>CM076575.1:642297292-642657169 GCA_034641835.2 Pinus albicaulis | reverse complement strand
CCGGACCTTAAGACAGCTCCTTTTCCGTTTGGAATAGTGGCTCCGACTGGATATGATGGGACCAGTTTCCCGATAAAGAATAGAAATGGGTGAATGAGTGATAATAAGTGGTATTGGATGGAGTATTTAATCTATAAACTGCAAATATAAATGACTATTATATCCCGGGAAGTTTCTATTCTTAAGTGCAACGTTTGATGATCAATGTTTGTCAATAGGCATATAGATGACACTATTCAATAAACAAAGATATTCATTTAAATAATAATTACTTCATTCAATTAGTTGAATGAAGTAATTGATAAAATATTATTACACTTATCTCAATTTATATCATTGATATATATATATGATTGAAAGAAAAGCATACCATAAACATCCAATAGTGGAAGGAATACAGAAATACTGTTAAAACACATACATATATCCAATGATAGCAAAAGTAATCAAACAACAATTTATATAAAAGAAATGGATTCAGACATAGATAATAGTACCATATGAGCTGCAAGTCATTCCCCAATATCAATCGCTATTTGATATTCTTCTTTCAACGCAAAAATACTTTCACACAAAGACAGTAGTGCACATTTGCATAAAAGCTTTCTTATCAAAATTAGAATAATTGGTCGAGTTTTATAAAAAATACACCTGAAGTACAGTAGTGTAACTTCAGATTTTAAGTCATATACAAAACTTTACGACCCTTTCTAAATGCATGAAAGGGTCTATAAATACTAATTCTATCTAAATATCTATGAAACTGAAAAATCCTACTTAATTGGTATCATACGATCTTGAATATCTCCATCATGGCAATCTGGCAGTCGGTGGCATGAATCATCACTTAGGTTGTTCATCTCTAATTCTGAGCTGGCAAATTGCAAGCATCGGCTCCGCTTCTGGTCGTCGGTTAAGGCGCGAATTGAGTTGGGCATCATAGGTGGCGTCCTGCATTTCAGGAATGATGCATCCGATTGCATCTGAGAGGCATTTGAGGGCGGCTCTCTGGTACAGCAGGTTTGAAAATGCAGAACATCAAATGGTGCTCCCATGTCAGCCCCAATTCACAATTAATGCGCGATTTTCTCCGGCTACGAGTAACACTTATTTGCTCGTGTTTTCGACGTGTCGATTTCTTGGGAAGACTTATGCTTTGTGTTGCCGGATGCCTCAATTAGAATGGGTTTGGATTCGGTTCGTTCTCGCCAATTTCTCAAATGCTTTGTTGTACTTCTTCTCGGTCGGGAAAATGATAAATGCACTCAAATCATTGGCTTGGAATGGGCAAAACTCTCCATCTGGTGCAGAAGGTTCTGTCCGTGATTGGGAGTTCCTCAATTGCCCACCTTACTACATCAGTGTATGGGAGAATTTGTTCCCGAGCTGCTATCCGATGAAGGAAAGAGTCAGCTAAGTCCTTTAAAGTACCTTCAGATTTCTGAGTGGTATCGACTGTGGCTTCTACTGTTGTTGCTTCGGGTTCTTCAGCTTCTATCAAATTATAAGTACTTTGCCAAGAAGTTTTGCCAAGACCAGAACATGTAGTATCGGATATCAATCCTTTCTTTTTGTTTCCCTGATCAGTGATGGCTTGCTCTATAACTGGCGAGGCGGAAGCGTTTGCAATTTTCTTGGACTTCTTCCCCATTTTGCTTGTATCTATCAGCTTAGAATTCTGCACAGGAGAAAAATGAGCGTAACGCAGAGAACTGATAGTAAAAACCAAACACGGGGGAAATATATTGCGTGATGAAGAATTAACTTAATGATGCTATGGATTCAATCTGAAAAAGATTTTAAACTTAATATTTCATTAAATGGCTGCAAAAACCCGTCAATCATTTAAATATCCATCACGTCGTTTATTGTTGAAATGATTTGTTTAAGCGTGCCTTGGCCGTTTTGGCGGTTGGGCGCAGGTGAATCTTCAAAAGATAAGGCTTTTAATACAAATTAATTGTAATATCCCCGTTTTAACAGCTTTTTCGAAGTTTGTGCTTTGGCTTTATTGCATCGCATCGGGAAGAAACGGCGCTTTTCTTAAGTTAGCATCTCTTAGAATCTACGATCGCCGATAGCGATATCGCATCGCATTGGGAGCATTGACCGGGGCTCTATGTTAAAGTATGCATGTATTGCCGATCGCCGATTGCGTGTTATCGCATCGGTGCCAACCAATGTTTCCATAAGTTCTGTCTCCTTTGTCATTGCGATATGCGATCTTGCGATCGCTTTATCGCAATGATAAAAGATTTAATTGTTTATATCCCAAGGTCATTATTGGTTTGTATATGGAAAAGGTTTCTTGTAATGTTCTTTATTTCATGTTCGGACCTTTTCAAAATAATACAAAATTGATACCAATTAAAAATGTAAAAGGGTCCCATTTCATATTATGGTATTATGAATAAAAATTATATGAAATGGGGGGTTGTTGTAGAGGACAACAATTGGCGATTCGCTGGAAGAAACAGTTATCTCTGAAAAGTATGAAAATACTTAAACTTTTTCAAAATAGAGTTTTAATCAAAAATAAAATTCTAATATAACTAAGTATATATGCATTCCGAATAATATGAAACTATTTCTTGCTAATTTCTTCTCTTTGTTTAAAATTAGATACATTCTAAGTTTTTAATAGGCCTTCATTGGTTTATAATGATAAAACGGAAAACCTTTCCAAAGCAGCTTTTTGGTTAACTCATCTGTCATAGGTAGAGCCTCTGCTGCCAGCAAACGTTCATAGTTTTGACAGGGATACCTTTTAACCATGTTATTGTCCATTATCCCATCCATTTGAGAGTATGATTAACAAAATGAATTCAAAATATGCTTTCATATTTTGTATTTCCTTTTATTTTTTCTGTTATTTTCTAAGATAAAAAGCCATTGTCCTGGTTTGGTGGCCAGCTGTTTGACAATGCCATTCACTAGTAGTAATCTAACCGAACAAGCTGGCTCGTGATGAGACCCCTTGTCTTATAATTCTAAGCCATTACCCTGTTTTGGTATGCAGTATTGGTAATGTCGGTTAAACTTTTTCCCTATGATCATGGTAAGCAGGCTTGTAATAAGACCTCTTATCTTTTATATCAAAATTTTAGAATTACACTCTGAGTAATCATAAACTTTGGTGAATGGGATGGACAATTTTCTCCTTAAGAGAAAATGGATGACAGGGTAAGAGTTGAAGATGCTGAAATTGGATTAGTTTCTGTTTTGATATTGATAACCTTTTAGTTGACCAATTTAAAAACATAAAATGATTTTCAATACTTCTAAACTTTGAGAAAAGTTGGCAAAAATTGAAAGGTGGCTTCAGAATGCAATTATACCTAGTTTCCTAGAAATTGTTCATCTTGTTCAAGACTTCTATTTATTTAAAAGTAAATATCAACAGTTCTTTCTTTTGAGCAACTTTTAAATACAGCAAAGGTCAAAATAGAAGATACCTTACAACTTTATTTCCTAATGATCCTAAAAAATTAAATCCTACTTAGAACTAAAAGAGAAGGAAATACCTTCTCAATTGAAGAATTTCTTTAAGATGAGGCCATTAACAGGAAGAGAATCCTTCTTTCCTGTTAGATCTTGTAACATGAATGTCGAATGGCCTATCTTCTCACTGATCTGAAATGGTCCAAGCCACATCTTTTGGAACTTGGTATGTTTACCTTTATCCTCATGGGCTTTATCCCATTTCAGAACTAGATCACCAACCTGCAATTGTTTAGAACTAGATGAAGATGAATCAAATGATTTTTTTATTATCTGCTGATGTTTTGCATGAGTAATTTTAGCCTTTTCTCTTTCTTCTTCTAATTTTAAAATTTGATCATGTCTAACTTGGATAGAAGAAGAGGGGCTTTCTTCAATAAACTGTACTAAGGCTAGAGAAGGAAGTGCTAGATTGGTTGGTAGTATTGCTTCTTTCCCATATACAAGATTGAATGGAGAAGTACCTATGGAGGCCTTCTGTGTTATTCTATCTGCCCATAGTGCGAATATTAAAGATTTATGCCAATTTTTATGATTCTATTCAATGGTTCGCTTAATTATTTTAAGGAGATTTTTATTGGTAGATTCTGCTAGACCATTACCCTGGGGATAATAATTTGCAGAATATTTTAGTTTAAAACCTCTTTTAATAGCAAACTCAAACATGGCATTACCAAAGAAATAAGATGCATTATCAAAAACAAGAGCATTCGGGACACCAAACCTGGTAATGATGAATTGATCTATAAATTCTATAATTCCTTCAGAGTTGGTTGTTTTTAACGGAATTGCTTCAACCCACTTGGTGAAGTAATCAGTAGCAGTAAGGATATACTTATGTTGTTTAGAAGAATGAGGAGAAATTTCCCCAACGATATCTAATCCCCATTGTTCAAAAGGTTGCTCAATGTTGACTGGTTGCAAAGGGAAAGCTGCTTTTCTTTGTCTTCCACTGGAGGTTTGACAACTTTGACATTTCCTTACATATTCGTGAGTATCTCTGAATAAAGTGGGCCAATAATACCCAGCATGAATGATTTTGTGAGATGTTGTGTTAGCTCCAAAATGTCCTCCAGCTGGTCCATCATGTAGCTCCTGCAAAACCTTTTGTGCTTCAGGTTTTTCTAGGCATCTTAATAAAACTGAATCATAGTTTTGTTTAAAAAGTACATCATCAATGATTATGAAGTTTTTTGCTTTTAATCTAATGGCTCGTTTGTTTTTATAAGAGAGATTAGGAGGTGCATATCCATTTTCCAAATAAAAGATTAAATCTGCATATTGAGATTCAGAATGGGTAATACTTATCTGATTGATTTCTTCCATATGTTCTGTATCACCTGATTCTGGAATGTTGGATGCTCCTGCTAACAATCTGCAAAAACCTTGACCTCTCACAATCTTTGCTGGCTTGATTTCCAAGTCATACTCTTGAAGTGTTGTAACCCAATTGGCCCTTTTTTCACCTAATTCCCTTTGGATCAGTAATTGTCTTACTGCAGAAAAAGGAACTATCACCTTTGTATGAGCTTTTAAAAGGAATGGCCTATAGTGTTTAATGGCTTTGTATACAGCGAAGGCTTGTTTTTCAACTTCGGAGTAATTTAGTTCTGCACCCTGGAAATTTGAACTAAAAAAATGAAATCGGTGCTTCAAGGTCATGATCATTAATCTGAGTGAGTACTGCTGCATAAGATGAATCGGATGCGATAGTATACAATGTGAAATGATTAGAAAAATTAGGAGTGTTTAGAGCGGGGGCATTGATTATTGATTGTTTGATTAAATCAAATGCTTCTTTTTCCACAGATCCCCATTTAAACACTAAATTTTTCTTAATCATGCTTTGTAATGGTAAAATGATCTGAGAAAAATCAGGAATAAATCTTTTGACAAAGTTGATCTGACCTAAAAAAGACTGCATGGATTTTTTATTATGAGGAAATGGGATTTCAGAAATTTCTTTAATCATGTCAGGATCAATATAAATACCATCTTTGGAAACAATAAAACCCAGGAGCTTACCTTGATCAAGAGCAAAGAAAGATTTTTTAGGATTGAGTGAGATACCATATCTTTTGCAGCGTTGAAAAATTTGATTTAAGTCGCACAAATGATTGGATCTCTTTTTAGAAAATACAGTAATATCATCTAGATAGACCACTACTGTTTTATTAATCAATCCTTTGAAAGCGATATCCATTGCTCTTTGGAATGTGGCCCCTGCATTAATAAGTCCGAAAGGCATTTTCTGATAAGCATAAGTTCCCCATTTTGTTATGAATGTAGTTTTAAGTCTGTCATCAGGATGAACCAAAACTTGGTTATATCCTGAAAAACCATCTAAAAAGGACATTAATTCAGAGCCTGCTACTGATTGGAGTATCTGCTCCATAGTAGGTAATGGGAAGTTATCTTTAAGGCTTGCTTTATTCAGATTTCTGAAATCTATACAAATCCTAATGTCGCCATTTTTCTTTATGACGGGCACCATATTAGAGACCCAATTTGAGTGTCGAACGGGAAAAATAATCTTAGCTTTCAAGAGTTTATTGAGTTCTGATTTTATTTGACTCTCTAAGTTCGGATGTATTTTCCTTAATTTCTGCTGAACTGGTTTCTGATCGGGAAGCATTGGAATGGTATGCTGGATAATAGTTGTATCATACGTCTTTAGATCATCATATTTCCAAGCAAAAACATGTTTATGTTTCTTTAAGAGTTTAATGAATGCTTCTTTTTCTTCTACAGAAAGTCCTAATCCTAGATTAACGTTTTGAGGATTTTGTTCAGTGCCAAGGTTTATCAATTCAAATCTTAAAGTAGAGCTTTGGAGCTTTGGATTAGTTACAGGTTTAAATCTGTCTTTAATATCATAAAGATCCTCGAGCTTCACCACAGGCTTTGGAATCGAATTTTCTTCGGATTTACCTCTCATTTGAAGATCATGTTCGCTTTCCTCAATGATCTGGTCATCATAGGACTTTTCTGAAGTTAAAAATTGTAAAATGTCTTCATCGTGATTAAACACTCTCCAATTAGTGACATTGTCAGGAATTGATGGCCTAAAAATTAATTCTATTGAAAATCTATCTGGGCTATAATCTTCGGAGGGTATGAGTCTGGAGGCAACATTGGCTAGCAAGTCTGCTGCTGAATTTTGAGACCTAGGGATAGAAGAAATATTGAATGCAAAAAAGTGCGTGGTGAGTTCTTGTACCAGCGATTGATAATGTTTGAGGTGATTTGAAAGACAGTGAATTGTATTTCTCACCTGTTTGACAATAATTTCAGAATCGCCGAATACCTTCAAATATTGCACTTTAAGGCCAATTGCTTTATACAGACCTTGGATTAAGGCTTCATACTCGGCTGTATTGTTTGTGCATTCAAATTCTAACCTACAGGACAGCATTGTTTTTTCTCCTTGCGGGCTAACCAAGATACACCCTGCTCCTAAACCTTCGTTAGATTTAGAGCCGTCAAAATATAAAGACCAAAATAAAGAAGTATTAACAATCTTATTTACAGTTTCCCCAGTATCACTAAAACATCTTGACCTATCAGTTTGTGAATAGTTTTCAATCTGTGATGTTAAACTGTTTACTGAGAAAGGGGATGGTTGGGCAATGAGATTTCCAAAAAATGACTCTGATGAATAATTTCCCAAGATGTTGTTATTAAATGCAATTGGTTGATTTTCCTGTTCAAAATCTATTACAGTATGGGTCATGTGTTTCTCTCGATTGATTTTTATTTGATTTGGCTTTCCCTTATAGGGTAACCACATGTGAGACCAATCGGTAGAAATATACCCATGGAGCTTTTCAGACCAATCCCTACTCAAAATCAAACCATAAAATTGAGGTATATCAGCTATCAAGATATCAATTCGTTGAACTACCCGTGGATCAGCTGCTAACCTGATAGTTACAGAGTTAATCTCTCCTAAAACCTGGACCTTGGTTCTGTCTAACTGTACAATGTGTATGGAAGACTTTTGGGGTTCTATGTTCAGTTTGGAACAAACTGAGGCTGGCATTATATTGGATGATGCCCCTGAGTCAATCAAACAATTGTGTAGGTTTCTGTTGTAGATCTCAAAGGTCAAAAGGAAGGGTGGAGTATGAGAATTCGATCTATCTCCAATCAGGACTGAATCAGTAGCTTCTATCATACCAGAAGGTGGTTGACCCGAATCATTTGCAGCTTTAGCACTGGGAAGAGGTGAAGAGGGAACAACATTCAATTCTTTGAGAAGCAATTTCTGCTGATGTTTTAATTTACTAAGTTCAAACATAGTAATGTTTGCCTTAGTTTTCTTCATATCATCAACAATATTGTAATCCATTGAATCGGATACTACTAATGTTTTGGATGTTGGAGGAGTATTTGAAGTTGAAGGTAGGTTTTGGGGGACTGCTGGGGGTGATTTCTTTGTAGGTACTTTTTCCTTTGTTGTAGCAGCACCTGCACTCCGTTTCTTTGAAGTTGTCTGAACAGGTTCGGAAGTACCTTTACTCCTAGTAGAGACAGGTAAAGCTTCTTCATCATTATCTGTATTGGAGTTGGGCAGTATAAAATCCCACATGCCATGGCATTCAACAACTTCTTCTTCATCATCAGTTGGTGAGATTGTTTCCTCTTCTTCTTCTTGATCTGAATCTGCATAAGATATGATATTTGGTGGTTTTGATTCGGTTTTCTTATAATTCTTAAAGGGCCTTTTGGTTGAAGTTTCAGTGACTTGTTTCTTGATTTCAATCATTTCATTGGACATAGTCTTGAGGACCTTTTGGAGGCCTTCCATATCATATGGATCTTTCGAGATTTTCTTCTTTGAGTCTTCTTTGAATGAAACTTTTTTGGTTTTTCTTTCCTCAAGAGCTGCTTTCTTTTCTAGAGCATTAATACGTTTTCCCACAGCAAGTGCTTCTTTCATGTTTTCAGCAAGTGTTGGTTTTGCGGCCCTGTCTACAAAAATAGCTATATTGGCAGGTAGGGCAGTAATATACCACTCACTTCTGATTTTTTCACTTGGTTTGGAAGTCGTTGGGATTTTATTCAAAAGTTTATTAAAACGAGCATTAAATTCTTTAATGGGTTCCCTATGCTCTATCCTAAGATTGGAGAGATCATTTATTAGTGTAGCTAAAGATCTATCGTCTCCATACTTAGTGAGAAGCTGTTCTTGGCAAATGTCCCAACTGGTAATAGAATCAGAAGGCAGGGAAAAATACCAGGATCCTGCTGATCCTTGCAATGTATAAGGAAAAAGCCTAACAACGACATCTTGCTCAGTTACTCCCTTCAAATTAACTGCTAACATGAAGTTATTGATATGTTCCTCAGCTTGGGTTCCATTTTCTGGATTAAACTTGGGTAGCCATTTTTCAGGATTATCTGGTAATGCATGTAATGGCGCGGGCATATTGACTGCACCAGGTCTGTTCCATGGATCTGCCATTGTAATACCAGTGGTGGATGATACTGTTGTTGAAGTTCCAGATGTTTGGGAAGGAATTGATGTTGAGGAGTGAGCAGTTTGAGATGTTGAAGTTGCAAGTTCCTGGTGAACAACAATATGTAATGAGGGAGTGGATGGTTGACTTCGCACTGGGGAAGATGAGATGGAGGATGTGGATGAAAGTGCTTCACTGTCAGAATCTTCAGTGTTTTTCTTTGCCCTTTTCCTTTTAGGTAAAGGGAATTCAGTAGGTTCAATACCGAGCTTCTCACTCTGAAGTCTAGTGAGAGGGTGAGGTAGATTGAATTGCGAAGTCTCACTGCTTTGAGATAGCTCAGATTTCTGTGGTGAAATCGAGAAACTCTGAAGTTTTTGGATGAGAGATTGAACTTCAGGAGATTCAAGACTTAATTGTTCTGGAGTATGGTGGGTTTGAGCAGTGATAGTGGATACCTCTTCTTCTTGCTTGGATGCTGGAGAACCAGCATGTAATTGGAAAGTACGAGGTGATGTGGAGGGAGAATTACTCTTAGAATGGTTTGCAGATTTGGGTTTGCTTGCCATTCACAGTTGATTGCCCTCCTTCTAGTGCCAAAAATGTTGATGCCTCGAAAATCGTTGCAACAACATTGGGGGATGACCACCCGGTCCGGACCTTAAACAGCTTCTTTTCCGTTTGGGATGGTGGCTCCGACTGGATATAATGGGACCAGTTTCCCGATAAAGAATAGAAATGGGTGAATGAGTGATTGGTTTAATAATAAGTGATAGTGAATGGAGTAATTAATCTATAAAAAAAAATATAAATGGCTATTTTATCCCGGGAAGCTTATATTCTTAAGTGCAACATTTCATGATCTGTGTTTGTCAATAGGCATATAGATGACACTATTCAATAAACAAAGATATTCATTTAAATAATAATTACTTCATTCAATTAGTTGAATGAAGTAATTGATAAAATATTATTTCACTTATCTCAATTTATATCATTGATATATATATGATTGAAAGAAAAGCATACCATAAACATCCAATAGTGGAAGGAATACAGAAATACTGTTAAAACACATACATATATCCAATGATAGCAAAAGTAATCAAACAACAATTTATATAAAAGAAATGGATTCAGACATAGATAATAGTACCATATGAGCTGCGAGTCATTCCCCAATATCAATCGCTATTTGAGATTCTTCTTTCAACGCAAAAATACTTTCATACAAAGACAGTAGTGCACATTTGCATAAAAGCTTTCTTATCAAAATTAGAATAATTGGTCGAGTTTTATAATACATCGAAGTACGGTGAGAGTATAACTTGATTTTTAAGTCATACTCTAGCTCGACCCTTTCTAAATGTAGAAAGGGTATAAATACAGGTATCTAAATATCTATGAAAGCTGAGAAAAATCCTACTTAATTGGTATTAAACAATCTTGAATATCTCCTTCACGGAAATCTGGCAGTCGGCAGCATGATTCATCACTTAGGCTGTTCGTCTTTAGTCCTGAGCTGGCATATTTCAAGCATCAGCTCCACTTCTGGTGGTCGGTTAAGGCGAGAATTGAGTTGGGCATCATAGGTGGCATCCTGCATTTCGGGAATGATGCATACGATTGCATCTGAAAGGCATTTGAGGGCGGCTCTCTGGCTGTAAGGTTTGACTAAGAACATCCAATAGGTGTCCCATGTCAAACTGTTAATTCCTGCAATTAATCTGCCAGTTTTCTTCAGCTCTGAGTAACATGACTGCTCCAATGTTTTCGCTGATGTCAATTTAGGAAGACTTATGCTTGTGTTTTGCCGGATTCTGCATCCAATTTCGAATGGGTTCGGATTCAGTTTCGTTCTCACTTCGGAATTTCTCCAGAAATGCTTTGTTGTACTTCTTCTCAGGCTCAGGCAAATGATACATCTGCCTCAAATCACTAGCTTGGAATGAACCGAAGACTCTCCCATCTCTGGTGCAGAAGGTTCTGTCTGTGATTGGGAGGTCCTCAATTGCCCACCTTACTACATCCGTGTATGGGAGAATTTGTTCCCGAGCTGCTATCCGATGAAGGAAAGAGTCAGCTAAGTCCTTTAAAGTACCTTCAGATTTCTGAGTGGTATCGACTGTGGCTTCTACTGTTGTCGCTTCGGGTTCTTCAGCTTCTATCAAATTATAGGTACTTTGCCAAGAAGTTTTGCCAAGACCAGAACATGTAGTATCGGATATCAATACTTTCTTTTTGTTTCCCTGATCAGTGATGGCTTGCTCTATAACTGGCGAGGCGGAAGCGTTTGCAGTTTTCTTGGACTTCTTCCCCATTTTGCTTGCATCTATCAGCTTAGAATTCTGCACAGGAGAAAATGAGCGTAACACAGAGAATTGATAGTAGAAACCAAACACGGGGGAAATATATTGCGTGATGAAGAATTAACTTAATGATTCCATGGATTCAATCTGAAAAAGATTTTAAACTTAATATTTCATTAAATGGCCGCAAAAACCCGTCAATCATTTAAATATCCATCACGTCGTTTATTGTTGAAATGATTTGTTTAATCATGCCTTGGCCGTTTTGGCGGTTGAGCGCAGGTGAATCTTCATTATAAAGATAAGGCTTTTAATACGAATTAATCGTAATATTCCCGTTTTAACAACTTTTTCGAAGTTTTTGCTTTGGCTTTATCGCATCGCATCGGGAAGAAACGACGCTTTTCTTAGGTTAGCATCTCTTAGAAACTATGATCGCCGATAGCGATATCGCATCGCATCGGGAGCATTGACCGGGGCTCTATGTTAAAGTATGCATGTATTGCCGATCGCCGATTGCGTGTTATCGCATCGGTGCCAACCAATGTTTCCATAAGTTCTGTCTCCTCTGTCATTGCGATATGCGATCTTGCGATCGCTTTATCGCAATGATAAAAGATTTAAGTGTTTATATCCCAAGGTCATTATTGGTTTGTATATGGAAAAGGTTTCTTGTAATGTTCTTTATTTCATGTTCGGACCTTTTCAAAATAATACAAAATTGATACCAATTAAAAAGTAAAAGGGTCCCATTTCATATTATACTATTATGAATAAAAATTATGAAATAGGGGGTTATTAATAAAGACGAAGAGGTGGTATACCCCCAGATCTATAGTGCACATGAGGCACAGATAATTGGGGATGTTGGTCATAACATTCCTCAGATTTATGTAGTTGTGGACAACATGTAGGCATATTATCATGCTTCTATCATTGAGATGGATGGTAAGCTTCATGATCAAGTTGTTTATATTTTGATTGATCCTAGATCTAATTATAGTTATATTATTCTTGAACTGGTCGATAAGTGTGGTTTGAGAAAAGAAATGCATGCAGAATCTTGGTTAGTGAAATTGGCTACAGGTATAAAGAAGAGAGATGATCATCGGGTAAGGGCTTGTGCATTTGAGTTGAATGGCATGCCTACAATAGCACACTTGAACATATTTCCATTAGGATGATAAAGTATGCTATTAGGTATGGGATGGCTATACCTTCACAAGACCAAGGCAGATTGTTATGACAAATCCATTGAGTGCTTGGGTGACAATGGGGAACCAATAGTCTTACAGGGAAAGAATAAAGCCACATCAGTTACAATGGTGACAACTAGCAGCAGGCCAAGTGCAGTTATAGGAAAGGGTGTGTGTTATTGGCAGTACATATTTCTAGCGAAAAAGGTAAGGAAGTTGAGGATGTAGATGTTTTAAGCAGCTATCCATTTCTATAGAAGTTTCTAGATGTGATTTCTACCGAGATTTCAGAGTTTCCACCTCACAAGGAAGTAGAATTTTGTGTTGAGTTGGTATCAGGGGCAACACCAACATCAAAGGATCCTTACAGGATGAGTACACTTGAGTTGGTAGAGCTAAAGTTGTAGCTGAAAGAGATGCTTGATAAAGGATACATTAGGCCAAGTCTATCACTATGGGGCGCACCAGTGTTGTTCGTGAAGAAGAAGGATGGCACTCTCAGATTTTGAATTGATTACATGCAGTTGAACAAAGTGACCATCAAGAACATGTACCCATTACCAAGGATTGATTATTTGTTTGATCATCTGAAGGGAGAATCAATGTTCTCTAATATTGACTTCTGATCAGGATATCATCAGGTACGCATCAAAGAGGAGTACATTTACAAGACTGTATTCAAGACTAGGTATGGGATTATGAGTTTGTTGTAGTTCCCTTTGGTTTGACTAATGCTCCATCTACCTTTATATGTTTGATGAATAGTGTGTTACATCCTTATTTGGACAAGTTTTTTATTGTGTTCATTGATGAAATATTGGTATATTCTAAAAATGAGGAATAGCATGTCAAGCATTTGGCAACAACGTTGAGATTGTTGAGAGAGAATTATTTGTATGCTAAGCTCAACAAGTGCAATTCTTTCAGACATAAGTAAATTAATTGGGACATGTTGTATCCAAGGAGGGCATAACAATGGATTCAGAAAAAGGTAAGAACAATCATGGAGTGGGCAGCTCCTAGAAATGTAAATGAGGTGATATCCTTCATGGGATTGGCAGGTTATTACAGGAGGTTCATCAATAAATTCTCACATATTGCTTATCCTATTACATCATTGTAGAGGGAAGGTAAGAAGTTTGAGTGGACAAAGGAGTGTGTGAGGCCAGTTTTGAACAACTTAAGCAGTTGTTGACACATGATCCAATGTTAAAGATCGAAGATCCAAACACAGAATTTATAATATGTAAAAATGGTTGCAAAATAGGGCTTGGTGGAGTCCTTATGTAGGATGGATAGGTGGTATTCTATGAGTCATGAAAATTGAATGAGCACGAGCAAAAATATCTGACGCATGATCTTGAGCTAGCATCGATCATCCGTGCATTGAAGATGTGGAGGCATTATCTTCTTGGAAGGAGGTTTGTACTGATGAGTGATCATAATGGATTGAGATACTTGTTTGACCAGTTGAATCTAAATTCCAGGAAATCTAGATGGTTGGCCACGATTAATGATTTTGATTTTGAGATCAAATACATCAAGGGTAAAAGAACAATGTCGCAGATGCTCTTAACATGTGGATACAGGTAAATCACATTGCAACTATGAGCTCCTATGGGACAGATTTACAGGATATGATTCTGCAGCCAGGTCAGTAGGATGTTAAGTATATGGAGCTTAGGCACAGATTGAAACAAAGTACAAGTATAGGTACAAGTACAGGTAGTGGTACATGTACAAGTGTAGGTGTACAAGATGTGGACTATTGTCTCACGACAGATGGATTGGTTAGGTTTAGAGATAAGATATATGTGCCAGGAAATAGTGAGCTCAAGAAGGTGACCTTGAGGGAGTTTCATGCGAAACCATATTTAGGTCACCCAGGCTATCAGAAGACATTGACTGCAGTGAAAAGGTTCTATTATTGGATGAATTTGAGGGATGTAGCATAGTTCGTGGCTAGGTGTTTGGACTATCAGTAGGTAAAGGTAGAGTGTATGGATCTAGGTGGTCTACTACAACCTATTGTGATTCCAGAATGGAAATGGGAGGTCATTTCCATGGAATTTACTATAGGGTTTCCGAGGACAGTGATACAACATGATTATATCATAGTTATTGTGGATAGGTTGACAAAGGTTACACACTTCATTCCAGTGAAGACTACATACTTAGATATCAATGTAGCACAGTTTTTCATCAGAGACATAGTCAGATTGCATGGTGTTCCAAAGAATATTGTGTTAGAGAGGGATGCGAAGTTCACTTTGAAGTTTTGGAAGGAGTTATTTGCAGGTTTGGGAACATAGTTTGCCTTCAATACATCTTATCATCTGCAGACATATGGATAGTTTGAGAGGGTCAATAGGATCTTGGAGGATATATTGAGGTTGTATATGATGCATAAACAGTGAAAATGGTAATATTATCTACCACTGGTTGAGTTTTCATACAAAAATGGGTATTAGGAGTCATTAGGTATGAGTCCCTTTGAGGCACTGTATGGGCAAAGTTGTAATACTCCCATCAGTAGGAGTGATCTAGTTAATAGGATGTTGATTGGACCAAACATGGAGCAGGAACTGAAGGTTATAAAGAAGAACCTAAAGGCAGCATAGGAAATATAGAAGAGTTATTCATACCAACATAGGGTATTTAAGGAGTTTCACGTTGGTGAGCATGTGTATTTTTGCATCAAGCCCAAGAAGATCTCCTTAAGGATTGGACCATGTGCCAAGTTGGAACCATCGTATTGCAAGCCTTTTGATATCCTTGATAGGATTAGACTAGTGACCTATTGACTTGCACTGCCTCCAACAGTGAAATTCCATGATGTGTTTCATGTTTCATTACTTTAAAGGTATATAAAAGATGTTGATCATGTTATTGATTGGTTTGTATTAGGTTGGAGCAAGAAGGTGAATTCTAGTTGGAACCTTAGTGAATATTGCAGCGAAAGTAACTCATGTTCAAGAACAGAGCCATAGATAAAGTTAAAGTATAATGGAAGCACTTTGGGCTCGATGCAGCTACATGGGAGATGGTGGATCAAATGCAGGCCATGTATCCTTCATTTTTTGTCGGCTGAGGCAAAGAAGTTTTGGTTTTGTGTTTGGTATATGTTTGGCATATGTTTTGGTGATGTTTGATTTATGTACTTATGTATATGGATGTAAATACCGCCATGAGATAATTTATAAAGATCCAATAAGTGGTATGGATGTTATATGGTCATGTTATGGTTTTTTCTTTTGAGCAGGTTACTCATTATAAATGCTGAATCGAGATAAGTTATAAAGCTCCATGAGCAATATGTTTTCTTTTCAACAGTTTTGTTGAGGTGTAGGTGTGGTTTAACACCAAGGACAATGTTACCCAAGGGGGAGGGTTTTATAACAGACCCGAGCAAAATATTCATGTAATAAAAGTTAATAGAGGAAAAAATAATACCACAGCTAAGGGGCACTTATTCCAAGCTTAATGTTGGGCAAAGATATCCTGGTGGGCAACATTGGATGTTTTTATGGCTAAAGGTAAGTTGGAAAAGGCTAAGGCTAAGGCATTAAAGAGGAAAAAAGTATTTTTGGCACATTTATTTATGAAAATAAAGGAAATTAGGAGAAAAGGAAGGTAAAATGTCACATGTTGCATGTGAGGAGGAAAATGAAGGAAACTAATTAAAAATGAAGAAAATAGAGGCCTTATTGATAAAGAGCTTTTGAGGTTGTTCCATGATTTGATACGGATTTTATGCGAGTCTGTGAATAAACATATAACCATAAATACAAAGATGCAGTGGAAATAACACTTCATTTCATTAATATCGAAGAACTGAAATTTGCTTACAGACAGAATGGAAATAAAACTAGCTAGGGCGCTGGTAGCTATCTCTGAGAAGAGATGTGGCGGCTACAGGCCTCTGAACTGAGTTACAATGAGGCTCGAGAGCCTATTTATTATTTAGAAACAATGGGAAATCCTAAACAGCCAAAACCCTAACCCTAGGAGATGAAGCGCCAAAACTATGGGCCCCGTTTGGGTAAATTGGTGTTTCAACTTCCCGGGGACGTAACTTTGGCATACGATCTCCGTTTGATGCATACCATACCTCGTTAGAAAGATATATCCAAGGGCTAAAAATTTTGAGTGATCAACATCGATCCATGGCCCCATGCTACTCCCCATTTTCCAAAAAAACATCGTTTATGGCCTCAAAACGGCTCCGAAAGTTCAGGACCTGAAAAAATGCTAAAAATAGTGAGTTGTGCCGAAACTGAAAAAAACTAAAAGAGACAATAGTGGGCCCCCAAGTGGAATAGGCGGGTGACTGCCAATATCCACCTGGATCATTCCTCCCCCCTTAGGAAGCAATGGTCCCCATTGCGTTAAGTTCCTCCATGAGATGAGGAAATTTCTGCTGAACTTGGTCCCTAGTGAACCACTTTCCTTGGTGCAAGAGTTGGCCAGCTTTGACAACCCGATATAGTTGGATCTTCTCTTGGTGAGTGTTCTTGATTTGCATGTCCATGATACAATCTATGGTGGCCTGTTCCATGCAGTCTGGGTTTAACTCTGTTGGTGTGAGTTGTTCTGCAATGTCAGAGGTGTTCAGCAGAAGTGGGAAGTAAGGACGAAAGCGGTCCACATTGAATACTGGGTGCATACCAAGGAATGGTGGAATACTGAGCTCGAAGGCATTGTTCCCTACAACCTTGGTGATGGTGTACGGCCCATATCGGAGCAGGAGAAGCTTGCAGTGGGGACCAGTGAGGCGCTCCTTCTGCAAATGTAGCCATACTTTGTCGCCCACCTGGAAGTTGTGTGGCACCTGGTGTTGATCATGGCGTTGCTTGTACTTAGCATTGGCTCTGTCCAATATGTCATGAACCTGTTGGTGGATGTGTTGAATTCACTCGATGAAGCTATTTTCTTTGTCAACTTCAGACTGGACATGAGCCAAATCGGCCTGAGTAGCCGCAAATGGCATGGCTATGTCAATGGGACATAGTGGCTGGAATCCCAGGCCCACCTGAAAGGGGCTATGGCCGATTGAACTGTGGATAGCTCGGTTATAACTATGTTGTACATAGGGGAGGCTCTCGTCCCATGTGCGTGGATTATTTGAATTGTACATGCACAAAATGTGTACAATCATTCTATTGACGACATTTGTCTGGCCATCTGTTTGGGGATGGAAAGTTGTGGACTTGGTGAGCTTCGTGTCCAGCATTGACCAGATGCTGGACCAAAATGTGCCGAGGAACCTACTATCCCAATCTTATATGATAGACTCTGGGATCCCAAAGTGCACCCACACTCGTTCAAAGAAGAGTTTAGCAGTGGCTTCTGCTGTGATATTCTTCTTGCAGGGCGCCATAATGGCCATCTTCGAGAATCTGTCGATGACCACGAAAACACAGTCATTTCCATGCTTAGTAGAAGGCAGACCCAATATGTAATCCAGGGATATGGATTCCCAAGGTCGACTAGGGGTAGGTAGCAGAGTATATAGGCCTTGCTTCTTGATGGTCGGTTTGGCAATGGCACAGGCAGTACAGGATCTGATGTGCTTCCTGACATCCTTTCGAAGGTTCGGCCAATAGAAATACTTCTGCAGTACTGCTACTATTTTCTCGACCCCGAAATGACCAACGATTCGACTATAGTGTGCTTCCCATATCATCTTGGCGTGCTCGCTTGAAGGAACACAAAGGTGTCCCAAGGGACATAAAAGTGCATCTTGGAGGTGAAAATTTGGAACTTGTGTAGCCTCCAAGAGTGCCTTGTAAGTGTGGCTGAATTCTGGGTCGCTCTCGTAGAGAAGCGACCAATCAGAAGTCTCGTGCCCACAAGAGTTGAGAATGGTGGTGAGCGCCATGATTGGTGGTCGGCTGAGGCAGTCTGCAACATTATTGGTGCTATCCTTCTTGTACTTGATGTTCAAATGAAACTGTTGCAGATATGTGGGCCACTTCTGATGGCGATCATTCTGCAACTTCCCTTGTGTCTGTATGAACTGCACGTGCCGATGGTCTATGTGGATGATTGTTTCCTTCCCCAAAATGTAATGCTTCCATTGTCGACAAGCTTGCACAATGGAATACATTTCTTTGTCAAAAGTGGGATACTTTTGAGATGTGTCAGACAATGTCTCACTGTGATATGCCACTGGATGTCCCTGTTGAGTAAGAACTACCCCAATAGCATAGTCAGAGGCATCTGTCTCGATCTCAAATGGTTGTTGCAAGTCTAGTAATGTGAACACTAGGGCAGAACAGAGGCGATTTTTCAATTCTGTGAACGCCTTCTGTTGAGGTTCCGACCAAAATAATTTTGCTCTCGCTCCTCCCTTGGTGACTTGACTCAAGGGCCAAGTGATATAAGAGAATCCCAACATGAACCTACGGTAGAAATTAGCAATACCCAGAAAGCTGCAAAACTCTGTTATAGTGGTTGGGGCTGGCCAATACCGAATGACTTGGATCTTGGATGGATCCACATGCACCCCCCTTTCATCAATAATGTATCCCAGATATAAAACCTGGGTCATGCCAAAAGTGCACTCCCAAGTCTGGTTGAAGATCATAATGTCATCCAAGTACACCACTACAAATGAGTTGGTGAATGGCCGCAAGATGTCATCCATCATCCTCATGAAGGTTGCGGGAGCATTCGTCAACCCGAAAGGCATGACCAGCCATTCGAAAAGGCCTCCCTTGGCTTTGAAGGCAGTCTTCCACACATCAGAGGGTTCAATTGGTACTTGGTGATACCCGGACTTCAAGTCGATCTTGCTGAAATATTTTGCACCTTTGAGTTGGTCTAGAAGTTCATCAATCCATGGGATCGGGTACCTATTCTAGACAATGATCTTGTTCAGTGCCCGATAGTCAATACAGAGTCTCCACATCCCATCCTTCTTCTGTACCAACACGATCGGGCTCCCACAGGGTGATGAACTTGGTCGGATGTGACCTTTCTGCAACAGCTCCTAAATCTACCTCTTGATTTCATCGTTCTCCAGAAAAAAGCGTCGATATATCGGTCCATTGGGTAGCGACACACCTGGGGTCAAATCAATCAGGTGCTTGACCTGACAGTGCAAAGGAACCCCTGTGGGTGAGGTGAAGATGTCCTCGTACTCCTCCACAACCTTATCCATTTGTTGTTGTCGTGCAGAGAAGCCCTATCTGGAGTTCGTGGCCATAGTATTCTTCTTGCCCTAGGGGCAGATCAGCAGGAAAACGAATTTTCTAGTTTGGAAAATGAGCTTACTGCATTGTTTTGTAGTAACCAAAGAGATAGCGGCAGGAGGTGGTACCTCTGGTATCCTGTACAACTTATTTCCCAAAGTAACAATAACAGCGCGAGGCCAAGACTCATACACAACATGACGCTTCCACAAGTATGGTTGTCCTAATAATACATCAGAAACATCAATAGGAGCAATGTCACATAATAACTCATCCATGAAGGGCTTGATGCTATAGGGAAGGCGACACTGCTGGCTGACGCGGAGATCTCATCCTTGGTGAAGCCACCCGATGGTGTATGGATGTGGGTGAGCTATGGTCGAAAAGCCCAACCGCTTCATGGCGTCTACTGAAATGAGGTTCTTTTGGCTCCCATTTTCGACAATGAACTGCACTGGGGAGCCCTTTACCCACATTTGGGAGTGGAAGAGACGTTCCTCCTCCTCTGGATCTTCCGGTTCCTCCTTCTGGATCTTCGTAGTGGAAATGGTGGCGTTGGGCTCCGCATCAATAATCTGTTTCACTTTTCCATTCCCCTTGTCAGGTTTTGATTCGGAGTCTGAGCATGCATCTGACTTAGAAGCCCTCATCTCGGCCACTAACGACTGCTTGGCCCGACACTCACTTGTGTTGTGAGTAGAGCTCTTATGGAACTCACACCACTTTCCCGTGTCCTTCTTTGGCTTTGCGGTGTTGTTCTTTACTTGTGGCTTCGACAGGTTGTCTTGAGTCACCATGCCTTGGCTTTTTCCTTTGTTATGTGGTTTGGGAGCACCTTTCCCTTGCTTTTGATTCGCAAATCCAAAGTCTCGCTTCTTCTATTTGAATTTCTGCTCAATCTTGGTAGCATACCAGTATGTCGTACCAAGAAAGGAGATATTGAGGAACTCCATTTCCTCCTGAATGTATCTGTGTAGAAAACTACGATACTTTAGCACCATATGTTTCTCTGAATCTTTGATACCCAACTTGGTGCAGGGTGTTGTGGATGATTTTGTCACCCTCCTAGAGACAGCCTAGAGTTGCCATAGACCAGTGCCTAGGACATCTTATATAGCAAGTGGCTCATCATAGCTTGGGTTGTCAATCCAAAGAGCTCACTTACTATCTCTTGCTTTAAACAAAGAAATTAGATTTGAATGGGACCAATCTCTCTCAGAAGGTGTCAGAAAGATAAGAATAATGTAGGAACATCATGTAAAACTTCAGCATGAAAGCATCAGACAGTTAAGAGACCGCTTACTGTAAAGAGGGCCGATTCAAATAATATATCACAGAAATCAGATATCAAGAAATGAGTGCAGTGAGGAAACATAAGAAGATATTAGCTGACATGAAACTGATACCCAGATACACAACAGAACCATATAAGGGCGCACCAATTTACGAATCCTTATATGATAATGGCGTTTTAAAAGTACCCTCCTCAAGCAACTAATATAGCAGAAAATATGGAAAGAGTGAATATGAAACAATATACCATGACTAGGCCTATTTAAAGCGCTTGACTAATTCCAGAAAGGGCACCACTTAAGATGAATCCTTACTGCAAACTAGTGAGCCACTCGCATTCTAGAACATGATATAAGAAGATAAATTGCATGAAATGAGATAATGTATTAACACATAAGAGAAATTACATACTGTGAGATACCAAAGACCAGAATCCTCAATACAGTTATAACCCCTCCTCACTGAGACCCTACGGGCTCTGAAACTTCATACAGAAATGTTACAAAATGTATACAAAAGTTCTTTCGCTGCACAGTTTGCTGATAGAAATCCGGAACCCTTCAAAAATCTTATTTCTGAGTATTTATAGAGAAGACAGAAACTTCCCCAGGAGGAGGGAGACGAGGCACAATTAATGACTCAGTTTGAACCAAAATGGCGGAAAACATCCGCGCCTCCTCTATGAGTGACTGACTATAAATGAATATACCTAACAGTCTATCTAAAGAAATAAATGCTGGGAGATAAAAATCTCTTTACATATAAGACAGAAATAATAAAATATATACAACATGTTGCCCGCGGCTGAAGGAAGATCTGCTGCCGTAAGAGATTTGGAATAATCTGTATTTCAGTACTGTACTCTCGGCCCTTGGCTTTGGATTTGAGTCCTGGATCTTTAATGCGGGGCAAATTTATCTGGAGAGTTCTGAGAAACCATATCTATGTTTTCTTTAATGGCGGTCACCTCTCCCACCTACCCTCGGCTTCTTTCCTTAATTTCGCCAGTAGGATATGTCCTTTGGTATGTTCCAAATCTTTGCAACGAAGGCGGCAAGCTAAGGCGCCAACTAAGTCGTTTTAATACCTGCAAAACCCGCAAAACATTAGAAAAAGCTGACTCGGGTGTGGACGCGACAGCGGCCATGGAATCGGTGATACGGACTAGGCGAAATGTTGATATGATGGAGCGTGACAAGAAACGCATGAACATAATGAAGAAATGGAGGGTGACAAGGCAGAAAACAATGGAGCGACAATGAATGAACGGGGCAAAGGTTCATAAACTATGACGTGTCACCGGAACATATGAATGGTGGAGGAAGAACACAGCGTACACTTGTGAATAATGATGACACGACCACAGGTGGTGGGGACCCAAATCGGAAATCGGAATCGGAAAACGGAGCGGGGAGACAGGGGTGGTACATTTTGGAAGTTCCGATCGCGATTGAGGGCAGGACCGCGATTGACCCAGGGCCGTTCGATCTCAGAACAGGATCGACGACTACACTTGCATCGGGGGGGAAATAAGACAGTGGGCCATGAAATTCCGACAATCTGATGTGCGCAGGTCCTCTATATAAGTTGATTGCCGCGCCGTTGATCTGAGCCAGATCAAACGGCCAACATTGCGCCCGATCGTTAAGACAATAGGCCCCTTTTTGCTTTGAATTATGGTTTTCAGACCCGTGTCATATGGAAGCCGAAGCGGGAGGGAGTTAAAATCTTAAGGAATCGGCCCGATTGTTTAAATTTGAGTTTTGAACTATTGTAAAGCAGGTTTTCGGGCGGAGATAGTAATGTCAAGCAGGGTCATGGGATTTTAGGCCACGGCAGAGGTTAAAAATGGATCTGAATGAAACGGCAGGGCAAAATTCACGGGCAAAGGTAGATATGTACAACATCGGCTCCATCTGGGGACGACATGTTCGTCCTCGGGCATGTCGAGAACACGCAGACCATTAAATATTTCATCTTATTTTTCAATTCCCCTGCACTCATACTTCAAATAATTGTCAGCATTCTTTTCCTTTATAAAAATAAAAGCCCAAACAAACTATATACAATATATACAATCAGGTGTTCTCTGCCTGGGTTAGAATTGGAAATATGGCTTGAGGAACTGGCCATTCACGAGTGCATCCAACAAATCACCCTGTAGATTTTCTAAAGTAAAGGTATTGTTCCTTCCCAGCTTCACTATTTTGAATGGCCCGAACCACAATGGATCAAATTTAGCATGTTTGCCCTTTTCTGCTCTGCGGACATTCCATCTAAGAACCAGGTCTCCAACTTGAAAATTCCTATCCTTCGCGTGCTGATCAAAGACATTCTTCATTTTTTCCTGGTATTCTATCAATCTCTGATCTACCTGGTTCCTTGTTTCTTCTAATTCTACCAGCTGATTAATTCTTCGGATCATGTCATCTGGTTCTTCCTGGTTCTCCTGCATAAAACGTGCCACTGGAAATGCCAATTGCAAAGGAAACACTGCAGCCCGTCCATATACCAGCTCATAGGGTGACTTCCCTGTTGCTCTTTTACTGGTTATCCTATTTGCCCATAGAGAAAACTTTAATTGAGAGTCCCAGTTCTTCTGATTTTCAGCTATCGTTTTCTTCAGGGCTCTCACCAGGGTTTTATTAGATGACTCTGCTAGACCATTTCCCTATGGATAGTATGCTGTAGAATGAGTCAGGATAATGTTATATATTTGGCAGAATTTTACGAACCTGGCAGATTTGAAAGCCTGTGCATTTTCGGTCACAATTCTTGCAGGACAACCAAACCTAGATATGATATTATCTTCTATAAAATTCATTATTACAGCATCTGTAGAATTTCTGGTAGGTATGGCTTCCACCCATTTCGTGAAATAGTCTGTGGCTGTCAATATCCATTTATGTTGGCCACTTGATGGGGGATGTATCTCTCCTATAAAATCCAATCCCCATTTCTGAAACGGTTCATTTACATGAATAGGGATCAAGGGCAATGCTGCTAATTTCTGCCTTTCTGCAAATCTTTGGCATTTGTCACACGATCTGACCCAAGCAAAAGTGTCTGAATACAATTTTGGCCAGTAAAAACCAGCCTTCAAGACTTTATGAGTTGTATCCCTCCAGCTGTAATGCCCTCCACATATCCCCTCATGAAATTCTGTCATTACATTTGGCACTTCATTTTCTGTGAGGCATAAAAGTAATATGCCTAGAGGGTCTCTCCAATAGAGCTGTCCATTGGCAATTGCGTATTTCTGGGATTTCATCCTTACAGCTCTGTATTTCACCTTGTCGCATCCTGGAGGACAGCTGAGTGTTAACAGATATTCTACAATTTCTTTGTACCAGGGGCTAGTCAAATATTTCACATGTATCTTTTGGGTGGCCATCTCCAGTCCTTGCTGCTCTTCTTCTTTTTCTGATTCTTCATTTGCTATCACAGACATATTAATGCCCAAAGCTTGATGGTTTGATTCAGATAACATCTTGGCAAGTCCTTGTCCTTTCACCAGCTTAATAGGCCTTATATCCAAATCATACTCTTGGATTTTTGCGATCCATCTTCCTCTTCTACCTTCGTTGTCTCCTTGAACCAGAATGTCTTTGACTGCTGCTGTAGGGACATAAGCTGTAATGTGAGATTGCAAAAAATAGACTCTGAAAGCTTTAAGGGACTTTACCAGGGCATATGCTTGCTTCTCCAGTATATTATATTTCAATTCAGCATCATAAAGGACTTGACTGAAGAAAGCTATGGGCTGTTCATATCCCTCTTCATTTTTCTGCAATAACACTCCAGCAATTGTATGAGGTGAAGCAAATGAGAAAATTATAAATGGTTTTTTATAATCTGGTCCTACTAGCACAGGAGCTTCAGCAAATGCCCGTTTTATCCTTGTGAATGCATCTCTAGACTCCTGGGACCATTTTACTTCATTTTCCTTTTTCAACATATTGGTTATGTGCCTAACTATCTCTGCATAGTTAGGGATAAATCTTCTCAAAAAATTGATTCGCCCCAAAAACACCTGTACTTCTTTCTTATTCCTTGGTAAAGGAATGCTATTTATCATCTCAACTCTCTTAGGATCAATTTTCACACCATCTTTAGTCACAAGATGCCCTAAGAGTTTTCCTTCATCTAATGCAAACAAAGATTTTTGGGGGTTAAGAGAAAGGCCATACCTTCTGCATTTCTCAAAAGTTCTTCTCAAATGCTCAATATGCTCATCATCATTCTTTGAGAATACTGTGATATCATCAAGATACACCACCAAGAACTTGTTCTGTTCTCCGACAAAGCCTATGTCCATTGCCCTCTGGAAAGTAGCTCCTGCGTTAATTAATCCAAATGGCATCCTGGCATACATAAAGGTTCCCCATGGTGTAGTGAACGCAGTCTTTTTCTGGTCTTCTGCGAACACAGCTACTTGATTGTAGCCTGAAAATCCATCCATCATTGACATTCTGGATGCTCCCACTACTTTCTGCAGGATGTGATCCATCTTAGGCAGTGGATAGTTATCTTTGAGAGATGCTCTATTCAAATTCCTGAAATCCACACACAGCCTTATTTCTCCATTCTTCTTTCGAACCGGAACAAGATTTGCTATCCATTCTGAGTACCTTAATGGCACAATTATCTTGGCCTTCAGTAATTTCTTGACTTCTTTTTCAATTGAGGGAAGCAGCAAGGGGTTTATCTGTCTGAGCTTCTGCTTGTATGGCTTTGCATCTTCCCTCAGCGGAATCTTATGCTGTATTATATTTACATCAAAAGTCTTTAGGTCGTCATAGGACCAAGCAAAAACATCTTTGTAAGATTGAAATAACTTCAAATATTTTTCTTTATAATCCTCTGGGACTTTCTTAGATAATTTGATCATTTTAGGATCTGCATAAGTACCCAGATTCAAGTCTTCCACTTGATCTTCTTCTACTACTTTGTTTGGCTGCCTTGGAACATCATCTTTATTAAATAACCTTTCTAGAGGTACCAATCCTCTAGGTATCACATTACCTTTCAGCTGCAGCACTTTATTTCCTGCTATTCTTTCTTCCCATTTGTTTTCAACAATATTTTCAACTTCTTCCTCTTCATTGTCATCAATCTCCATATTGGAGAATTCTCCCACAGTCTCCATAAATATTTTCATCTGTTCATCATCTTCGAATACCTGCCAATGCTTTATATTATCTGGAATGGATGGTCTGTACCGTACCTCCACTTCATATCTAAGAAGCGGATTCTGAGGAGGACGGAAAGTACTGGCAGCTACCGCAAGGGAGTCTGCTACTCTGTTTTGCTCCCGGGGCATGAACTGTGTGTTAAATGCTGAGAAGAAGTTCTCTATCATGTCCCATACTTCATTTCTGTATGCTCTGAGCCGTGGATGCTTAGTTTGACATTCGTTTTTTATCTGCCTTACCACCAACTCAGAGTCCCCAAACACTTTTAGACACTGGATGCCCATATTCTTGGCTGTCTGCAGTCCCAATAATAGCGCTTCATATTCGGCTACATTGTTTGTAGCTTCATACTCCAGTTTAAAAGACAGTGGCACCCATTTCCCTGTAGGAGAAATCAACAATACTCCAGCTCCATTGCCTTCTCTTGAATTAGCTCCATCAAAATGTAAAGTCCAAATTTCTGATTCCTGCTCTTCTTTAGGCTGCTCAGCTTGAATTTGACCAAAAAGGGGCTCATGTGCGTAATCTTGAATTTCTTCTAACATTAAACATGAAAAGTCTCCCTCTTTGTTATAAACTGGGGAATTGTCTGAGCAGTCAGCCTTAGTTACCATCTTGACAAATCTAGTCTCCCTGTATAACCTTCTTTCTTGACCTCCAAAGACTGGGACAGTAGCATATGTTAGATCCAATTTAATTGACCCCCCAATCTTTGTACCCCAGGACCTTGACAACAACATGCCAAAGCGAGCTGGGATGTCAGCAACCACAATGTCCATGACCACACTTTTTGTTGGGATTTGAGCCAAATTGACCACTAAATCTTTAATCATTCCCAGGCATTTTACTCTTTTAGAATCAAATGAATATAAATCTTTATATGGTCTGGTAATTTGCAGTCCTAGTTGCTCCATGACAGACAAAGGCATAAGATTATGGGAAGCCCCAGAATCTAACATACAGTTATGTAATAGCAGGTCATGGATGACTAGGGACACATAAAAGGGAGGAGTAGAAGGGTCTATCTCCTCGACATGAGGGCCAAAGACTACCATGGGTCTTTCTTCTTGAAGGTTTAAGCTATCAGGCACAATGGGTATTTCGGGAGGAAGTATAAAAGAGGTAACTTGAGATTGGTACGCAGGCTGTTTTAATAACTCAGTCAGAGGGACGGGAATCTTAATCTTCTCAAGTTCTTTCTGCAAATTGAAAGTAGATGGGAGCTTTTCTGTCACAATTTCTTTGGACTCCTTATTTTCAACTGAAGATTTGATTTCTTTTGACACTGGCTCAGCATTAGGAGGACCGACTAGTTTAGAAGAGGAGGGAATCTGATCATTAGACTGCAAGGGGGTATTCAGGAGGTTCTTACCTTTTTCCGCATTCTTCTTTGTTGCTGGTTCCTTTTGAGCGGATGTTTCCTCTCGAGGTGGTTCTTCTTCTTGCTCCTGAGTTTGGGTCCTCTTCCTTGAAGATCTAAGATCATATTTGACGTTGAATTGTGCTTCCATGAAATCAGAAAATTTCTTGCAGTAATGGTCAATCTCTGCTTCTTCGTCTTCTTCTTGCAGGGGGCACTCCATATCATCATTATTTGAAAAAGCCAGATTTGAATCTTCTAATCCGTAAGCTGTATCTCCAGGGGAGTCATCTGCTGGTCCTTCAAGGTACAAGGGATGAGGCACCTGATCTTGTTGTTCTTTCGCTTCCCTTGGCAATATCTGCAATGGAGGCTTTCTGTACTGAGGGTTATATCCTCTGTTTGGAGCATTATAATAGTTTTTGGGAGCTGCATTCTTAGCTTCCAGTTCTAGCTTGACCATCTTCTTTATCATCTTGCTTATCTCATCCATTTTATCTGAATCCTTTTCTTGATTAGAGGTAGAAACCTCTTCTTTGCCTTTTATTCTAGTCTCCTGTTCCATTTTTCCTTTTAACTTCCCAGTGGCAGCAAAATTTGCCTCCAACTCTAGAGCATCTGTCTGAGCATCATCCAGGGTGACAGGCATTCTTTCCCGCAGAGAAAAACCGAAATCGGAATCAAAAGCGGCTATGAAAACAACTTTGGCTGCAGCTTGTTGGGGTTTCATATCAGCGGGAAGGTTCAGATATAATTTATTAAACCTTTTGATAAATTCTGCCACTCCCTCATTGTGTTTCTTCTTTAGCGTATTGAATTCAACGAGGCACTGCCCTTGATCTTTCTTTTCTCCCCACTTCCTGACAAAAGCATTCTCCATCTGGTCCCAGGTGGTGATTGAATGGTTTGCCAATGTCTTGAACCATTTTCGAGCTTCACCTTCCAAGGATTGCACGAACAACCTCAGGACCACATCCAGATGTTCAACATTTAAGTTCTTTGCAAAAGAGCAGAAGGTCTCGAGGTGCTTCTGAGCGTCCGCTTCACTCTCACCATTAAATCTTGGCAAAATCTTCAAGTAATCTTGTGGCATATCATTTAACACCTGGGGCAAGGCCAGAGGAGCATATTTATTTAATAGAAAAGTAGGAACATTGGCCATTGGGGGAGGCGGGGGTTGCACAACAATTTGAGATACAGATGAAGGGAGAGGAGTGGGAGGAAGTGGAGTGTGAATAACAATGGGAATATATTGCACAGAAGCCTGAGGTGTAGATGGGAATAACTCACGGTTAACAGTAGCTACTTCTGTGACCTCTTTAATTTCTTCAGCCTCGAAAGCAGGATGAGATTCTCCTTCAATCCAGGTATTTCCTCTACGTGGAGTTTCTGAGTGAAACTCGGGTATTTCTGTTCTAACTTCTTGAGAAGAAGAGGGCGAAAAATCTCCAACCGAATATTTAGGATTTTCAGAACGGACTGACTTCTTCTCTTTCCAACCTCTTTTATGAATGATCTTCTCCGGGTCAGACACGGGTGTTTTCGGCTGCGAGGTATCCGACCTCAAATGGGGCTTCCGGGAAGCCAAGACTTCCGATAAAATTTATCAAATAAAGACCAGTGGAGTCGCCAAGGTGAGGAATCTGCAACTCTTCACCTCTCTGTGCTCACCTGATTAGAGAGTGAAAATGAGATGTCGAACCCAGGGAAACAGATATTCTTGAATTCGTTCCCCGGCAACGGCGCCAGAAAGATGTTGTGGATGATTTTGTCACCCTCCTAGAGACAGCCTAGAGTTGCCATAGACCAGTGCCTAGGACATCTTATATAGCAAGTGGCTCATCATAGCTTGGGTTGTCAATCCAAAGAGCTCACTTACTATCTCTTGCTTTAAACAAGGAAATTAGATTTGAATGGGACCAATCTCTCTCAGAAGCTGTCACAAAGATAAGAATAATGTAGGAACATCATGTAAAACTTCAGCATGAAAGCATCAGACAGTTAAGAGACCGCTTACTGTAAAGAGGGCCGATTCAAATAATATATCACAGAAATCAGATATCAGGAAGTGAGTGCGGTGAGGAAACATAAGAAGATATTAGCCGGCATGAGACTGATACCCAGATACACAACAGAACCATATAAGGGCGCACCAATTTACGAACTTTATGATATTATAAGCTAAAAGTATTCTCTCTCAAGCAAAAAATATAGCGTAAAATATGGAAAGAGGAATATGGGAAATAGAACAAAGACAAATGATTTAGCGCTGACCAATTCCAAAGGGCACCACTTACGATGAATCCTACTTCACGAAAAAAGTGAGCTACTCGCATTCTAGAACATGATACCAGAAGATAAATTGTAAGAAATGAGATAAGGTATTAACACATAAGAGAAATTACATACTATGAGATACCAAAGACCAGAATCCTCAATACATCAGGAGGCAAGCCCATCCTCTCTCGATCGCCAGCTCCAAACTCATACTCCAATGTTACAAAATATATGAAGTTCTTCGCATGCGACAGAAATCTGGAACCCTTCAAAAATCTTATTTCTGAGTATTTATAGAGAAGACAGAAACTTCTGGAGGAGGAGGGAGACGAGACACAATTAATGACTCATTTTGAACCAAAATGGCGGAAAACATTCCCGCCTTCTCTTATGAATGGCTAACTATAAATGATGGTACTGGACAACCTGTTCATGAAATAAATGCTGGGAGATAAAATCTCCTTATATACAAGATGGGAATAATAAAATATATACAACTTGGTGCCTGCGTCTGAGAGAAAATCAGCTGCCGTAAGAGATTTGGAACAATCTGCATTTCAGTACTGTACTCTCGGCCTTCGGCTATGGATTTGAATCCTGGATCTTTAATGCGGGGCGGATGCATCTGGAGAGTTCTGAGAGTCCATATCTATGTCTTCTTTAATGGCGGTCATCTCTCCCACCTACCCTCGGCTCCTTCCTTTAATTTCACCAGTATGATATGTCCTTTGCAGGTTCTGGATTTTTGTAAATTGAAAGTGCAAGCTGCTGCAACGAATTGTTGCTGGAAAACTCAGAAACCTGGAAGAAACATTAGAAAAAGCTGACTCGGGTGTGGACGCGACAGCGGCCATGGAATCGGTGATACGGACTAGGCGAAATGTTGAGATGATGCAGGGTGACAAGAAACGCATGAGCATAATGAAGAAATGGAGGGTGACAAGGCAGAAAACAATGGAGCAACAATGAATGAACGGGGCAAAGGTTCATAAACTATGACGTGTCACCGGAACATATGAATGGTGGAGGAAGAACACAGCGTACACTTGTGAATAATGATGACACGACCACAGGTGGTGGGGACCCAAATCGGAAATCGGAATCGGAAAACGGAGCGGGGAGACAGGGGTGGTACATTTTGGAAGTTCCGATCGCGATTGAGGGCAGGACCGCGATTGACCCAGGGCCGTTCGATCTCAGAACAGGATCGACGGCTACACTTGCATCGGGGGGGAAATAAGACAGTGGGCCATGAAATTCCGACAATCTGATGTGCGCAAGTCCTCTATATAAGTTGATTGCCGCGCCGTTGATCTGAGCCAGATCAAACGGCCAACATTGCGCCCGATCGTTAAGACAATAGGCCCCTTTTTTCTTTGAATTATGGTTTTCAGACCCGTGTCATATGGAAGCCGAAGCGGGAGGGAGTTAAAATCTTAAGGAATCAGCCCGATTGTTTAAATTTGAGTTTTGAACTATTGTAAAGCAGGTTTTCGAGCGGAGATAGTAATGTCAAGCAGGGTCATGGGATTTTAGGCCACGACAGAGGTTAAAAATGGATCTGAATGAAACGGCAGGGCAAAATTCACGGGCAAAGGTAGATATGTACAACACAGGGTATGGAATAGATTCGTTAGCTCATGCACATCTTGATCCCTTTGTTGTCACAGCGTGGTCCATTGTATGTACTTGTCCTCATAGCTCCCCACGGGATAGTATTGTTCCTTGATGGAATATCGGAAAGAATTCCAAGTGGGTACGGCCGAGAACAGAGAGGATTTTGTCTCGTCCCTTTTCTCATAGTGGGTTTCCCACCAGTCCTTGACATGGGGGGCAACTTTGAGGAGTGCAAAAATAATCTTCTCCTTGTCGGAAAAGTCATGAACCGAGAAATATCTTTCTAATAGATTCAACCATATGTCTACGACATCTGCATCTATTTGACCCTCAAATATGGGAATGTCAAAATTTACTTGTACCTTAAAAGGAGTCGCACCTCTAGAGTGGCTTCTCGATGCAGATGTGCCGTCGATGGGCAGCTGTTGAAGAATCTGGGCAAAGTTATCCATCATCGCGTTCCTTTTTTTTTCAAGGGCCTCCTCGAGCAATATTTTGATATGATCTCCTACTCCCTCATATTTTATTTTCGTCCCCCATGGGTGTCCGTCGGGGTTTGTGAGGCTGATCTTGCAAAGGTTCCACCAGAGCGAGCCCTAACTCCTTATACCCCGACCTCGTGGGGGACATGCAAAGAAAGATTGAGAAAAAGCAGACCGCTATGATACCACTGATCTAGATTTATGCAGGAATGCAACAGAATAAACATATAACCATAAATACAAATATGCAGTGGAAATAACACTTCATTTCATTAATATCAAAGAACTAAAATTTGCTTACAGACAGAATGGAAATAAAACTAGCTAGGGCGCTGGTAGCTATCTCTGAGAAGAGATGTGGCGGCTACAGGCCTCTAAAATTAGTTACAATCAGGCTCGAGGACCTATTTATTATTGAGAAACAATGGGAAATCCTAAACAGCCAAAACCCTAACCCTAGGAGATGAAGCACCAAAACTATGGGCCCCGTTTGGGTAAATTGGTGTTTCAACTTCTCGGGGACGTAACTTCGGCATACGATCTCCGTTTTACGCGTACCATACCTCGTTAGAAACATCTATCCGAGGACTAAAATTTTGGGTGAGCAACATCAATCCATGGACTCATGTTGCTCCTTGTTTTCCCAAAAAACATCATTTAGGGCCTCAAAACAGCTCCAGAAGTTCAAGACTCGAAAAAGTGCTAAAAATAGTAAGTTGTGCCGAAACTAAAAAAAAAACTAAAAGAGACAATGGTGGGGCCACAAGTGGAATAGGCAGGTGACCACCAATATCCACCTGGATCATTTTTTTAGTTCAGTTTTGGAGCTCTCTCATAATTCTCTCTCTCTCATACTCTTGGATACTTATATTTTTCTTGCAGAGAATCAACATTGAGCCAAGAAGGAGGAAAGAAAAAAAATGAAGGACACGGAAAGGAAAGAAAAGAAAAGATCAAGTAAGGAAGAGAAAGATATAGTAGCCTTAGTAGGAATACTTGTAGGTAACATATTGCATGTTTTATCTCCTAGCTAGTTTTTACATGCATGTCTTATGCATGTTGGTATTCAGTTCTCTTGTTGTCGGTGGCATGGTTTTGCCGGGTTTTGACATTGGTTTTCAGCCTCTCCTGGAACTTTTCCAAATGCCATGGTGTGTGGGTATTTTGATATCAATTTTTAGCATTGGAATTTTTAGATGGATTTCAGAATCTGAGGCGGAGGTGGTCTAAAGGAAAATTCCCCAAGGCCTGGGAATCCCTTGATTAGTTTTGACAGAATACATGGTAAATCCTGAGGGTGGTGTCTCGGTTTAGGACCTAGTGATCCGAGATTCGATCGCAGTAAAACATGAGGGATAGGGAGATGGAGAATTCCTCAAGTATAGTGATGGATTCCATCTGGAAATCCAATTTCTGTTTGGTTTTGTGATCAGAGCATCGGTTTTGGTGTGATTATGGTATGGTGAGACTGGAGGTGGTTTAACCTCTAGATTCCCTTGGTTGTGTTTTATATTGGTTTATCCATGAGATCCCACATTCATGGTTGGATTATAGCATGGGGGTGACTGGTTGAAGAGATATTTGTCTTAGCCATGTCTATGGTCGCGTGGTACGTGGAAGTCCTGAACCTGGTTGAATTATTGCCTATGTTTAATGGAAGCTAATTTCTCTTGATTTTGTATTTATTAATGTGTGGGTTTAGTTGTTTTTATCTCACTATTATTTCCATGGTTTTGATGTTGGTTATAAGCATGTTTAAATGACTGGTTCATGTCATGGTTATTTCGTTTATTTACTTGTATTTGTTAAAATAATGGATGCAAGACCTAATTGCTGCCATATTTGTTCAAGGAAGAGGGTGGTGATCCTTCTTGTTATATTTCATAAGAGTTTCTAGTCATTCATGCTTTTCCTTGTATCCTACACTAGTATATTTCATTCATTCCAAGTGTTTGACAGAATGTTAGTCCCGGTTGGGGATGGTTAGACCTAGTCCTGGAGTTAGTTTTTGGTTATTTAGAATTTTCTTCATGTGTTTGATGATTTTTGAAAGCTACAGGAAGTTATTGGAAATTTTCGGGATTCTGGGCTTAGAAGTTCTTTAAATCCTGCAAATATAGGCATAGGTCTGGGAAATTGAGTCCCTGGACGCATGCATTCCCTTGTTATGGGTGTGTCCAGAGCCTCGAAAATGCACCCTTTCCCATATAAAGGGAACACATGGGGGTTTTATTCAATAAAAGTAAATGGGACCCAGGGATAAGTCAGTTAGATGGTTGGGATAGCCTATGGGGGTACTATAGCAGTTGCAGGGAATCTATGTTATGGTTTTCCGCATCGATTCCACTTCCTTAAAGTCACCAAGGAGGTTGAGTTTTCTCTTAAATTCCCTCAGATCACGTTTACCCTAGTTGTCCGATTACTTGGGTAGATATGAGGGGAGGTGTACATTACAGATAACAAGAGCATCACTAGAGGAGCCTTCTTTTTAGTTATTTGTTTGGTCTTCTAGCTCAACAAAAAGCAAACTTCCATTTCTCAATCCACAACTGAAGTAGAATATATTACAGCAACATCATGTTGTACTCAAGTTGTATGGATGAAGAGAAATCTCAAGGATATTCAATAAAATGGTGATAAACTTATCCATATAATATGTGATAATACTAAGGCTATTTATATCTCAAAAAACCCTATTATGCATTCCAAAACAAAGAACGTTCCTATCAAGTACCATTTTATTCAAGAACAAGTTGATGATCAAATTTAAGATTCGAATACATTCCAACACAATAACGAATTGTAGACATATTTACTAAATCTTTACCTAGAGAAAGTTTTGAATGCCTTAGATATAAAATGGGAGTAATTTCTTCATCACAATGAGGAATGGCTCACTGATTCTAGATAAGAAGCATGTTGATGAGAGGGGGAGTTCAAGAATATGGTGTGCACCAACACAGGGGGATTATATTCTATTTTCCATTGATGTAAAAGGGGGATAATAAGTAGACATCAAAAGTAGATAAATCTTCAGTCAACAAAAAAATAGTGGGAGTATAGTCAATAAGATGATACAAGATTCTATCCCAAGACCATTAATGACTAGGTAGATGTCTAGTAGTGTTGTCATCTATTCCAAAGGGGGGTATTGTTGTACATGTCTTTTCATTTATTTCAATTGCAGTGTCATTGATGTCAAAGTCCAGTAGCATGGGAGATTATTGAAGGTGTTGCAAATTCCTTGATGTGAATAATGTAAGATCTTATTGTGTAATAATTTGTTGAGCATTACAAGAATATTACCTTTAGTTATCCTCACCAAATGAACATGAAAATTATTTGAGCTTTAAGTAATGGAAAATTCTAATTGATAAGTCCTCTCTAGCTCGAATAAGTGACAAATCGAATTGATTTCCTAGGGACTAAGGCACTCTAGAATACATCCCCAGTCGTAGGCACATAAAAGGTTGAAAAAGTCCCTAGTTGCATGCATAAGGAGGGGCTGGGAGAGACTGGAAGGTTCTAGTCGCACTCATAGACCTGCATCCCTGTGACTGGGGGTAAAAATGGAAAAAGTGGGTTTAAGGTCTGGAAAAATTAAACTTCCATTTGGACTAATGGATACTGAACCTAGGGGGTAAAATATGTTGATGACAAGTGTTGTTGTAAATAATAATCACGAACCACTAAGAAGTGAGTGATGGAATTACAAGGAGTTGACCACAATTCTCTATCACTAAGGAGCTAGATATAAGATCTTGGGCACTTATTAGACTACCTAGTTTAACGATGTGCACACAACAGTGACTGGTGGTGATCAGTAAGCTAACATGATGTGGAAAATGAGGTAGTAGTGATGTGGTTCACATAATAGCGTATCCCATTGAGATGATGACACATGGCACTCTATAGAAGTGACATGTGGCAGGTGGATTTGGCATTTTTGGGTGGCCAAGTGGCCCTTTTTTGAGTGACACATGGAAGAAAGTGATGTGGAAGTGATGCTACATGATAAGTGGCAAAGAACTAATGTCAAAGATGAGGTGGAAATGAACATGGAAGATGATATGGAAAAGCCTCAAGATTTTCAATAGGAGGTTATTTGGTAAAGTTTCAGAATGTTAATAGATTTGGAAAAGTGGTGGGCCTAGTAGCCATTGGCCACTGCCCACCGCCAATCAACACAGGAACAAGAATTTTTATCGGACGATGAGTGGTGAGCTGTTATGAAACCAACTCCAAAAATAGAAGAAAATATAGATCAACACCTTAGAGATTAGCCACTTCGAGGGGGAAACCACCAATACGTTACATAAATGAACTATTATTGGATGATACAAATGATCAAAACCTCCTTCTATATATAGGATTCCATGGGCCCACAATATAATCCTAGCCGACCTAACAATAACAATGTAAGGGCATAATAATAACAATATTGGGGTTACAGGGGTACAACAATACAATAAGGGGGCTACATTAATAACAATAAGGGAATAAACTAGTAATATAGGGACCTAACATGCCCCTCTTCTTCAAAAAATTGTTGTCCTCAACGCTTGAGTAGCTCTGGGTGCTTCTGTATAAAATTCTCATCCTCCCATTTCGAATATTCAGTGGGTAAGTTTTTCCACTCAATGAGATACTCTGAAATTGATCGATTTCGTAGCTGTCTAGTTCTTGTTTTCGTGACCGCTTCAGGTTCCAATATGGATTTTCCTTCCTCATCAAGTTATGGAAATATTGTTTGAACTAGAAAATTTTCACCTATAACCTTTTTTAAGCATGAAACATGGAAAACTTGATGCACTCGCGAAGAAGCAGGAAGCTCCAATTTGTATGTCATATTACCAATCTTATGCAACACCTTGTAAGGGACATTTGTTTTTATGGTTGTAGCCGTAAAAATACCCAGTCTCCTGCATCAAAACTTCTCTCGCTACGATGTTGATCTGTTTGTTGTTTCATTCGATTTTGTGCCAAATTTAGGTTATCCTTTAAGAGTTGGAGAACTTCTTGTTAATGCTCAATGTGATCCTCCACTGCTTGAAACTTAGAATTTTCTCTTAAAGATGATGTGATGGACGATGGATGATATCCATAAAGTGCCATAAATGGGGTCATTTTTGCTGCAGTATGGAAGGAATTTTTATACCACCATTTAGCGAGAGGCAACCACTTGACCCATTGTGTTTGTTTATCAGATACAAAACAACGAAGATATCCTTCCAAAAATTTATTCACTATCTCACTTTGACCATCGGATTGAGGATGATAATATGAGCTATGAGCTAATTGAGTACCCAAACAAGAAAATAACTCTGTCCAAAAATTTCCAGTAAAAATGGGATCTCTATCGATCACAATAACCTTCGGGTTTGCATGTAGTTTTTGAATTGTGTCCATAAATGTAGTAGCAACTATACTTGCTTTAAATAGATGAGATAATGCACAAAAGTGTGCATACTTGGTAAGTCTATCAACTACCACCATGATGACACTCTTTCCTTCGGACTTAGGTAAACCTGTGATAAAATCCAATGAAATCTCCTCCCAACGTTGACTTGGAATGGATAAAGGTTGTAGAAGTCCTGGGGTCTTAATTGTTTCCACTTTATTCTGCTGGCAAACCAAACATTCCGCCACAAACTTTTGAATATCATATTTAAGGCCATCCAAAAAAAATTCTTTCTTCACCCTGTGGTAAGTTTTTAAAAATCCTGAGTGTCCTCCTAAAGGAGAAGTGTGCAATTCCAAAAGAATATTTTGTTTTAGTTGGGAATTCTTACAAAGATATAAGCGATATTTGTACCATAAGGAATCATTTTTCGAACTAAATGTATCAGATGTACTAGGATCTTGCTGCAACTTTTGAATGAGTGTCCATACATCTTTGTCCTTCTTCCATTCATCTCTTGCTTCGGTTATCCAATCTGGTTGGATAATAGAAATGGCACAAAGCAATGCTTCCACCTCTTCATTCTTTCTTGAGTGCATCTGCAACAACATTTAGCTTCCCTTTTTTGTAGATTATTTCAAAGTCATAACCCAACATCTTTGTGACCCATTTTTGCTGCTCTTCTGAAGATATTCTTTGTTCTAAAAAGTGTTTAAGACTATCATGATCAATTTTTACCTTGAAGTGTCTTCCCATTAGGTAAGTTCTCCATTTCTTTAGTGCATGCAGTATTGCTAACATTTCCTTCTCATAAATAGGTTTCTGTAAATACTTTCCTTTGATTGGAAAACTTTCAAAAGCAATGGGTCTTCCTTCCTGCATTAAAACTGCACCAATTCCATTTCCTGAGGCATCACATTCCACAATAAAGGTTTTTGTGAAGTGTGGCGTAGCTAAGACCGGTGCTAGGCACATTGCCTCTTTAAGATGTTCAAAGGCCTTAGTTGCTTCAGGAGTCCATGAAAATGCATCTTTCTTCAATAATGTTGTTAGAGGTGCTGCTGTTCTCCCATAATTCTTAACAAACTTGCGATAATACCCTGTTAACCCGAGAAATCCTCGCAACTGCTTTATGGTTGTGGGGACTTTCCATTCCTTAATGGCTTTAATTTTGTTAAGGTCTACCTTAACACCCTCGTGAGATACAATATGACCCAGATATTCCACCTCTTGTACTCCAAAGAAACATTTGGATGTTTTTGCATATAATTGTTTCTCCTGCAATAGTTTGAGCGCCGTGTCAACATGTTGAACATGCTCCTTCCAAGACATGTTGTAGATCAGTATATCATCAAAAAATACTAGTACAAATTGCAATATTCCTAATTAGCCCAAGCTAATAGGAATATTTAAATTTTGTTTTATTTTCCATTTATGAATAAATGACTAATGGAGGACATGTAAAACTCATTAGATCAGTGAATACATCAATGCTCAATGTAAACAAAGCTATATCTGAGCCATTTACATCAAATCCACTTGCATATGAAATAGGATTGAGTTATTTGACTGGGTCAACAGGACCAAATCACAACACAGTCCAGGTGCATTGAACCTCTTAGGTGATCAGCGCAGTTCTAGAAGGAGGACCTCATGTGAAAGGGGTTAAGTGATTCAATGTGTTTTAGGGTTTGGCAAAGCCCTCATCTTATAAAAGGAAGGAGAAGGCAACTAGAGATAGTTTTTGAATGTATTATGATTTTGGAGTTCTCTAGGATTTTTACCAAGAGACTAGTGAGGATCTCCTATTTAGGGGTTCTCCATCTTTCCATTGAGTAGCTCTTGGAGGGTTTTGTGCTTCTTTTCCACTATCTGGCATATGGACAAGCTCCATCTCTCTTTGGAAGTGTAAATCTAGTGAGGGTTTCATTGTCTAAGTGAGCTTCAGCAAGTGGAATCTAGATCTACTCAGATCTAGATCATACTATCATCTCTTCTTAGTGAGTGAGTCTTTTATCCTCTTGGAAGAGTGTAGTATCAGCTTGAGCTTCAGTTTCAGATCTTGGCATCAGGCCAAAGTGTATACTATCATCAACTGCACAGTTTCTTTCCCTGATCTGCGTAAATCTTGAAGAGCAGAGTTGTAGGGGTTTTGGAGTTCTCCTGGAGGAGAGATCTCTAGTGGAAAGGATCCTTCCTTTCACTGTGGTGATCCATGGATTGGCCAACCAATCCATGTTACCTTCAGATATGATTTATTTACTGATGTATTTATTGCAGAATTTCTGAATACTGTTGCAGAACTGTGACTTAAATCTTAGATCTACTCACCGTTGTTGGTCATTTGCTGAGATCCCCAAGGGGAGTGTATTATAAAGTCCCTTTTGTATACAGATCTGAAATATATCTACCATTTTGTATGCGGATCTATTCCAGATCTAGAATGTAATAAAAAAAAGCTTCAGCCTCTTGAAAGTTACACTGATAAGCTTTTCTGGTTCAATATACTTTTGCAACACCTATTTGAGGCGTGTATCCATGTAAATGCCTGTATTTCTCTTGTATATTGCATAGGCCATAAAATAGACTATATTTCCTATTGCTCACACTCTATTATAACTTTCACCTTCAGAAATTACGCTATCCATGCTTCAGTAAAATTCTGCATACTTCAAGTCATGGGGAATCAGGGTTTTTAAGCCTAGTCGGGATTGGAGGAACTTTTAATATAGCTAGGATCATTTTTTTGACCTGAAATTTGGTATGGGAGTCCTACGTGACCTAAGCTAAAATATCCTACATCCATTTCCCTTATTTTTACGCGGATTGATGAATACACTCATTTTAGGGCATAACTCACCATTTTCCCCCATCCTTTGTCAGTAGAATTAATCTTACTTCTTGTTGCTGTATATAAAATTTCTGTTGAGGTGTTTCTAAACACATCTCAGGGTTACTAGCTCACTGCTACTCCGTTATTTTTTTTTTATATTGTTGCAGCCCTTCATTGGGCAATTTTCTGAAGACAACTAGGTGTGGGAGATCTGTTTAACCCACCTAGAGTGATTTCTTTTGAGCCTCCTCTTGGATTTTGGTATTATACACTTTGATATAAGGGATCCAAGGGCTAGTCTTGGTTTTTCAAGCACACATCCCTAAAAAATGTGTTTTTCAGGCCTGTCTTGCTGAGCAATCCAGATTCGGAATATTACACAAATTTTCAAAGGAAGGGTTTGAAAATGGAATTCATCAACCCTTGAAATGTAGAAGGTGCATTTGTAAGGCCAAAAGGAATTCCAAAAATTCATAATGACCCTCATGAGTTCGAAATGCTGTTTTCGGAATAGCTTCAGTCTTCATTCTAATTTGATGATATCCCGAACGAAGATTCAACTTGGTAAAATAAATTGCTCCATGTAATTCATCCAATAATTCATCAATCATAGGAATGGGAAATTTATCTTTAATGGTGAGCTTATTGAGCTCCCTATAATCCGAACACTGATCCATCCTTCTTGTGCACCAATACTACTAGAGCAGAGAAAGAACTTTGACTAAGTTGAATTATACCAGCCTCTAAAATTTCTGCAATCATACGTTTAATTTCACTCTTTTGGACATAAGGATATATATAAGGCCTGATTTTTGGAAGAACACTTCCTGGAGTCAAATGAATAGCATGATCATGATCATGAATAGGTGGGAGTCCTTTAGGAGTTTCAAACACCTTGGAATGATTGTCCAAGAATTTTTGGAGATCTGCAGAAATAGATGATTTTTATGTTGGAACTTCTAGTGAGCATAATTGTGCAATTACACCTCGTTGTTCTTTCTTCAGAATCTTTGTCATGACATTAGATCTTATTATCTTTCTTGTCTTCGCTGCGATACCCCACTTCCTTTCCTTCTGAAAAAAAATTCAAGAAAAGTTTTTGAAAATTAAAAGCTATCGTCCCCAAAGATTGTAACCATTGTACTCCTAGTACAACATCAGCGCCTCCCATAGGAATGGAAAGCATTGGACTATTCAATACATATTCCCCCATGGTTAGCTTGATATTATGGCATTTTCCAGAGCAATTTATAGCTCCTCCATTTGCAACCATCACTTGACATTTTGGTTCTGGGTATAGGAAACAATTCAATTCCTTGGCTACCTTACAATGAATAAAATTAAGGGTACTACCTGAATCAATCAACACTATCACCCTTTTTTTCTTGATATATACTTCTATCTTGAGAGTTTGAGGAGTGGTAATTCCTACCAATGCATTACACGATATGGTCAGACTCATTTATTCCTCTTGTAGGGTTGGTTCCTAGTGTATATCCTCTTCTTTTCAAGATTCTTGTTCATTTTCTTCTTCCTCTTCACAATCTATGTAAAATAATTTCTTCTCAGCACACTTATGACCTTTAGTGTATTTTCTATCACAACTATAGCAAAGCCCTTTTTCTCTTTTTTCTTCCAATTTTTGTGGTGTCAACCTTATAGGTTGTGGAATTATAGGAGTAGCAACACTTCCATCTTTATATATGTGAGTGGTAGGCTTCCTTGTCGCCATAATTTTACATTCATTTTTTCTTGCCAACCTAAATGCCTTTTCCAATGAATCAGGTTCCCAAATGCGAACTTCATGTTGGATGTTATTCTTTAAAGTCCCCATGAAGACATCAATCCTATGTTCCTCTGGAATATCAGTTACCCTTATATTCAATTTTTGGAAGTCCTCAATGTGCTCCACCACTAAACCATTTTGTTTGAGATTTATCAATTGGCTAAAGAAGGTGTTGCTTTTTTATCCTCATAATGTGCTATCATTTACTCCATAAAAATTGACCAAATGACAATTTTTTTACGGGAGAAAAGCCATCGATACAATACAAATGTATTTTGTTCTAAATGTTAAGTTCCAATGCATACCTTTTGTGTGTTTTTCACATTTTTGAGATCAAAATATTGCTCCATCTATAGTATCCATGTTACAGGATCCTTGCCATAAAACTTCCTCATATCCATCTTTGGAATATGGTGGTTCTTCCATCCAACATTAGAGTTTATGAAATCACAATTAACATTTATTTTGTTCTCATCACGAGTTTCCTCTATTATCTTTTCACCATTAGGAAACATTTCTTGTATCAACTTTGCCAAACCTTCTATGTCTACTTTTAGATCATTCTTCATGTTTTCCATGTTGTCTTTCATTTTTTCATCGATATTAGCTCCCATGTCATCCATCTTAGCTTCCATGCCACTTCCATGCCATCCATCTTAGCTTCCAAACCATTCATCTTAGCTTCCACGCCTTTCTTCAAACCATCCATCTTAGTTTCCACACCTTTCTTCAAAACTTCCATTTCATTTTTTGTTTCTCTTTGCGATAGAGAAATTTGGTGCACTTGCTCTTGTAATTTTGATATCTCATGTTGTGTTTCTTCATCTTCATGAGTCATAGTAGAGTCTTCTGAAGGCTTAATGGGTGTTGAATTATTTTAGGGGGCATTTTAGAACCCAATATTAATATATATTCTTCAATATGCTCTTGGAATAAATTCAAACTTATTTTTTTCAAATGAGACTTATGTAATTCAAAAAAATACACACCTTTTTCTTTCTTTTGAAGAGCTTGATATTGAAACTGAATTATATCTATGATTTCGGATCTTCAATATTTGAAATTCGGCCCTGAAGTATCCCTCTAAATCCTTTTTTTTTTTTAAATTTCATAGAGCCTTTCTATTTTCTATTTTTTTAAAAGCAAGTTTCTATACATATTCTGTTTCATGTGGTAGCCTCAACCTGCCCAAAGGAAACCAAGTCTGTTGGCCACCTCAGAGAGTTAAAAGCCAACCAAAATTGATATTGTTTTTTCCTTCTACTTACTGCTTTAACTAATTTATTGTGTCCATAAAAAATAGAAACTATTAACCTTATCCGCCAAAAATATAAAAAACTATAAACAAAGTAATATTATCCATCAGAAGAATCCATAGGAGTTGGGTCCTTTGCAATAGACCCTGGAATCTCCACTTGCTACATTCTTTGGAGTTGGCGCTCAATCCTCCCAATTCGAGAAGTTGCTTGAAACTGTGCCTTGGCCATCTCGTGAATATCCTGTTTTATCTGTTGTAATTCAAAAATCACTGTTGGGTTGCCTTCCCTTTCTTGCATGCTCGACATTGCTTTTGCTAAGACACATTTTAATTTCCAATACGTGTTGACTGATTGCTGAAATAGTGATACACGACCTCTTGTATTTCTTGGGTCAGAAATGAAATCCATTATTGCCTCCTGCTGTGTGAGATCCTCATCTTCATCATTACTTTATCTCTCTCAACCCTGAATATATAGTATTGTGAATATGAGCTGGATTTCCTGATTCATAAATATCAGCTATGTTTTCCAAAATTTTCGTATTACTCTTCCTGCCTCTCTTGCTTGGTCCTGCACTCTATATTGTTTGTTGTTGTTTTCCTTTGCCTATGTCTTTTCTTTTTCCTGCTTGACCTTTAGCCATAATGGCTTGGCAGATAAGGTCCCCTATAAAAATGTGTAGTAGCCCTGTATATACCAGAGAATGATCAGTAAAAATAAACTGATATGCTTTGGTGGCTGCCTCAGGATTTTTCACATGGACCGTGGTTTGAGTAAACATAGTTTGCACTCCACAATCCAAATTACCCCAAGGAAATTGCTTTCTCGTCCAATTAAAAACAGTTACCCACAAATAATTTGACGAAAACAGAGGTTTGGGGAAAACACGACTCTACAGAAAACTAGACCTACCTTGACCATTACAAACAACAGTCAAATTATACGAACTATGCATACATGCCTGTTCATGAACCGAAGGGTTATTACCCTTGAAATTTTCCCAAGATTCAAATGCTATTACCTGACCTTTCATAATAGTGAAATACAAAGACCAAAACTTACGAACATGCATATTTACAGCTAAATCAGAGTGCAGAGTAGGATATTGATACGAGGGTGAATTAAATTTCCAGAGAATGGAAACAAACCGGGTAGGAGGGCTTCGAAAACAGGGTTATATGTCCTTACCTACGACCTCTACCATTTCTTTAAAACCAAAAGAATGGAATACTATAGAACATTGATAATTTATTCCATTGAATACACAGAACATTGCAGAGATTCCATTAGAGACTTCTTCCTCAATTGATGAAATGAGAACTAGAATTATGAATTGGGAGGTAAGGGTCACAAGAACCATAACATACCAATGATCCCAACGACAACGTTGCAGCAATCCTTCCTCTGCGTCGTCGAGCTAAAATCGCTGAACTCCTATGTGGTTTGCAATGACATTTCGCTGTTGGAAACTTACCTTATTCCCTATACCTCCCCACTTCTGGTGTGATTTCCCATCATCGTCTAATAGGCTTTGCTGGTTGTGGATGACAATATTCATTAGCCTTAATTCCTATCATGGTAAGAACCTACAATGCTTCGCATTAAACATTAATCATGATGGGTGGTCATATGCCCACCTCCACGTGGCACTGACCGACTCCCACCGCTCTCCTCATGGCACCCCGATTGGGGTCTGAATCTTCTTTTGAATGCCATAGGTCTGACTTGATTTGGATTCTTCAAGACAAATTTATGTCCAATCTGCCACAATGACCTAATTATGGACTGGTTCATTAGAGAAAACTTGTATGACTTTCCACATGTCACTGTTTCCTCCTTCGGCTCTAAAATTGATATACTGAAAACTACAGTCCGTGCACTTGCGGTCACTTTTTACAGAATCCCAATCCGACGCTCAGAGAGGGAGTTATGATGTTTTAACCACGGTCAGCTCTTTGAGATGAAATTTAGGAGCCTGAAACAATCCTAAATTCCACATATCATATCTCCAAAAATATTGTGAACCAAGATTTGAACGTTTTACAGGAGGTTCCTTAGGATTTCGGCTTCGTATTGTAAAAAATTCAGATTCTGAAACTTCGTATACGAAACTTTATGGCGAGAATTCCACGTTGAACTGTTTTAGTTGAAATTCAGGAGCCTGAAAAACCCTAACTTCCCTAGATCATATCTCCGAAAATCTGGCGAACCAAGATCTGAAATTTTTACAGGAGGTTCCTCAGGATTTCGGCTTTGTGCTGTACAAATTTCAGCTTCTGAACCTTCGTAGAAACAATTTTATTGCAAAAATTCCATGATGAACTGTTTGGAGCAGTGAAATCCTAGAATCCAAAGCTCTAATACCAAATGTTATGAAACCAACTCCAAAAATAGAAGAAAAAAGAGATAAATGCCTTAGAAATCAGCCACTTCGAGGGGGAAACCTCCAATACATTACATAAATGAACAATTCTTGGATGATACAAATGACCAAAACCTCATTCTATATATAGGAGTCCATGGGCCCATAATATAATCCTAGCCGACCTAATAATAACAATGTAAGGGCACAATAATAAAAATATTGGGGTTATAGGGGTACAACAATAATAATAAGGGGGCTACACTAATAACAATAAGGGACTAAACTAGTAATATAGGGCCCTAACATGAGTGATAAATAGAGTTTTTTTCGTCAATTTCATTATGCATTATGTGACATATTGCAGACCTCCCCCCCCCTCCCCCGCCCCGTTAAAGTTCAGTTAGTTGGTGGGGCCCTAGAATGAATTATATTTCATCGAATCTAATCAACTCACGAGATCACTTGGAGAAAATTGAAAAGGTGGAAGTTGTTTAACATCAATATACAACAAGTCACAATCCCCCCCTTGTCAAATTTCAAACAGACAAGGGGGCACCGAAGTGAATTCTCTGCCATTGGATTTTGCTAGAACATGGGATAACTTGGCATGCTCTGAGAAATTGATGGTTGTTTTAATGCATTCGAGAAAGGTTATCTGAGAATCCAGTGGTACAGGGAAGCATGAAATATGCACCTTAGCTTAATTCCTGGATCCAAATTCAATGGGAAAAGTAGTCAAGGTTCCAACATTGGTCATGATTCCATGTGGGATAAAGTTATCCAACTGATTTGGTTATTTGGGTCTTCAATTGTGGAGAAAGAGAGTGTGTTGAAGCTTAAGACCGAATCCAAATGCAAGTGAAACAAGGAAGTCGAAGTTCCATTGATTTAAGGCTTTACATATAGTGGAAAAAGTATCTAACAATCCGGGGGTTAACTCATACAACAACATCAACTAATTCTAAGAGACAAATTTCAGTCTACTATTAAAAAGCATCATTATAAGGCCATGGTATCACTAGTTGGTTTTATCAGATAATATTGGACCCCCCAAAGAGCCAAGGAGCCATTAAAATGCGTTTTATCTGGCTCATGAATAATCCAGTCTGTCTGGATCATCTTCCATGGAGTATCGACGTTGCTCCAAATTATGGATCTAATCCAATATAAATAATCCAAATATGTTTGAAAGTAGAGTGAACGATTCAGTCAAGAAAGTTAGAAGTGGTTTTTCATGTGTTGTGGTTTTGTGGCACAAAAGGTGCAAAATGAGTTTGTGGTATGAAGTCTGTAGAGGACGTGTGATCACAGAAGAGGTTAGACGATAAGTTTAAATGATGTATATGAAGTTGAGCTAAGAATATAGAATAGGGCATAATGTACAGAACAAAGGAGTAGTGAAAAAAAAGTGCTAAAGACATAAACAACAGATGTAGTTAAGAATTTTGAAGTTGGTGTCTGTATTTCATAAGGGGTTAGTGCCTCCTTCTAGTCGGTGCTAGTAAAAAAATTTAGGGGTTAATGTCTCCTTGTAACAGTAGGTTCGTGCCCACAACATCATTAATTAATTAAAGAAGTTTCTTACATATATCTGGTATATCTCTTTTTCTTGATATGATTAATTTTATATGTGCATTAAAAGTGTTTTGACTAGTTAAGATTAGACAATATATTGATTCACCCCCTCTCAATATTATTATATTTCCAACACATTAAAATAAATTTATATAAAAATAATACATATTTTTAACCATGATATTGCGCAACTTCACGTTTAAATTTAATTAATAGTCGTATAAAAAATTAATAATATTATAATAAATATTTTTTAATATATATATATATATCACATTAACAAATAAAATCATAAAACATAAATTATAAATCCATCTTATTATAATCATGATATGATAATCATGATATGAGCATGGCATTTGAGAATTTAATTTTTAAATTTAGTTAATAAATATATAAAAACTTAATATTTATAATAAATAAAAAACAAAAAATCTAAACCTTTTATATATTAAAATATTAAATAGAAAAAATTATAAAATGTGTCAAACAAAAATGTCACACACACACACACATATATATATCTATCTATCTTAGGCATCATTTATATTTATCAAAAGATTTTTTTTTTTGATGTACAATTTTTTTTCAAATTTTATATACATCTTGAGAGATTTGATCCATTTAGCATTTAGTAGATTTAAAATTAAAATTGATTCATGTTGATTTTCAAAATTAAAAAATTAAACAAGAAAAATTAAGTTTTGTCATTTTTTATAAAATAAATAATATATATTGTAACTTTTAGTATGGTTTAAATGAATTTCCAAAAATTACTCTTTTAAAAGATTCTTATTTATATTTATTTAAATGATAAATAAAAAAATGCAATTCATAATGTGTAAAGATTTATAAATATTAGATTATATTTTGTATATAAAAATTAAAAAAAACATTTATAAATATCAAAATATAAATAACAAAATTAATAATTAGATTGAAGGTGTTCATATGATGGGTTTGGCTCGACAAATTTAGCCAATCAAATCTTTTCATTTTCGTTTGCCTAGTCCAGCAAGTGATATTTTACCACATGGCACTTTCCTTTGTAGTGTAACAACCCCTCGTTAAAAGTTCATATAATAAAGGTTAATAAACGAAAAATAAGACCAAGGTCATAGAACATGTATTCCAAGCTGAATGTTTGGAAAAACATCTTAGTGGGTGTCACTTTCGGTTTATTTTTGGCTAAGGAAATTGGCAAAGGAAAAGAGACATTATTTTGCATTTATTCATGGGACATAATAAAAAATAAGAGAAAAGGAAGATGAAGCATCACAAATTTGCATGAGAGGGAAATTGAAGGAAAAATGAAGAAACTAGAAGCATCAATAATAAAAAGACATCAGAGGATCACTTGGAGCCTTTTGTTAGTTTTTCTTTGGAATTAGTTTCACAAAGAGAAAGAAGAACACAAAGATGAAAAAGCAAGCAAGGAAAGGAAGGACAAGGAAAGTAAAGGAAAAGCAAGGAAGGTTGGATCAAGCAACTTCAACAAGAGGATTTTTCAAATAACATGTTGCATGTGTGATTTCCTAGTTGATGTGTGAAGGCATTGTACATGCATTGGTTTATTTGGTTCATTTGTTGTCATTGGCATGGGTTTTTCCTGGTGTTCATAGTGGTTTCATCATTGCCTTGTCATTTCCTAGATAGCCATGGTGTGATGGGATTCTTTTTTGGTTGAACTTTGAATTGTCAGAATGTTTTGGAACTGGGTGAGGTGGTCTTAGGAATATTCCCAAGGGTTGGGTTTGGAGGTGGTTTGAATATCTTAACAGGTGGGTGGAGATAAGGAAATTCTTCAAGGTAATGATGAAGAAACTCTAAGCCATCCAAGCTTGTTTGGGTTTTTTGATCTCTTGATCTATTTTGGAAAGATCGTAGTAGCCTAAGGGTGGAAGTATTTTAATCTCTGGGAAGCCCTATTTTTTTTATGTCTTGAAATCCCACATTCATGCTTGGAAGATGGCACGAGGTTGAATGGTTAAAAGAAATATTTGGTTCCTCTCAATCTGTGGTCGGGTGGTACATGGAAGTCCCTAACATGGTTGGATTTTCCATCAGTTAATAAGAGCTAATTTTCCTATTGTATTCTATGAACATTTATACTTGATATTATGGTTATTTGATGGTTATTATGTCATGGTTAATAATCTCGTTATATGTTGGTTATAAACATGGTTCTATAACATGTTCTAGTTATAGATCTTATTATGTTTTGATCAGTTGATGAATGGTTGATGAATGAATGGGATAACAAGTGTTATTGTAGCTATAAAGAGAGGGAATTAGATCTTCTTGGTGATTCTCATATAAGTTTCATACTCCTACGATTAGATATGAATTCAAGACCTATAGCTTACATGTTCATTATATGTTGGAAAAAATGGTTGTCATGGTTAGGCCTGGTTAGGTCAAGTTCTTGTTCAAGTTTTGTATGTTTAGCATCATCCTTATGTTATTTATCTTTCAAAGAAGTCTCAGGTAGTTTTGGGTAGGGGTTTAGAGGCTAGCATGGAATTTTGGCTCAGATCTCGGGAATGTAGACATTGAACTGACCAATTTAAGCTAAAATTACATGGAATAAGGCTTGTGAGTGCAGTTGGAGGCCTTAAACTGCATGCAGGAAGTGTTAACGGTGTGGCTGGGAGTATATGTCACTGAAAAAGAGTTTCAGCTCAGGGATGGACCACCTGGGGTGTTTCTTCAACTCTTGGGTGATTTTTAGTCCCTGTATGATGTCAGTTGTGGTCACTAAGTCTTAGGTGTAGGCTCCTCTTCCTTAACTAGATATAGGAGGCCAGGTCATGTCATAGTGACAATCTGTTTCACATTTACCTGGAGGGCTTGTAAAAGTGGGTAAATGTGGGAGGGGGCATTACAGAGTGGTATCAAAGCATGGTTCAAATACTTAAATTGGATGGGCTAGTTTCATGTCGTTATGAATGCATTGTCATAGTTATGGTTTTCATGCACGAGGTCATCGTATGCAGTTAGTGTTATCATGCATGATGTCGATATATTGATATGATTAATGTATATACATGTATAACAACTAATATGGATGGGTTTGTATAGATGAGATAGCCTTCCCTGAACTTCACTAAGGTATGTTTTATTATGTTTATATTTGGTTATCTGACATGTTATGTTTGCATGAAGAAGAGGATCAAAGATGACTAGATGAATGGTGGATTACAGTTTAGGTGACTCTCCTTATAGAGCAGATGAGCAACATAGATATGAGTACTCTCCTAACATATAAGACACCTTGAGAAGTTTAAAGGAAAAGATCAAACGTTTCAAGGAAGATAATGATAGGATCATTCAATGACATGAAATACTTGCGAGGACACAAGAAAAACAAGAAAATTTTAATGCAGTCATCCTTCAGAGCTTATCATATTTGCAGAGATAGGGACTACCAAATATCAATTATGGATAGGAGGACAAGACTAATGGGGCATATGGTAGCAGATATCATGCAAGGAATAAGTTGGACATGGATGCATTAGGGGAATTTTGAGGTCTAAAATGGGCCTCCTAAGAAAATTATAAAATAATACTAGAAATAATAAAATAAGATTTGATTACATCATCAAATTTTGGAGGGAAAAAAGAAAAAACGACTTTTTCAACTCCTATTTTCAACTTATCTCCCAAATTTTTTACTCAAATTTCGAGCGGGATTATTCGTTGGATGCAAAATTTAATTCCTCATCCAGGGAGTACCCATGTTGCATACTTTAGCTAGGTCCTACTATATGAAAAATGAGAAATACATAAAAAATCTGATTGCAATCATGTTCTTTTTTATGTATTTCTCATTTTTCGTGTAGCAGGGTCCATCGAAATTATGCAATATGGGTAATCCTTGGACGAGGAATTAAATTTTTCATCCAATGAGTACTCCCACTCGAAATTTGAGTAAAAAATTTGGGAGATAAGTTGAAAATACGAGTTGAAAAAGTAGTTTTATTATTTTAAATATTTTTACCCTTTTACTTAAAAAATGGTGAATCATCCCCCATGGTTGACATCATCATCTTGAATCCTATTGGTTCTTACAAAGTTTATTTTTGTTGTACATTTTTCTTAGGAGGCCCATTTTAGACCTCAAAATTCCCCTAATGACATGGTCGAAGGTGGAAAATGGATGGATACGCCAGACAAAAAAGGTAGTGGTTATGGGTTTTATTCTAGTTTTGGTTTAGATAGATATCACGGTCATCATTATTATCATTCTTATAGGAGGAGTGAGAGGGGATACTTTCTAGTTGATTTCAAGAAATCTAAGCCTCCTACATTCAATGGAGAGTTGAAGAAACTGGAGGATGCAGAAGCATGGTTACTTGGGATGAAGAATTTCTTCAAATTTAATGACTATACAAAGAACATGAATGCTCGGATAGTTATTCAGTCTCAAGGGAAAGGAAGAAATTTGGTGGGAAGATGTGAATCACGTCAGGGGCATCAGGGCAGAGGAGTTGATTTGGCAGGAATTCAAGAGACCCTTCAAGAATAAGTATTTTTCAAAGAGATATTATGACAGTAAGGCTAAGGAGTTCTACAAGTTGAAGATGGGATCTATGATAGAAAAGGAGTACACAACTAAGTTCCTGGAGTTGTTAAGGCATGTGCCTTATCTCAAGGATGAGAAGACAAAGGTTTAAATAATTATCAGTGGACTGCCATTACCATTCAAGGATCAGATTGGGTATGATGAACCTTGGTCGTAGGAGGAAGTAATTGAGAAATTGAATTAATGTTATGAGAAATCAAAGCACAAGGTTCAGCTTAAGTGTGATTGAAAAGGGAATGATAATACTAAAGGAAAGTGGCCACCAAAGTGAGAAATACCTCAAGATGCAGGTGAGAAGGAAAGTGTTTCTCCTTACAATAATTTTAATGCAGTAGAGAAGGGACATGGAACTCAACCTGGAGAGAAAAAGAATAAAGTTAGTGGCAGGGAACCATTGTAGTGTTGGATATGTGGAAAATACCATTGCAATAAGGATTGTCCGTTGTATCAGGGTGGCAAACCTCAAATATACAGTTATCGGGAGGCGCAGACAGTTGGGGATGTGTGCAAGAGCATTCCTCGAATCTATGCAACATTTTATAGAAAGCAGGTGGATCACCAGGCATCCACTATGGAGATGGAAGGTAAGATTTGTGATCGAGTTTTTTCCATGTTTATTGACCCTGGATATAATTATAGTTATTTTAATCCTGACCCGTCTGATAAGTGTGGTATAAGAAAATAAGTGCATGCAAAGCCTTGGTTGGTGCAGTTGGCTACAGGTATTAAGAAAAGAGTTCATCAATGGTAGATATCTTATGCATTTAAGCCGAATGGTATTCCTACATCATCACATCTAAATATGGCTCCATTAGGTTTGAACAATATGCTTTTGGGTATGTATTGGTTATACCTTCACAAGACTAAGATAAATTATTATGAGAATGCTATTGAGTTCTTGGATGATGATGGAGAGAAGATAATTTTGCAGGATAAGAAGAAGCCTACATCAGTGAGAATGGTTACAGCTATGTTGGAAAAGCATAGTTGCAGGAAAAGGTGTGTATTTTTTGTAGTTTATGTTTACAGTGAAAGGGTAAGGATGTTGAGGATACACAATTCTTGAAGAGGTATATGATTTTACAATAGTTTCAAGATGTCTTTCCAGAAAATATTTCAAAATTACCACCCCATAAGGAAGTGGACTTCTCTATTGAGTTGGTACTAGGAGAAAAATCAACATCTAAACCTTAAGGTACCATATAGGATGAGCATTCCGAAATTGGTGGAATTGAAGTTGTAGCTTAAGGAAATGCTCGATAAGGGATACATAAGTCCAAGTGTATTTCCTTGGGGTGCACTGTTATTGTTTGTAAAGAAGAAGGACGATACTCTTAGGTTGTATATTGATTACAGGTATTTCAAGAAGGTGACAATCAAGAACATGTATCTGTTTTCATGGATTGATGAATTGTTTGATAAGTTTAAGGGAGAAGCCATGTTATTGAAGATTGATTTCAGGTAAGGATATCATCGGGTATGCAGAAAAGAAGAGGACATTTACAAGGTTTCTTTCTGGACCAGGTATGGGAAGGATGAGTTTGTTGTGGTATTTTTTGGTTTAACTAATGCTCTAGCTACTTTCACATGTTTTATGAATAGTGTGTTACATCCTTATCTGGAAAATTTTGTGATAATTTTCATTGACGAGATATTAATATATTCTAATAATGAGGAAGAGCATGCAGAATACTTAGCAGCAGTATTGAGATTGTTGAGAGAGAATTAGTTGTATGCCAAGATTAGTAAGTATAGTTTCTTTTAGACAAAACTTCATTACTTGGGGCATGTTGTTTCCAAGGAAGGTATAACAATAGACTCAAAAAAGATCAAATCTATCATGGAGTGGGAATCTCCTAGGAATGTATACGATTTCAGATCATTCATGGGAATAACATGTTATTACAAGCGGTTCATCAAGATATTCTCACAGATTGGCTATCTTATTACATATTTGCAGCGAAAAGGAAAGAAGTTTGAATGGACAGAGGAATGTGTAGCTAGTTTTGAGCAGATGAAGCAGTTGCTTACAAATTCTCAGGTGTTTAATATTGCATATCCAGATAAATATTTTGTGGTATGTACAAATTCTTCCAAGAGAGGACCTGGTGGAGTCCTGATGCAGGAAGGAAATGTGGTATGTTATGAGTCAAGGAATTTGAATGAGCACGAGTAGAACTATGTGACTCATGATCTTAAGTTGACATCTATTATTCATGCCTTGAAGATGTGGAGACATTATCTTCTTGGTAGGAGGTTTTTTTTATGAGTGATCATAGTGGACTAAGGTACGTATTTTACCAACCTAATATGAATTCCATGTAATCTAGATAGTTGGCCACCTTCAATGATTTTGACTTCGAGATAACATACATTAAGGTTAAATAGAATAGGGTTACATATGCTCTTAGTAGAAGAGTGCAGGTAAATCACTTTGCAACTATGCATTCACATGGAACAAATTTAGAGGAGCGGATATTGCATGTGAGGCATCATGTTGTCATGTACTAGCAGCTTAAGCACAAGATACAATAGCAGAGTACAAGTGACCAGGATGTGGATTATCATCTAACGATAGATGGCTTGGTGATATTTAGGGACAATATTTATGTACTACATGACAATGAGCTCAAGAAGCTTATCTTAAGGAATTTTCATGTTATGCCATATTTAGGTCACCTGGGATATCATAAGAATTTGGTAGTTGTGAAGAATTTTTACTACTGGTCAAACTTGAAAAATGAAGTGGTTGAGTTTTTGGCTAGATGTTTGGATTGTCAACAGGTAAAGGTAAAGTGCAAAAATCCAGGTGGTTTATTGCAGTCGATTCTGATTATTGAATGGAAATGGGAGGTCATTTCCATGGATTTCATCATAGGTTTTCCAAAGGCATATTGACAACATCATTCCTCATGGTTGTGGTTGCATGTTGACCAAGGTAGCTCACTTCATTCCAGTGAATTCTATGAATTGAATTCAACTAGTGAGGTAGTTTATATTTTCATCAGGGATATAGTGAGATTAGATGGTGTTCCTCAGAGGATGTATCCAAAAGATATTCCAAGTTCACTTCTAGTTTTTGGGAAGTTTTGTTTGGAGGTTTGGGGACAAAGTTGGCTTTCAATACAACTTATCACCCATAAACGGATTCACATAAAAAGAGGGCCAACAAGATTCTTGAGGACATTTTTAGGATGTATGTCATGCATCAACAATGAAATTGAGAAGAGTATCTTCCACTAGTATAGTTTGCATATCATAATGGGTATCAGGAGTCCTTCAATAGGAGTCTGTATGAGGCACTTTATGGGCAGAGTTGTAATACTCTCATCAATTGGAGTGATCAAATGAAGAGGGTACTGCTTGGACTGGACATGATCTGAAAATGGATTGGATAAATTGTTATGCTTTTTAAGAACCTCCCACTCAGTTAAAAAAATAAAAGATCTAGCTTATACTTTACTTTTCCATAATTATATAATTGAAACAAGTGTATGTTTTTTAACTGTTTAAGTTCTTTAAGACAATTTTTTTTTGATGATATTAAACATGTGCAACAAACATATATTGCAGCAAATAAACATAAACACATAACAACAAATTTAATCTAGGAGTTCACCCGAATATCGTGGACTACGTCTCCTTGAGCTCTTGTCATCTTGACTTGGCTCTTTGGGATTATGGAAAAAATATTTTACAAGTTATAAAATCAACTCAAATGGTCAATTGAACTGAACCAATGGGTTTAGAATAAAATTATACCCCTGTCATGGTTGTCATCACTCTGAAAACAAATCTAGGCTCCCTTAGACTTGATTCCTTTTGTCGGTGCTCTTAAGCTACACTGAGCTTCTCTATGCAATTAAATCATTTAGAATTATTTTTCTGTCCCTGAAATATCACCTACTATCTCCAGCACATATCATACCTCCAAAATGGATTGATCATTTTCTCAAAATGAGCACTGCATCCCCAATCTAGGCCTCCCTCCACGGTTGGCCCAGGGCTGCCCAAAGCTTCCCTGTGGCTCTTCGACCTTCAGAAGTCTTCAAATGGCTCTGAAAATCCATTCAATGAATTCATAATGCAAAAAATAGTCAAAATATACTCTCATTATTGGCCTTCGATTGCTCCGGTTTCCCCTCCAACACCTGGTGGCACACCCTGGCTCTAGGGTCAAAGAAAAATTATTTGTGGTTTCTCGACCTCTAGAAGTCCTAAAACACTTCTTAAAACTCCTCCATTGGATTCATAAGTATCAAAACATTCAGAATTGACTATTGGTTTGTTGAATAAGGCCTCTAGCTGCCCTGGCTAGGCCTCAAACTACTGTTGGCACTTGTTGGCCCTGGTTGCCCCTAGAACTTATATGAAGCACAGCAGCCTTCAAAAGTCCTCTACAGGCTCTAAAAACCATGCCATTAGTTCCAGAACATCTGAAACATCAAAAATTGACTATTTGATTTCTGAAATAGGCCTCTAGCTGCACTGGCTAGGCCTCAAATTGCTGCTGGCCCATGATGGTCCTAGTGGCCCCTAGAACTTATATGAAACTAAATCTCACTCTGAAGTCCTCTGATGGCTCTGAAAACCTCACCAATGAGTCTGTAATGTCGAATATAGTTGAAATTAACTATTCACACTCAAAAATTGGTCGAATCTAGCTCAAGATAGAGCCTAACTCATTTTGTCAAGTAACCCTTAAACATCTTGCACCAAACTTGGAGGAACTGGACTTAACTCCAGTTAAAAATGGAAAAATGAAAAAAATGGCACGCTCACTCCAAATATACTGCCATACCTAACCGTAGCATTTAATTGGACTCTCGGGGTGGCTACATGGCCGCAAACCCCATGGTCTTGTTGGCGGTTAGCGAAACTTAATGCCCAAAAACCGCATGGATATGTTTTATGTTAATGCCGCATGTGAAAGGGGTTAAGAAGTGGAGTCTATGATCAACGGTTTTCATTTGGCACCAAGTATTCAACGCTTGGCCATATGGGGAAAGGCTGGCCCTTGCAACCCCCATATGCACTTTTCTTAAACCTTAAATAATACTTGCGACCGTTTTTTGTTAAGAACTAACACACAACCCAACAGTAAAACATAGATGTGTTTGGCAGCAGGTCATGTGATCGACTCTAGTGGAGTCTGACCCATAATTTTACACCACAAAACTGGGCCATGTGGCAGCCTCCGGGCCTGCCACATGGTAGCCTCCCATTGTCCCTTAAAATAACACGTGCAACCTCTTGCTCAATATACATCCGCCACTTGGCATGACCTGATTGGTCTGAATGGAATATTCTCAGGAATATTTCAAGGAATATTCCAAGAATATTTTAGGATATTCCCTGGAATATTCTCTTTTTTTAATTTCCCAAATTCCAGTCAAACTTGGTCAAAGTCCAAAAATTACAGTTTACTGGACTTTTCAAATTGCGATAACTTATTAATATGGTGTCGGTTTTTCGAACCATTCACGACACCAAAATTAGGAAGACGAGATCTATCTGGTCACTCAGGTTCGACTCACGTCTGAAGACTTTGAAATTTGAGCTATCACTTATGTCCTTGATCCAAATCTGATCACACCTCCCCATTGGGAATCTTTTGGGCCCCAAAATACTGATATACTGATATGTACAGTAGATGAGAGTACAACACCCTCTCTTTTCAGCCTAAATATACTTGCCTTGCATGGCTTAGTGCCTTTGAACCACAACTCGAAGGTAGTCGACACTTCCCTTCCTGAATGCTCTTGTCCTCCTGTCAAGAATTGTCTTCCTTGAACTCTCCGAGAAATTTTTGGTGAGAAATTGATAGAAGGTAGTTGAACATCATGTCCTTGATCATCGATCCAAGGTGGCTCAAACAAACGTGATATTACAACAGAAAACATGCATACTAGACTGAAATTTTCATATGTACAAATGAGTGTATGTCTTACTATGTATGTCTTACCAAACCAATTCCACAACAACTTTTGCTGCTGCAAATATTCTTCATGTGAAACATTCGTTCTGACATCAATGATGGAATATTTGGTTCCACTTTCGCCAAACTTTCTATCCTCTTGCTTCGTGTTCTTGGGATGATTATTTGGATGCAATGTCCAACAATGAGCAACAACATGTTCCTTCTTCTGGCAATGTGTGCAAGTCTTATGTCCCTTCTTCATCCTCTTCCAACATCTTGAAACGTCATGGTTAAACATACCACAATATGCACAACAACTCTTTCTTCCATTCAAGCATGCAAAATTCTCATGCCTTGCAAAAACATAATCAACTTGACTATGGGAAGAATTATACCTCAAATGCTGCTTTGCATGTTCATCTTTTTCACCTTCTTGAGGAGATGAAATATTAGAGGTTCCAACTTTCTTTTGCAGACTAACATCAGTGTTCGTGTCATGAAAACTATCTGAACTCTCATGCTCTCCATAAGCTTCATGTCTACACACATCTTGCTACAACATAGGCTTCAAAAAATGGCAATCAAATTGAAAACAAACTTAACATGTTTGTGGTTTGGAACTTGGAACAAAAGTTCTTCTTGAAGTTGTCTCACATGCCTTCATGGCTTTGAGGTTTTCGCCATTAGATTGAACATAACCAAGACCAAAGTTCTTAGGTCTTTCATCAACCAAAATAGGGTCAACCATGCCTTGTGCATGCTTTCCAGCTAAACCCTTGCCTTCATAGCCCATTTTTAACATCAACTTGGACCCTATACCTCTAGTGTGCTTTTCAAATGAACCTACACATATTTCCGAAGAGGAAATTGAAGACAAATTAGAGTGATTTACCTCCGGTTCATGCATGTTCTTGGTTAAGGCCTCTTGGGCTTGATGGAGCTGCATCTCCATCTCATGCATTCTTTGAAGAATTTATTCTTTCTCTTGCTTCATAGCAACCAATTTCTCACGAATTTTAGAGCTTCCTTTTCTATCTTCAAACAGAATTTTCACCCTATCCTTCAGGATGTAGAAGACTCGCTTCATGTATTCATCAAAGAATATTGTGAAGCAGGAGTATTTTGGAACCTCACTTGAAGAATTTTTCATTATGAAAATGAACAAAATAACTTCAAAAAAATTCAAAAAGATTTCAAAAACAATTTGACAAAGCTTCTAAACAAAATGGTTGTAGAGTCAAGCTCTTCTTAAAGAAACCTTTGCAAACAAACCCTCTTGTGCTTCAAGGGTTGCCTTGAGGTCCTTTGGGTAAGAAATATGCCTTCAGCCCTTCTTCCCTCTTTTCCTCTTCTAGACTTAGCTAACAATATCTTTCCATTCACCTCTAGAAAACTCAAAATTGTAAGCAACAATCAGTTTGCAAACAGTCAAATTATTTAACAATGAAAACACCTTTCAAGTCAATAAGCAAGCTATTTCTCTGTAAATCAAGAAACCAAGTCCTCCTATACCAACCTGATCTAAAAATGGGTTGGATAACTTGTTATGATTTTCAAGAACCTCCCACTCAGTTAAACAAATAAAATATCTAGCTTAAACTTGACTTTTGCAGACTTATATACTTCAAAACAGGTGTATGTTTTTTTAACTATTTAAGTGCTTTAAGACCATTTGTTTTTTATAATATTAAACACGTGCAATAGAAAAGTAATGCAACAAATAAACATCAATACATAACAACAGATTTAATCTAGGATTTCACCCGAATATCGTGGGCTATGTCTCCTTGAGCTCTTTTCATCTTGACTCGGCTCTTTGGGATTATGGAAAAATTCTTTTAAAAGTTACAAAATAAACTCCAATGGTTAACTGAACTGAACCAATGGGTTTAGAATACCATTATACCCATGTCATGGCTATCATCACTCTGAAAACAGATCCAGACTCCCTTAGAATTGATTCCTTCTCTCAGTGCTCTTGAGTTACACTGAGCTTCTCTATGGCACTAACTCCTTAAAAATTATTTTTCTGTCCCTAAAACCTCACCTACTATCTAACACATATGATATCTCCAAAATGGACTGATCATTTTCTCAAAATGAGCACTGCATCCCCAATCTAGGCCTCCCTCCACAGTTAGCCCAGAGCTGCCCAAAACATCCCTGTGGATATTCAACATTCAGAATACTTCAAATGGCTCTGAAAATCCCTTAAATGGATTCATAATATCAAAAATATTCAGAATATATTATTGGTTCGCTGAGATTGGCCTCCGGCTACTCCGGTTTCACCTCCAACACCTGGTGGCACCCCTTGGCTTTTGGGTCAAAGAAAAATTCTCTCTGGGTTCTAGACCTCTAGAAGTCCTCAAATCTTCCACAAACTCCTCCATTGGATTTAGAAGTATCCAAACAGTAAAAAATGACTATTTTTTTGTTAAATAAGGCCTCTACCTGCCCTAGCTAAGCCTCAAACTACTATTGGCACTTGCTGGCCCTAGTGGCCCCTGAAAATTCTTTGAAGTATCTCAGCTTTAGAAGTCCTCTACAGGCTTTGTAAACCACACCATTAGCTCCAGAACATATTAAACATCCAAAATTGACTATTGGATTTCTAAATAACGCCTCTAGCTGCACTGGCTAGGCCTCAAACTGCGATTGGCCCATGGTGGCCCTAGTGGCACCTAGAACTTATCTGAAGCTAAAACTCACTTATAAGTCCTCTGATGGCTCTAAAACCCTCACCACTGAGTCTGGAATGTCCAAGATAGTCGAAATTTACTATTCACACTCCAGAATTAGTCGAATCTAGCTCAAAATAGAGCCTAAACTCATTTTGTCCAGTAACCCCTAAAAATCCTCCACCAAACTTGGAGGAACCAGACTTAACTCCAGTTAAAAATGGAAAAATGCCAAAAATGGCATGCTCACTCCAAATATACTACCATACTTGAACATAAATTTTAATTGGACTATCGAGGTGGCCACATGGCCGCAAACCCCGCAGTCCTGTTGGCGGGTAGCGAACTTAATGCGCAAAAACCACATGGATATGTTTTATGTTAATGCCGCATGTGACAGGGGTTAAGTAGCAGATTCTGTGGTCAACAGTTTTTTTTTTGTGCCAGTTTTTCAGTGCTTGGCCGTATGGGGAAGGGCTGACCCTCGTGGATGGCCCTTCCGGCCCCCATATGCGCTTTTTTTAAACCTTAAATAATACTTGCGACCATTAGCTGTTAACAACTAACACACAGCCCAATGGTAAAGTGCCGATGTGTTTGGAAGCAGATCATGCGGTTGACTCTAGTGGAGTCTAACCCATAATTTTACACCACGAAACTAGGCCACGTGGTGGCCTCCGGGCTTGCCATGTGGCAGCCTCCCATTGGCCCTTAAAAAAACACGTGCAACCTCTTACCCAATATACATCTGCCACTTGGCATGACAAGATTGGTCTGAATGGAATATTTTAGGGAATATTCCAATTCCTTGGAATATTCTAGGAATATTCCAACAATATTCCCTAGAATATTCTATTTTTTAAATTTCCCAAATTCCAGTCAAACTTGGTCAAAGTCCAAAAATCGCAGTTGCTGGACTTTTCAAACTGTGATAACTTCTTCATACTGTGTCGGTTTTTCGAACCGTTCATGGTGCTAGAATCAGGAAGACGAGATCTATATGATCACTCAAGTTTGGCACACTTTTGAACACTTTGAAATTTGATTTATCACTTAGGTCCTTGATCCAAATATGATCAGGACATGTTGGAAGAGATGGAATAGGAAATGTAGGTTATCAAGAAGAATATAAAGGCAACACAAGATAAAAAAAAATATTTATGTAGATCAACATAGGGCATTTAAGGAGTTTCAGGTTGGGGAGCATGTGTACTTGTACATCAAGCCTAAGACGAGCTCCTTTAGGATTCAATCATGTGCCAAGTGGGCACCTCAATATTGCGGACCTTTCAATATCCTTGAGAGGATTGGACCAATGACCTATAGACTTGCCCTGCCTTCAAGAGTGAAAGCCCATGATGTTTTCCATGTTTCATTTCTTAAAAGATATGTGAAGGATGTTGATGATGTGATTGGTTGGTTCATAGTACAGGTGAAACTAGAAGGAGAATTCCATCCAGAACCTAAGTGCACATTGCAGCAGAAACAACTCATGTTCCGAAACTGAGCAATAGAGAAAGTTAAAGTGCAGTGGAAGCACTTTGGGCCTGATGAAGCTACATGGGATATGGTTGATCAAATGAGAGATATGTATCCTTCATTATTTTTCAGATGAGGAAAAGGAGTTTTAGTATGTGTACACACACTTGTATGGTTTTTGTTATAGATACCGTGATGATTTGTGTTATAAAGCTCCAATAAGCAGTGTGATTGCCATATTCGTCTTATTGTTCATGCTTTGCAGTATGTGTTCATTGTAAATATTGCATCAAGTTATGTTATAAAGCTCAATAGGAAATATGTTTTGGTTTTCAGCAGGTTTTTTGGTCATAGGTGTCATTGAACACTGAGGACGATGTTCCCACAAGGGGGAGGGGTTTGTAACAAACTCGGGTTAAAAGTTCATCTACTCAAGGTTTATAAAGGAAAAATAATACCAAGGTCATAGGACAAGTATTCCAATCTAAATTTTGGGAAAAAAATCCTAGTGGGTGTCACTTTCGGTTTATTCTGGATAAGGAAATTAGCAAAGGAAAAGAGGAATTATATGGAATTTATTTATGGTAAATAAAGGAAAATAGGAGAAAAGGAAGATGAAGGTCACAAATTTTCATGGGAGGCAAATTGAAGGAAAATGAAGAAATTAGAGGCATCAATAATATAAAAACATCAAAGGATTAGTTGGAGCCTTTTGTCAGTTTTTCTTTGGAATTATTTTAAAAAAGAGAGAAGAGAACCAAGAGGAGAAAGAAATCAAGCAATGGAAGGACAAGGAAAGCAAAGGAAGCACAAGAAAATCAAAGTAAAATCAAGGAAGATTGGATCAAGCATCTTCAGTAGGAGGATTTTGTAGGTGACAGGTTGCATGTCTAATTTTCTAGCTGATGTGTGAATGAATGGTACATGCATTGGTTTATTTGGTTCACTTGATGTCCTTGGAAATTTTTTTCCTGGTTTTGGCAATGGTTTCAACCTTACCTTTCCATTTCATGGATAGCCATGGTGTGATGGGATTATTTTCTGGTTGAGCTTTGGATTGCCAGAAGGTTTTGGATCTGGGTAAGGTGGTCTCAAGAAAATCCCAAGAGTTTGGGGTGGAGGTGGTTTAATCTTCTGGAAGCGTCAGGTGGGTAGAAACAGGAAAATTCCTCAAGGTAATGGTGAAGAAACTCCGAGGCATCCAAGCTTTTTTGGGTTTCATCATATCTTGACCGGTTTTGGTGAGATCACGGAAGCTTGAGTATGAAGGTGGTTTAATCTATGGGAAGGCCTAGTTGTTTATATCTTGAGATCCCACATTCATGCTTGGAATATCACACAGGGGTGATTGGCTGAAAGAAATATTGGTTTAGCTCAATATATGGTCGGGTGATATGTGGAAGTCCCTGACTTGGTTGGATTTTGCACTAGTTAATAAGAGCTAATTTTCCTATTGTATTATATGAGCACGTATACTTGATATTATGATTATTTTATGGTTATTATGTCATAATAATATAGTGATATGTTGGTTATAAGCATGGTTCTATAACATTTTCTAGTTATGGATCTTGATATGTTTTGATTAGTTGATGAATGATTGATGAATGCATGGGATAACAAGTGTTATTAAAGCTATTGAGAGAGGGAATTATACCTCCTTGGTGATTCTCATATAAGTTTCATAATATTATGATCGTATATGCATTCATGTCCTGTAGCGTACATGTTCATTATATGTTTGACCAAATGATTCTCATGGTTAGGCCTGGTTAGGTCAAGTTCTTGTTCAAGTTTTTCATGTTTAGCATCGTCCTTATGTTATTTATCTTTCTGAGAAGTCTCGAGCGGTTTTGGGTAGGGGTATAGAGGTTGGCCTAGAATTATGACTAAGATCTCGGGACCGCAGGCACTCAAATGAGAAATTTAGATCACAACCACATGGAACAAGGCTTGTGAGTGTGATTGGAGCCTTCAACCACATGTAGAAAATGTCAAGGGTGTGTTTGGGAGTCTAGGTCACTGAAACAAAGTTCCATCTTAGGGATGGACCACCTGGGGTGTTTATTCATCTTCTGGGTGATCTATAATCCCTGTAGGATGTCAGTTGTGGTTAGTAAGTCTCATTTGTAGACCCCACTTCCTTAAATGGAGCTAGTGATTGGGTCATATCATAGCGGTACTCCATTTCACATTTACCCAGAGGGCTTGTAAAAGCAGGTAAATGTGGGAGGGGGCATTACATACAGATTGCAACCTTTGGTTTTTCAGCTTGGTAGAGTGCAAGATTGTTGTGGCAGATTTGCTAGAAAACATAAGAGTTTGGACATTCCTATCATTGACAAACATCATGGAAGATACTTATATATCTATTTTTTATTTTTTATAACATCAATGTATTTCGCAACTAGAGCATAATGGAGAATGGTGATATCTAATACGATAAAAAAAATCGATCGTTTGAGCACATGCTAGGATGGATAAAGAAATTGGATCCATATATTAACAGTGTAACAGAGGAGGAATGAAACCCAATATCCATAGCATATCCCAACTTTTCTAACATGTTTTTCAAAACAAATCTAAATATGTGGATCCAGATCTCGATTATTCATAACAAGCAATCAAAGAACAAGTCTTCGATAATTCCACCGATGCCTTTGCAGATCCTCCTCCAATAAATGGATTCGCCCAACAGGCCAAGATTATCAAGAAGGGTATGTCTCATACCATCATGAATGGATTCAGACCTGAAGCACTCCCTTTGCACAAGGATCCTATGAGCGTATTCACAATATTTGACAGGTGATTTTCCTTTGTGTCAGCCTCGACAAAACCCAACAAATAATATTGATTTTTTATATCTTGGGAGGTACTGTTGAGGGCCATCATTAGGTATATTATAAGGAGTTAAAATGTCACCTTTTTAGCTTAATTATTCTTTCTCTCTCACATTTAATTACATTTTTTCATATTTTTCTTAGTGAGAGTGGTGCAAAAAGGGTTGTCATGATTTGAGGCCTAATATGGTTTAAATGCAAGAAAAAGAAGAGAATAATTCCATTTTTGAGAAATATTCCATATCAGGGCTTAGAGTAGAAAATGAGAAGCAATCATAGGGAGGTTTAACACCTTCTTAACTCCTAAAAGCAGCCAATTTCTCTTCAATATCCTCCTCCGATATCTCGAATTCATAAGCAGCCAGACAAGTGAATGATAAGAAGAAGATAAGCTCGACTTCTCTCAAGTTCCAAGGGAAAAAAGACCTAATTTTTAGGGATTTGTTGGTAGCTACCCTCTAGCATAAATAGGAAAGAGAAATAAATCATTAGGATTCAGATTTTATATGCAGGAATAAAACTCATGGCTTTGTATTAAACATTTATAACTTTCATTGTTCATGTAAAAGACTCGTTATGAAATAAGATGAGCATTTGATTTCTTTTCAACTAAGTTGATTTCAAGGAGGTGAGCTAGTTGCTTAGGTACCAATCCATTGGCTTCAGTCTCTCTTGTGTACATGTGTGTTTGTCCTTTATACTTCAGTAGTTTATTTCTTCCATTGCATTGTTGGTAGCATATAAAATATTAAAATTTTGTTGCTAAGCCTCCCTCTCGCACCTCTTCCATTGGAGCTTGAGAAGGAAGGTATTCCACCACAAACAAAATATATTTTCAGTTTATGATTTCTTGGAAAAATTTGGATAATTTTTACTCTTCTTATCATGAATATGATGTAGGTTTAGAGGTAGCTTTATGTTTCAAATTCATAGGTAGATCTATTCAAATTCAACTCATCTTTTCCACCATTTCTCGGATAAGTTTGTTGATGATGAATGCATGAGTAGATGCCTTGTTTGCAGGTTTGGATAGAGCAGTGGAGAAGGATCCCTTGAGCACCATCATCTTGAATTTCCACCCTCCATCAGATACCTTCTTCCATTCAAGTTACCCGCAACCCAGTTTTCGAGGTCATTATCACACCACTAAGAGCAACCTTTTGGGCACAAGAAAAGCATTTTGAGAGCTCTAAGCTTGGTCCAAGGGGTTGGTAATCCTCTATGGACTTGCTTAACTTACCTTCCTTGACCTTATTTCCATCAATTCTAGTCTCCAAAACCTCTCGGCCTATTTCTTGTAGTATTTCAGGACATCTTGTAGAAAAATAAGAATCTTGTAGCAACTTCCTGTAGCACTGCCAAACACCCTCTCCTTCAGCCCAAAATCATTAATCCACCTCACATAAGCCTAGAAAATCCACTTTTAGACCTATAACCTTGATCTAGGGACACCCTTAGACCACCCAATCGCCTTTTTCTTTTGCTGCAAAACAGAGGAATTTCAAAGTGTGGTTAGTCCATCATAAAATGCATCATTAAGCACAATATTTCAAAATGAATTATATGGGAGTTAGTTATTCATTGATTCAACATGTGTGCCCTAGAGTAGTTCCCTTTTCTGCAAATCAATTAAGTAATCTAGACAATGAATGCCACTTAGTGTAATTTCCTTTCTTGTACTAGCATAAGTGTGAACCTTTATTTCCTGCAAAATTAGACAATAATTAGATGAATAAATGTGATCTAGAGTAGTTTCTTTTATTTCGAATAGAGTAATGGTTATAATCTTCTTTTAGTCTTAGGTTGCAGTTAGAAGTATGACATAATTCCTTTTTCAGAATAACCATACCACCTCATTATAGGACTAAGATGAGGATGGCAAGAGTAGAGCTCATCTGATGTGCATATATCAATGTCAACTCAAAGTTTGAACGAACCCCGGGTTAATTGAGTGGCCTCTGGGAGTTGAAGCACTCTTGGTGCAATACCAGGGCTCACCACTTTTGGCGTCGTTGTCGGGGAGGTGTCTAAGTATATGTTTGTTTCTTCTTGAGCATTCTTTTCCGCTTTTTGTTTTACATTCAGTTTCAAAATATTTAGAAACACAAAAACAATTTGAATTTCGTGCCTCATAGGAGTAGGAACAACCAAGGAAAATTCTTACCAAAAACCCCCATATCCCCACACAGTCACCCTTCACTTTTCTTCAGTGATTGTGAGGTAGAACACCCTCTAGGTGAACCACTTGAAAAATTTAAATAACCTATTAGGGAAGAAGAGGAACTTGCTTCACTAGAGGAATTTTTTTCCCTAATTCAAATCATGGCTGAAGCTAGGGATCAAGGAGTCTTTCCCATTAGAGAAACTAATGGGGAAACTAGAATGAAGAACATTAGTCCCTCAACCCTTCCACATTTCTAAGGCCTAACTTTTGAGGACCCTGACACCTTCATGTTTGAGTTTTTTTTTTCTATAGGACGTATGACTATGCCTCATATGATAAAAAGCTAAAATTTTTCCCATCCACCCTCATGGATGCAAACTTGCACTAGTTCATGGGTCTTCCTAGGAAAAATATCACTACCTGGGCACATATTCAATAATCTTTCAACAAAAAATATCGAGACTATTGCAGGTCCAAAGAGACCAAGAAGGAGATATTTAGGATGACCCTGGGACCTGATGAATCCCTAGAGGATTATGAAGAAATATTCCAACTAAATTATAAAAGTGCCAACTGCACCCTTGATCTCGGATCACTGAAATTGGTACTTCTCCGAGGGATCGGGGAAGAGGTGATAGAAACCCTTAATATGTTTTTTGGAGGATATATCTACCTGATACCTTATGATGACATCAAGATTATATTTAGAAATCACTCTAAGGCAGCTATGAAGAAATGTCGAGCTAGCTAAAGCATGACAGACACCCCTTCCTCTTCCACCTCCATCAAGCATGAGATTGGAAACACGTTGGAGGACTTAAAAAGTGATATGTTGCACACCTTTTCTTTTCAAATGGACACAATGTAGATCAAGAGGAAATAAGGGGAAGAAAAGAGGGCCTTAGCTATCTTTTTCCCTAGATGTACCAGAAAACACCCTCGAAATGAATGTCTACTGAATTTCATAAATGTTTTCTTAGTCTGTGAAGAGAATCATACCATAGTCAAATGTCCTTCCTTGCCAGGTCTCAAAGCTGTATATCAAGGTGTGGAAGGAGGACCAGAGAAGGCCTCAAGGGCCTCGGCCATATCAGCAGGGCATGCAAGGTGCACCTTATTACTAATAAATTGAAAGCTAGAATGCACCTATGACACCTTGGTATTCCTCCACTCATCCATCATGGCCTATAAATCCTACTTGGCCTTATGCCCCTCCATTTCACCCTCAGCTTGCAAATCAACTTTTCCAACAGTATGTTCCTCAACCACCTCAATGGAGCAACCCATCACCGGGGTGGATGCCCCAACTCAACCAACCACCTACTTTATTGATTCCACCCCAACCTCAACCTTAGCTCACTCATTATTCTCCACCTAAGTTGCCTCAAATGCTTGCCCAGCACAATCCAAACCTGAACAACAAGCAGGCACAATAGGTCTATAGTGGAGAACCATCCTATCCAGCCTATGTTGTGGAGATACATGAAGTAAACCTTAGGTTTGGGAGAGTACTCTGATACAATCATCCTCCATCTCCACCTATAGAGGTTGAGGAGGAAAAGGAATAAAGCAACCCTCAGACCAATCAACCTCCTTTTCCTGAGCGACTAATCCACCCTAACCAGCACACCCCAGAAGAGAATGAACTTTGAGGAGAACTGAAAAATATGTTTAAAAATAACCCTTCTCTAGGCCATTAAGGATGTTCCTATTTACAATAGGCTCATCAAATAAAAATGCTTTAAAAGTCCTTGGAGAATGAAGAAAGACACCTCTACCATCAATGTTGTTAGACAATTTTCCGACTTAATGTTGGTAAGGGTGATCTTCTTGAAGTACCTAGACCCTAGGAGTCCAGTAGTAGATGTACACATGTTATGAAACCAGCTCCAAAAATAGAAGAAAAGAGAGATCAACGCCTTATAATTTATCCACTTCGAGGGGGAAACCTCCTTTACATTACATAAATGAACAATTCTTGGATGATACAAATGACAAAACTTCCTTTCTATATATAGGAGTCCACAGGGTCACAATATAATCCTAGTCGACCTAACAATAATATTGTAAGGCCACAATAATAACAATATGGGGGTTACTGGGGTACAAAAATAACAACAAGGGGGCTACACTAACAACAATAAGGGACTAAACTAGTAATACAGGGACCTGACATGCCCCTCTCTTTCAAAAAAATGTTTTCCTCAATGCTTGAGTAGCTCTGGATGCTTCTGTATAAAATTCTCATCCTCCCATGTAGAATATTTAGTGGGTAAGTTCTTCCACTTGATGAGATACTCTAAAATTGATTGATTTTGTAGCTGTCAAGTTCTTGTTTCCAGGACTGCTTCAGGTTCCAATATGATTTTTCCTTCCTCATAAAGTTCTGTCAATATTGTTTGAACTAGAAGTTTGTCCCCTATAACCTTCTTTAAGCATGAAACATGTAAAACTGGATACACTCGAGAAGAAGCAGGAAGCTCCAATTTGTATTTCGTAGTATCAATCTTTTGCAACACCTTGTAAGGACCATAGTACTTTGGCGATAATTTGTTATTCTTCTTAGCTTTCTTGAGGTACATTTGTTTGTATGGCTATATCCGTAAAAGTACCCAGTCTCCTACATCAAAACTTCTCTCACTGCAATGTTGATCTTCCTGTTGTTTCATTCGATTTTGTGCCAAATTTAGGTTATCCTTTAAGAGTTGGATAACTTGTTGTGTATGCTCGATGTGATATTCCACTGCTTGAACCTTATAATTTTCTCTTAAAGATGATGTGATGGACGGTGGGAGATATCCATAAAGTTCCATAAATGGCGTCATTTTTGCTGCAGTATGGAAGGAATTGTTATACCACCATTCAGGCAGAGGTACCCACTTGACCCATTGTGTTTGTTTATCAGATATAAAAAATGAAGATATCCTTCCAAACATTTGTTCACTGTCTCAGTTTGCCCATCGGATTGAGGATGATAAGATGAGGTATGAGCTAGTTGAGTACCCAAACAAGAAAATAATTCTGTCCAGAAATTTCCAGTAAAAATGGGTTCTCTGTCGCTTACAATAATATTTGGGTTTCCATGTAGCTTTTGAATTGTTTCCATAAATGAAATATTAAATTTACTTGCTTTAAATGGATGAGATAATGCAAAAAAGTGTGCATACTTGGTAAGTCTATCAAATACCCCCATAATGACACTCTTTCCTTCGGACTTAGGTAAACCCGTGATAAAATCCATTGAAATCTCCTCCCAACGCTAACTTGGAATGGATAAAGGTTGTAGAAGACCCGGGGTCTTAATTGTCTCAAATTTATTTTGTTGGAAAACCAAACATTCTGCTACAAACTTTTGAATATCATATTGAAGGCCATCCCAAAAAAAATCTTTCTTTACCCTGTGGTAAGTTTTTAAAAATCCCGAGTGTCCTCCTAAGGGAGAAATGTGCAATTCCAAAAGAATATTTTGTTTTAGTTGGGAATTAGTACAAAGATATAAGCGATATTTGTACCATAAGGAATCATTTTCCAACTAAATGTATGATATGTACTAGGATCTTGATTCAAATTCTGAATGAGTGTCCAGACTTCTTCATCCTTCTTCCATTCATCCCTTGCTTCAGTTATCCAATCTGGTTGGATAATAGAAATAACACAAAACAATGCTTCCACCTCTTCATCCTTTCTTGAGAGTGCATCTGCAACAACATTTAGCTTCCCTTTTTTGTAGATGATTTAAAAGTCATAACCCAACATCTTTGTGACCCATTTTTGTTGTTCTTCTGAAGATCGTATTTTTTCCAAAAATTATTTAAGACTATCATGATCATTTTTTACCTTGAAGTGTCTTCCCATTAGGTAAGGTCGCCAATTCTTTAGTGCATGTAGTATTGCCAACATTTCCTTCTCATAAATAGCTTTATGTAAATACTTTCCTTTGATTAGACAACTTTCAAAAGAAATGGGTCTTCCTTCTTGCATTAAAACAACACCAATTCCATTTCCAGGGGCATCACATTCCACAATAAAGGTTTTTGTGAAGTTTGGCATGGCTAAGACTGGTGCTATGCACATTTCCTCCTTAATATGTTCAAAGGCCTTAGTTGATTCAAGAGTCCATGAAAATGCATCTTTCTTCAATAATGTTGTTAGAGGTGCTGCTATTCTCCCATAATTCTTAACAAACTTTCGATAATACTCTATTAGCCCGAGAAATGCTCGCAATTACTTTATGGTTGTGGGGAATTTCCATTCCTTAATGGATTTAATTTTTTTAGGGTCTACCTTAACACTCTCGTGAGATATGATATGACCCAGATATTCCACCTCTTGTACTCCAAAGAAACATTTGGAGGTTTTTTCATATAATTGTTTCTCCTCCAAAAATTTGAGCACCCTGTCAACATGTTGAACATGATCCTTCCAATAATTGTTGTATATTAGTATATCATCAAAAAATAATAACTCAAATTTTATAAGGAAGGGTTTGAAAATGAAATTCATCAACCATTGAAATGTAGAAGGTGCATTGGTAAGGCCAAAAGGCATGAACAAAAATTCATAATGACCCTCATGAGTTTGAAATGTTGTTTTCTAAATATCTTCAGTCTTTATTCTAATTTCATGATATCCTGAATGAAGATCCAACTTGGTAAAATAGATTTCTTCATGTAATTCATCCAATCATTCATCAATCACAGGAATGGGAAATTTATCTTTAATAGTGAGCTTATTGAGCTCCCTATAATCTGGACACCTGCACCATGATCCATCCTTCTTGTGCACCAATAATATTGGAGCAGAGAAAGAACTTTGACTCGATTTAATTATACCAGCCTCTAACATTTCTGCAATCATGCGTTCAATTTCTGTCTTTTGGAGATAAGGATATCTGTAAGGCCTGGTGTTTGGAGGAACACTTCCTGGAATCAAATGAATAGCATGATCATGATCATGAATAGGTGGGAGTACTTTGGGAGTTTCAAACACCTTGGAATGATTGTCCATGGCTTTTTGGACATCTGGAGAAATAGATGATTTTGATGTTGGAACTTCTAGTGAGCATAATTGTGCAATTACGCCTCGTTGTTCTTTCTTCAGAAGATTTGTCTTGAAACCGGAGCTTATTATATTTCTCGGCTTTCCTGCGATACCCTGTAATTCAACTTCATTTCCTTTCAAAATAGATTTTAAGAAAATTTCTTGAAAAGTAAAAGCTAACATCCCCAAGGATTGTAACCATTGTACTTCTAGTACAATATCAGCACCTCCCATTGGATTGGAAAGCTATGGGATATTCAATACATATTCCCCCATAGTTAGCTTGATATTATGGAATTTTCCAGAGAAATTTATAGTTCCTCCATTTGCAACCATCACTTGGCATTCTGGTGCTGGGTATAGGAATAAATTCAACTCCTTGGCTACCTTACAATGAATAAAATTATGGGTACTACCCAAGTTAATCAAAACTATTACTATTTTCTTCTTCATATGTCCTTCTATCTTGAGATTTTGAGGAGTGGTAATTCTTGCCAATGCATTACAGGATATGGTCAGACTCATTTCTTCTTTCTCTAGGGTTGGTTCCTGGTGTATATCCTCTTATTTTGAAGTTTCTTGTTCATTTCTTCATCCTCGTCACAATCTATGTAACATAATTTATTCTTAGCACACTTATAAACTTTAGTGTATTTGATATCACAACTATAGAAAAGCCCTTTTTCTCTTTTTTTATTCCAATTGTTGTGGTGTGAACCTTGTAGGTTTTGGAAGTCTAGGAATAGCCACACTTCCATTTTTATAGATGTAAGTGGTAGGATTCCTTATCTCCATAGTTTTACTTTCAATTTTTCTTGCCAACCTGAATGCCTTCTCCAATGAATCAGGTTCCCAAAGGTGAATCTCATGTTGGATGTTATCCTTTAAAGTCCCTATGAAGACATAAATCATGTGTTTCTCTGGAATATCAGTTACCCTTATATTCAATTTTTGGAAGTCCTCAATGTGCTCCACCATTATACCCTTTTCTTTGAGATTTATCAGTTGGATAAAGAAGGTGTTTCTCTTTGCATCCTCATAATGTGCTATCATTTCCTCCATAAAATTAGACCAAGTGACAATTTTTTTACGAGAGCAAAGCCATCGATACCATACAAATGTATTTTGTTATAAATGTAAAATTGAAATGCGTACCTTTTGTGTTTTTTTCACATTATGGATATCAAAATATTGCTCCATCTGTAGTATCCATGTTACAGGATCCTTGCCATCAAACTTCCTCACATCCATCTTTGGAATATGGTGTGTCTTACATCCAACATTAGAGTTTATAAAATCGCGATTAATATTTATTTTGTTCTCATCATGAGTTTCCTATACTACCTTTTCTCCATTAGTAATAATTTCTTGTATCAAATTTGTCAAACATTCCTTCAAACCTTCCATGTCTGCTTTTAGATCACTCTTCATGTCTTCCATGTTAGCTTCCATTTCACCCATGTTAGCTTCCATGCCATTCTTCAAACCATCCATATTAGCTTCCATGCCTTTCTTCAAACCATCCATGTGAGCTTCCACGCCTTTCTTCAAACCATCCATATTAGCTTCCACACCTTTCTTCAAAACTTCCATTTCATTTTTTGTTTCTCTTTGCGAGAGCGAAATTTGATGCACTTGCTCTTGTAATTTGGATATATCATGTTTCACTTCTTCCTCTTCATGAGTCATAGTAGAGCCTTATCAGGGCTTAATGGGTGTTGAATTCTTTTTAGGGGGTATTTTAGAACCCAATACTGATATCTATGCTTGAATATGCCCTTGGAAACACTTCAAATTATTTTTTCAAACAAGACTTACGCAATTTGAAAAAAAAATACACACCTTTTTCTTGCTTTTGAGGAGCTCGATATTGAAACTGATGTATCTTTGTAATTTCAAATCTTAAATATCTAAAACTAGGTCTTGTAGTATCCCTCTAAATCTTCTTTCGAATGCCATAGGTCTAACCTGATTTGGATTCTTCAAGGCAAAGTTTTTCCCAATCTCCCACAATGACCTAATTATGGACTGGTTCAGTAGAGCGAACTTGTACGAAATGCCACGTGTCAATGTTTCCTCCTTCGGCTCTGAAATAAATAAAAAAGAAACTAAAGTGCGTTTAATTTCGGGCTCTTTTTACATAATTCCAATTTGATGCTCAGAGAGAGAGTTATAATGATTTTCCCATGGTCACCTCTTTGAGATGAAATTCGGGAGCCTGAAAAACCCCTAACTTCCACATATCATATCTCCGCAAATATTGCGAACCAAGATCTGAAATATTTACATAACGTTCCTCAGGATTTCGGCTTCTCATGGTAAAAATTTCAGCTTCTGAACCTTCGCAGAAAAAAAGTTATAGCGAAAATTCCACAATGACCTTTTTGGAGCAGCGGAACCCTAGAATCTAAAGCTCTGATACCAAATGTTATGAAACCAGCACCAAAAATAGAATAATAGAGAGATCTATGCCTTAGAATTCAACCAATTCTAGGGGTAAACCTCCTTTACATTACATAAACGAACAATTCTTGGATGATACTAATGACAAAACCTCCTTTATATATATAGGATTCCATGGGGTCACAATATAATCCTAGACGACCTAACAATAATAATGTAATGGCACAATAATAACAATATGGGGGTTACTGGGGTATAACAATAACAATAAGGGGGCTACACTAACAACAATAAGTGACTACACTAGTAATATAGGGACCTAACAACACATCGATGGTGTCATTGTCCCCAAAATATGATTGATCTTGGGGCTGCCATCAATGTGAAGACCAGGGATACCAGGCTGAAAATCAACCTCCATTGTTGAGATTTTTTCTTTTAATTATTTTTGGAGAAAATCTCATGTAGGTGACAACAATAGGATTTGTTGCTAAATTAACTCCATCTATTTCTGATGAGGAGTTAATGCATCCTATATTTGTTGTGAGTGAATTTATTATTATGTTTCTACTCCCAGCTATAAAATGTAAGCCCGTAGAGGCAAGTGATCATGATGAGGAATGTGAGGTGAGTGGAAGAGATGAGAAGATGAGAAACTCTGCTATTGTATTTCTCCAGTTCTTGAATGAGATTGTCGACGCCCTGTTAGGTGGACGTATCCCAGATTGGTTGGGTGAACCACGTTAAAATATTTGTCTTTCATGGTTGAATGTTGTGTGTGTCTGTGTTTTATTTAAATATTTTCGCTGCTGAACTCTAACACTTGGTATCAGAGCTGTGTTAGCGTTAATACAGAGCCGTGGTTGTGGTGAATATTGATGATTTGCATGGCTGTGTTAAATGAAGTCTTTTGTGTGCGCTGACTTAATAGATGCCGAGTGCAGAAGCCATGGACCTGCGTCCAAGAGACAGAATCCATAACTCACTGTAAACCGCATGGAAAATTGATGGCATGCATATATCACTGAGCAGAGGTCTGTGCAAATTCTAGCGGTGTTAAGAGTGGGAGAAGCAGTCTCCCAACCTGTTGATCAGCGTAGCGAGAACTGGTTCGCGGTAAAGTAATCAAGCTCCAATTATAAGAAACGATCATCGATTGAAGGTATGCAGGAGAGACTCTGGTTAAGCTACGTTAAAGGCAACGTTGAACGGTGATATGTGAACTATTTTCATTCTTTAAAACAAAAACGTTTTTTTGAAATGCCGTTGACCCTTTTAAAAATTCGATTTGAAGTATTTGAAGTGGTTTAAATAAAAAATTTTTTGAAGTGGTCAGAATAAATCGATTTTTGGTGGTTTAAAATCGATTTGACTTTTAACATTGATTTGAAATTTAAAAATGCCACTACCATTTGCATATGGTATGTGTTTTAAAAAAAAAAAAAAAATCGATTGGTAATTTGTATTAATTACCATTTATTAAAAGCCTTTTATAATGTTTTTGTATTAAATTTCCATTTGCACATGGTATTAAGAGGAAAGTCATTTTAAAAGGTTAAGGGCATTATTTTTTTAAAAGTTGCAATTGGAGATTGTTTTTTGTGACACAACATGGCAAAAACTCAAAGTGCCCGGTTTGAGATCGAGAAGTTCAATGGAAAAAACAACTTCGAGATCTAGAAAGTGAAGATGTATGATCTACTCGTGCAACAAGGCGTGGCGAAGGTGTTGTTGGGAAAAACCAAACAACCTTACACCATGATAGATGATGAATGGAGCGACTTGGATGAAAGAGCACTGAGCGGCATTCGACTGTGTTTGGCGGATGATGTTTTGTTTAACATCGTGTCAGAGAAAACTGCTGCTGGTTTGTGGACAAAGCTTGAAAAGCTGTACATGAAAAAATCCTTAACCAATAGGATTCTTTTAAAGCGAAAGTTGTATAGCTTGCGCATGAAGTAAGGTACGAAGATAACTGATCATCTTAATACCTTTAATACTCTCCTGGTGCAATTAGAAAGTATAGAAGTAAAATTTGAATTAGAAGATAAAGCTGTAACTTTATTATGCTCGTTGCCCGAGTCATGGGATCATTTCGTTACTTCTATAAGTCTTAGTTCATCAGAAACCCTTAATTTGATGATGTTGTTGGAGCTTTGTTGTCTGAAGAAACAAGGAAGAGGTCAAATTCAGAAACCTCTACATTAGAAGCAATGATGGTTAGAGGTCATTCTAAAGAAATATGCTTCAATAAGCACAACAACTCTCGTTCAAAATCGAAAGGGAAGAAGAGTAAGGTAAAGTGCTGGTTTTGTGGCAAATTAGGACATTTGAATAGGGATTGTTGGAAGAGACAGGAAACATCCAAAGGAGACTCTTCAACAGAGAAGAAAGAAGCCAACACGACAGATGCAGGTTCAACATCCATTTCAGGTATGAGTGATGAAGTGTTATCAGTTGGTTTGTCTAATCATGATCAACATTGGCTGTTAGATTCTGGTGCGTCAAATCACATGTGCATTCATAGAGAGTGGTTTAAAACTTATAAATCAATCAATGATGGAGTTGTTTACATGGGAAATGATGTCTCATGTAATATTGTGGGAATTGGAAGCATCCAGATTAAAATGTTTGATGGGACAAATAAAATTCTAACTGATGTAAGACACGTACCTTAACTAAGAAAAAACCTCATTTCACTAGGAGTACGAGACACTAATGGATATAAAACCTTTATTCAAGGTGGAGTAATGAAAGTTTATAAAGGAATTTTACAAGTAATGAAAGCAAAGAAGGTTGGAAATATTTTTCAGTTAGAAGGAAGAACAGAGTTAGATCATGCTTCTACAGTATCTGAAAACAATAGTAATTCTAATCATTTATGGCATCAAAGGTTGGGCCATATGAGCGAAAGAGGATTAAAAATTTTATCTGATCGTAAGTTACTTCCTAGTTTAAAATCTTCTAAGTTAGATTTCTGCAAACATTGTTTGTTTGGGAAACAAAGCAAGAAGAAGTTTAAAATTGGAAAACATACTAGTAAGGGAATCCTTGATTATATTCATTCTGATGTTTGGGGTCCATCTCCTACAACCTCATATGGAGGATCGTCATATTTTGTATCTTTTATTGATGATTTCTCTAGAAAAGTGTGGGTCTACATGTTAAAGAAGAAGTCTGATGTATTCACGGTTTTCAAACAGTTTAGAGAATTAGTTGAAAACATCACTGGAAGAACCATTAAATGTTTAAGAAATGAAAATGGTGGTGAGTTTAATTCAAAGGAATTTGATAATTATTGCAAGGACGCTGGGATCGAAAGACATAAAACCACTGTATATACTCCTCAGAAAAGCGGAGTTGTTGAATGCATGAACAAGACTCTTTTAGAGAGATCAAGAAGTATTCTTAGTAACGCCAATTTGCAGAAGGAATTATGGACAGAAGCGGTTTCTACAGATTTTTACTTGGTAAATCGATCACCATCAACTGCGATAGGATGCAAAATTCCTCAAGAGGTATGGAAAGGTTATCCATGTGATTATTCTAAACTGAAATTTTTTGGTTGTGATGCATATGATCTAGTTCCGAAACATCAGCGTTCTAAGTTAGATCCTAAATCAAAAAGATATATCTTTGTTGGATATGGTGATGGGACTAAGGGATACAGGTTGTGGGATCCTACTACTCACAAGATCATCATTAATAGAGATGTTAAATTTAATGAATCTTCACTTGAAAATCCAGATGTAGATGATAAATTGAAACAGGATAATGTACCTAAGCTTCAAAACATTCAGTTTGAAACCAGTTCAAATACTGATGATAGTCCAGATGAACAAATTTCAGATTTAGATCATGAACAAGTTTCAGATGCAGATCATGAACGTGTTTCAGATGCTAATCATGAAGAAGTTCCTACAGATAATAATCAACAAATTAGGGAAGTACCAGAAACATCTTTAAGGAGGTCTACAAGAATCAAACGTTTTCCTAAAAGTATGATGATTATGTTAATTTAGTTGCTTTAACTGCTAACGATGATGAACCTTTGTGCTATCAAGAAGCTATAGAAGGTTCAAACAGTGGTAAGTGGAAAGAGACTATGAAGGACGAGATGAAGGCATTAGACAAGAATGCCACATGGGATCTGGTAGAACTTCCTAAAGACAGAAAAACTGTGGGATGTAAATGGGTTTACAAATTGAAAAGGGGTGTTGATGATAAAGAAGACAGGTACAAAGCGAGGCTGGTCGTGAAAGGTTTTTCTCAGAAAGCAAGAATTGACTTTCATGAGATATTTTCACCAGTTGTAAAAATTGTTTCAATTCGGAGTGTGTTAGCATTAGTTACTTTACTTGATTTAGAATTACAGCAACTAGATGTTAAAACTACATTTTTACATGGAGATTTAGATGAGGATATTTACATGGAACAACCGGAAGGGTTTGTTCAAAATAGCAATAAGAAATTTGTCTGCAGGCTCAAGAAATCATTGTATGGTCTGAAGCAGTCACCTTGACAATGGTACAAGAAATTTGATTCTTTCATGATGAGTCAAAATTATATAAGAAAGTGAATATGATCATTGTGTTTACTTTAAGAAATTAAGTAATGGCATGTTAATTATCTTAGTGTTGTATGTTGATGATATACTTTTAGCAAGCAAAAGCATAAGTGAGATCAACAGGTTAAAGGCTCAGATGGCTAGGACATTTGATATGAAAGATCTAGGAGCAACAAGACAGATTTTGGGCAAGGAGATTTTCAGAGACAGGAGCAATGGTAAGATGTGGCTATCACAAAAGAAGTATTTTGAGAAAATACTCTTGAGGTTTGGTATGAACAATGTGAAGCCTGTTTCAGTCCCCTTTGCTTCCCATTTTAGGCTTTCTTCAAGTTTATGTCCTAACACTAATGAAGAAAAGGAATATATGTCTTGAATTCCATATGCCAATGTAGTAGTTTGTTTGATGTATGCGATGGTTTGTACTCGACCAGATATTTCACATGCAGTTGGCGTTGTCAGCAGGTATATGGAAAATCCAGGAAAAGAACACTGGTCAGCAGTGAAATGGGTGCTTCGGTATCTGAGGGGCACAAGTGATTACCGTATCACTTATAACAGGAGTAGTGAATTTGTTTGCAGATATGTTGATTCTGATTTTGCAGGTGATTTGGATAAGAGAAGGTCAACTTCAAGGTATGTCTTTACTCTTGCAGGTGGAGCTATTAGTTGGATGTCAAAGCTACAGAACATTGTGGCTTTATCCACTACAAAAGCAGAATACATAGCTGCTTCACATGCTTGCAAAGAAGTAGTTTGGTTGAAAGGTTTGTTTGGTGAGTTTGGTAGGTTGCAGGACAACATCAAGTTATTTTTTGATAGTCAAAGTGCAATTCATTTGGCTAAGAATCCGACCTATCATAGTAAATCAAAGCATATACATATCAAGTATCATTTTGTAAGACAGGTTATCACTGAAAGAGGAGTCTCTCTTGAAAAGGTGCATACAAAGGAAAACTGTGCAGACATGTTCACGAAACCAGTTTTTTTAGAGAAGCTACGATGGTGTCTGGCTTCTCTTGGCTTGTAGAAAAGATAAATAATAATAATAATAATGGAACAGGGTATCAGGCTAATTGTTGTCAAGGTGAATATTGTTGAGATTTTTTCTTTTAATTATTTTTGGAGAAAATCTCATGTAGGTGACAACAATAAGATTTTTTGCTGAGTTGACTCCATCTATTTCTGATGAGGAGTTAATGCATCCTATATTTGTTGTGAGTGAATTTATGATTCTGTTTCTACTCCCAGATATAAAATGTAAGCCCATAGAGGCAACTGAGCATGATGAGGAATGTAAGGTGAGTGGATCAAGAGATGAGCAGATGAGAAACTCTGCTATTGTATTTCTCCAGTTCTTGAATGAGATTGATGATGCCCTGTTAGGTGGACGTAGCCCAGATTGGTTGGGTGAACCACGTTAAAATCTTTGTTTTTCATGGTTGAATGATGTGTGTGTCTGTGTTTTATTTAAATATTTTCGCTACTGAACTCTAACACATGGAGCCTTGAGAAAGACCACCATAGTTCTGTAACTTGCAGATAGATCCACAGTAGCTCCGAAACGAGTTGTTGAGGATGTTATGGTCTTGATTGAATCATGGGAGTATCCAACTGAATTCCTGGTCATTGAGTTGAAAACCAAGTTTAATGGATATCCCCTCATTTTATGAATACCTTGGTTAGCCACTCCCGATGCTTATATCAGCTGTAGGGTTGGAAAAATGACTATCAAGAATGGGCCCCTGTCCAAATAGCAGGTGTTATATCCTCCATCCCAGCCTTCCATTGACCATGACCTACCCTTGTGGTTGGAGGATGAAAAATGTAATATTCCCAAAAGGGGAATGCAATAATAGAATGCAGATATGTAGGAAAATAACACAATTCATCAAAGACAAACCAGGAGGCCAATATGGAGACCTTTCAAATGTATTTACAGCAGCAAAATAGATGTACAAGCTGGCCCATAAGATGCATAACATGAAATGCAAGTCTCCAATAGAAGAAAATCCTCAAAAATAGGTGCTGCAACCATGTATTGAGACTGAAAATGGATTTTTAGCGTTATTTTATTAGGCTGGAACAACTGTTGATTACACTTCAGATATAGAGAAAATAAGTGCATGAAAATTCATATATATAACAGATCCATACACTATATAGGCTCTTCTTCGAAATCCCCTTGGGGTTTTTAGCATTACACCATGTACAAGTTGTAGATCTGAGTTGTAAGACTGCAAATCTACAGAAATATTCAGATCTAGAACTAGATCTGATTTGATATGAAACAAGAGGATGATCCCTCCAATGGATCTCCAAATTGAAGGGCAAATCCCCAACACTTGAAAACCAACTCTCCAGATGGTGTGCCAAAATACCCTGCAACAACACCTACAGAAATAATGCAGATCTGGAAGTAAAACTGTGTTGTAGGGTTTAGAATGTGGTTGGCCACATGCAAAAATTTTAAAATGATGCTCCAATCATCCAATACTCTCTTCCAAATGGAATATAAGCCTCGTCCACTGAAAAGGAGCACTGAAATGACCTAGATCTAAAAAGATCTAGCCTCCACTTGCTGCAGCTTGCAAAGACAACCAAACCCTCAACAAGATCTGTGTTGTAGTTGAAAGAAGTAGCTTGGCCTTCAGCCAGATAGTGGACAATACAATGCAAACTCTCCCCAGAGCTACTCAATGGGAAGAGGTGGGATTCCCGACCAGGAACACCCAATACTAAACAACATTATTCTCAACTAAACAATAAGAGAATGAGATATGTCTAAACAGACAATATACTCAGAAAAATATCATATCATCAACAACCTTCTAATGCTGCCATCCTCTTCCTTTTATAAGTTAAGAGCTTGCAAACCCTAAACCACTTCCAATGAGATCACTTCTTTCACACAAGGCATCTCAATCTAGAACTGCGTTGTGCCTCATTGATGGCCACTCCTCCATGACAGCGCTGTAGATTTGGTCAAGGCTGACCCAGTCAAAATGTCCAACCCCTTTCACACCTAAGGGTGCTTGATTTAACAACCAAAATTTAGCCTTTTCACATTTGGCATTGATTTATTCATTATTAAGGAGTATTATGGACCTCCTTTGCTCTTTTATTATTTAAAAAAAGTAATAAAATAAAAATAAATATTCCAATTAGTTCATGAATAATTGGGAATATTACAGCCCTCCCCTCCCAAATGTTGTTTGTCCTCAAACAACTGATAAGGTGACTACTACAACTCTTATCTTCCTCCATTGGTGACACCGAAATTTGATAAGCTTCCTCCATAAGCTAAGTGTTCACCAATCCATCCCTCTATGAATTGTTCCTCTAAAGTTATCATGAGATGTAAATAATCCATCCCATAATGAGACAACAGCTAAAATGAAACAAACATGGTTTTCCCAATGTTCTCCCTGAAACATGTAGCATAAGATACAAGGAGAATATCCATCCCATAGGGCACATACATAGCTCCCATCCTTCCTCCATACATTCCCATAAAAAGTACAAGTACATCATCAATGTATAGGATCAAAAATACATACATACAAACATAAATTTGTGCATATGGAGGTGGGTCGTAGTCCCACATGTGGAACCAACGCAGTGCATCTCCTCACTACATCAGATCAAGATGTGGTAAGTGGTTTCCCCACCACTCACTTTTTTCCCATTTCATCTCACTATGGCTAAAAGTGTGAGATATATTTGGTGCTTTAGGAATGCACCCATCATGAAACAAAATCTCCCTTTGTCCTCCAAGGGAGTGGCCATGTTTAGAAATTTTTGTGGCCCAAAGTTGGCCATGAATTTTATAAGGTAAAATACTCCTCCTTGGAGTCATGGCCTGCACATACATGGTGAAAGAATGAAAACAATAATCAAATGAAACATTATTTACATGAGCATATTCTTCACCAAAGTTCCTCCTTAAACAAATGGAGTGGTGCATAGATCTATCCCCTTCCTCAAAAAGAGAAAGAGATGGTTGAATTAACTCTTCCATAGAGTTATATTGCTGCCCCATCTCCACATGGTACATGCATATTTGAAAATGTTGATATAGTTCTCCTTCAAATCCCTTCCAAGTGTAGCTTCTCATGATGATGTTGTAGAATCTCATGGAATATGTGTGGCTGAAATAGAACTCTTCATAGGCCCTTTGTAGTAACTTCTCCTTGAGTTTCGAGGCTCTAGATAAGAATATTATACCATGATAATATATGACTCCTTCTTGGACTGAATAGCCCTCTTCATGCAGTTAGTCATCAAGTATCATGCAAATGTGAAGATCCTTGGAATAATCCACCAACAGCTGGGATTTCCAATATGGATCAATCTCCCATAGTGACAGTGTTGATTATCTATCAATAGAAATGTTTGTCATAAGGCTGCTCTCCTCCTTGACATCTCCCATGCCAAAGGTATAAGTTGGAAGGTCATTCCTTCCATGCATCTCCTCCCACAACACAGAATCTAAAATGAGAGTGGGTAATGATGATATTGGGAGAAGATCTCCCTCCTCCTTGAGCCTACCCAAGACTTCCAACATTGTATCATTGTCTTCTAATGCTCCTATCCCTCCTAGATCTATTCTTGTAGCATCATGTTGTGAGACAACTCCCACAAGATCTGAATCAGGTGGCCTCCCAGGTGGTTTTCCACTAGATAATAGTGTCCCATGCAGCAATCCCATGAGCATGATAGATGGGACTGTAAGATCCTTGCTTCTACTGGGCAAATCCATCTCTATTTTCTGTGTGGAAGTTGTATGTGAGGGATATGTATGCATGCCTTTGATAATTTTATTCTCACCACTCTTCTTATCCACCCATTCCATTTGCAAATCCTCCCAATCAATGGTGACTTTCCCCAATGTAATCAACCATTGAACACCCAATATTACATTGGCGTCAGGTATGTCAATCAAAAAGAAGTGATCAATCAATGTATATGGCCCCATGGTGACTGATAAGGATGGTACATAATGCATGCATTAGATTGTTCTATCTTCTGGGACAAAAACAGATAATCCCTCAAAAGAATCAGTGGGTATTGCCCTCCTTTCCACTAGTTGGGCATCAATAAAATTGTGGGTAGCCCCACTGTCAATCAAAACAGAAACCCTCTGATTCAAGATGGAACCTTGAACTCTTAAGGTCAAGTACTTAGATACTCCTCTCAAAGATGCAAGATCCCCTCCAATAGGAGAAAATTCTCCATTCCCATCTCTTGATGGTGTTGGCTCTCCTCCTGCAGTGTCAGCGCTGTGAACTCTTCTTGGTTCATCTTCTTCTTCCTCCTCATCATCTGAGAAGACCTCTATGTAATGTGTTTTTCCAGCAACACATCTATGTCCAGGTGCCCATGATTATTTGCAAGTGAAGCAGAGCTTCCTTCTTCTTAGATCTCTCCGGACATCATCATCAAGAGGTTTCTTATATGAGCTCTCCTTTGAAGGAGAAATCTTTTCTTCCTTTCCTTTTGAAGGAAAAGAGGCTTATGCTGAAAAGTTGCCTTTGCTTTTGGAAAGGCATCTTGAAGGTCTCTAGCCCTTTCAATAGCATCATGTAGGGTAGTGGGCTTGGTAGATTTAACCAACCCATGGAGAGGTTCATCTAAACCATCAATGAACATATAAACCCTTCTTGCTGCACACAAATCAGGAACCATATCAGAAAGTCTTAAAAATTCATAAATGTAAGTTTCTGTATTACCTGATTATTTCAACTTTGCAAGGCTCATGAATGGTGCCTCTGGATCTCTTCTATCAAATCTTTCCACCAACTTTCTAGTGAACTCTGAATAAGCAGTCACATTGGCATGACCCAATGTAGACAAGCCATGGAACCACCAGTCATGTGCTTCACCTTCAAGGTGCAGCGCTGCAATCTTGATAGCCTCCATCTCTAGAACCTTTTTCAACTGAAAGTAGATGTCAAGTTTTTCTACCCAAGATTTGGTAGAACACTTGGATGACCCATCAAAATTGGGTAAAAATAATCTGCCCATAGTGTGGTGTCGATCATGATTCTGAATGAATCCACCACCTCTATGATGATGCCTTGGTCTTCTATTGTCCTTTATGTGACAAAAATCCTAAAAACTAAAGTGATCTATGAATCTCTAATTTTGAGACTCATATTATTCAAAATAGCCTTCAAGGGATTCATGCTCTTGAAACCCTTCATTTCCCACAGCCAAAAATGTAGGCATGGTAGAGCGTTGGGAAACTTGTGGCTGATGCATTGGTTGATCATTCCAGTTATGAGACATGCCAGAGCCTTCTCCAAGATGGAATCCTTTAGGGGATTCTTTGATTCTGTCCATTCTCATCTCTTGGATCTCTCTAGCAAGGTCTTGCATGGCTCTAAGAAGGATCTTAGGAAAATCCTTATCTTCATCTTCAACTCCAGATAAAGGGGCTTTACCCTTGTCTTCATTGTCATTTGTGTAATCAAAATTTCTATGTATTCTCTTTAGATACCTCTTCTCTTTGTCAGTAAGAGGATCTCCTTCTTCAGAATACATATTATCTTTCTAGAATGCACAAGCTGTGCCAAGATGATGCTCTGATACCACTGTAATATTCCCAAATCGGGAATGCATTAATACAATGCAGATATGCACGAAAATAACAAAGTTCATCAAAGACAAAGTAGGAGACCAATATGGAGACCTTTCAAATGTATTTACAATAGAAAAATAGATGTACAAGCTGGCCCATAAGATGCATAACAGGAAATACAAGTCTCCAATAGAAGAAAATTCTCAAAAAGAGGTGTTGAAACCATGTATTAAGCCTGAAAAGGGCTTTTCAACGTTATTTTATTAGGCTGCAATATTTTTTTATTACACTTCAGATCTAGATCAAAAAAGTGCATGAAAATTCATATCTATAACAGATCCATACACTATATAGGCTCTTCTTCAAAATCCCCTTGGGGTTTTCAGAATTACACCATGTACAAGTTGTAGATTTGAGTTGTAAGAATGCAGATCTACAGAAATATTAAGATCTGGAACTAGATCTGATCTAATATGAAACAAGAGGATGATCCCTCCAATGGATCTCCAAAGTGAAGGGCAGATCCCCAACACTTGAAAACCAAATCTCCAAATGGTGTGCCAAAAGACCCTGCAACAGCACCTACAGGAATAACGTAGATCTGGAAGTAAAAATAATTGTAGGGTTTAGAATGTGGTTGGCCATATGCCAAAATATGAAAATTATGCTCCAATAATTCAATACTCTCTTTCCAATGGAATAGAAGCCTCCTCCACTGAAAAGGAGCACTAAAATGGCCTAGATCTGAAAAGATCTAGCCTCCACTTGTTGTAGCTTGCAAAGACAACCAAACCCTCAACAGGATCTGCATTTTAGTTGAAAGAAGTAGCTTGGCCTTCAGCTAGATAGTGGACAATACAATGCAAACTCTCCCAATAACTACTCAATGGGAAGAGATGGGATTCCCGACCAAGACACCCAATGCTAAATAGAATTATTCTCAGCTAAACAGCAAGAGAATGAGATATGTATAAATAGAAAATATACTCAGGAAAATATCATATCATCAACAACCTTCTAATGCTGCCACCCTCTTCCTTTTATAAGTTAAGATCTTGCAAACCCTAAAACACTTCCAATGAGATCACTTCTTTCACACAAGGCATCTCCATCTAAAACTGTGATGTGCCTCATTGATGGCCACTCCTCCATGACAGCGCTGTAGATTTGGTCAAGGTTGACCCAGTCAAAATGTCCAGCCCCTTTCACACCTAAGGGTGCTTGATTTAACAGCCAAGATTTAGCCTTTTAACATTTGGCATTGATTTATTCATTATTAAGGAGTATTATGGACCTCCTTTGCTCTTTTATTCTTTAAACAAAGTAATAAAACAAAAATGAATATTCCAATTAGTTCATGAATAATTGGGAATATTAAAAAGAAGAAGAACAAGAAGTGTACCATACCACACCCTACTCCATTTTTACGATATATATTGTTCTTAGAGGGGGGAAACCTGATGAGGATGATCTCATTAACCACATCCTTCAAAGCCAACCCCCCACTACCATTCCACTCGATGACCTAGTGAGAGAATATGAAATCCTCCCTTGGATTGAGCTGCACTCAGTTGACTCAACCTCTGAAGCCACCAAGGTTGTGGAATTTGGCCCATCCATATCCCTAAACATTAACTCATGCCTCTCAGCCAAAGAAGAAGAGCAGGTTTTCCATCTCCTGAGGGAAAACCTAGATGTTTTTTCTTAGGACTACAAGGACATGAAAGGGGTGCATCCCTCAGTGTGCACACATCATATCTATGTTAAAGAGGGATGCAAGACTACACACCTGCCCCAAAGGAGGATGAACCCAACCTTAAAGGACATAGTGAAGGATGAATTGCAGAATTTGCTAGATGCAGGGTTCATCTACCCCATATCAGATAGTGATTGGGTGTCTCCTCTTGTTCTATTCCCAAAGAAGAATAGGAAGTGGTGAATCTATGTTGACTACTAAGAACTAAACAAAGCCATTAAGAAAGACCATTTCCCTTTGCCCTTCATCAATCAAGTCCTGGATGGTATTGTAGGAAAGAAGTTTTTCTCTTTCCTAGATCGATTCAGTGGGTATAACCAGATTCAGATCAACCCTAAGAACCAGGAAAATATTGCATTCGCATGTCCTTGGGGAACCTTCGCCTACAGAGTCCTTCCTTTTGGCCTGTGCAATGCTCCTGCCACTTTCCAGAGAGCAGTTTTGAGCACTTTTCCATGATTCTGTGGAGATCTACATTGATGATTTCACACCTTATGGGTATGATTTTGAGGAGCCTCTCTCCAATATGGGTAAGGTGTTAAGGAAATGAAATGAAATGCATATATATATGAGCCCTAAGAAATGTGAATTCTTGAAAAAGGCAGGGATTTTCCTCGACCACTTCATATCACAAGTAGGAATACAGGTAGACACAAACAAAATCACCATCATAAAAAGGGTGCCTATTCCTCAAAAGCAAAGAGATGTCAGAAGTTTCTTAGGTTTGGTTGGATACTATAGGAGGTTCATCAAGGACTTCAACAAAGTGGCTTCCCCATTATTTGGATTGTTGGCCAAGGATTCTAAATTTTGTTGGTCTAATATTTGTCAGAAAGCTTTTGATATCATCAAGGAAAACCTAACCACTTCCCCTATACTTTGAGGTCCCAATTGGGCTCTTCCCTTCCACATCCATACATATGCATCTGATAAAGGTGTGGAGATAGCTTTGGGACAATTATAAGATAAACTACCCTATGCCATCTATTTCATCAACAAGAACATGTCTAAGGTTGGAATAAACTACACTTTCACCACCAAGTTTCTATGAACCCTAGGTTGATAAAGTAAATTTGAGTAGCCTCTCAGAGTTGCAACACTCTTGGTGCAATACTAGGACTCACTAGGTACTCCAAGCCATAGGGTTAGGGGTTTGGAGGTTGTAGCACCACAATAGGGCATTGTGGACTTGGAACCCAAGGTGTAGGATTCACACCAAATATAGTGTGTGTGAAACCACGATGATTTTTGGACATGTGATGGATGGAGATGATAGAGGTTGTTGAGATGAATCCAATGTAATGAAAATCATCAAATTCTGAGTTGTTCTTATGGAAATATGAATTTTTTAATGTATTTGTGGGTTAATGTCACACCTAATGGAGGTCCGCTTGATGTTTTAGAGTGCCACAATTTGTGTTTTGGCACCACATGAGTTTATATATATAAGAGTGACGTTGGAGGTCATTCCTCATCCATCCAAGTTTGCATATCTCATAGAAACACATCCTTGAGGCATCCGATCTCAATATGAAGACAAGGCAAGGAAGATTAGGGTCTATTTGGGTCAGTTTAAAGGCCACATAGTTGTAGGAGGACAACCACAGGGTCTGAGGCAACTTCTGGGCAGATTTTGTATGGGTTTTATATCTATTTTAGGTCCTCAAGAGAAATAGAAGGCAACCACATTCTCTAGGAATATTTGAAAAGGTTTTTAGTGTGTTTTGGGAATGGCACAACCCTGTTTCATGAGGCCGCATCCCTATAAGGAGGAAAACATAGGTCACATGCCTTAGATACCCTAGAATAGGGTGTTGTGAGGGTAGTTTGGGGCTAGTAATTAGCCTTGAAAATTAGCGAGTTGGAGAAAAGGTAGGGAAACATAGCCGTATTTGTCAGGAGGAATTTTGAAGAAGATTGAGTGGGTTGATGTGAACTGACATCTTTCCCTAACCAGTCAGCCCAAGTTTCAGTAGTATTACTTCATCCCATGATGAATGCAGATATATTTATTTTGATGTGTTTATGTTGAGTTGATTTCTAGTTGGGTGGTTTCCTAGTGTGTACAAGAGTTTTAAGCACCTTTGGTTTGTTGGAGGGAAATGTGTTGGTGTCCAAAGTATCCCTAGAGTAGAAAAAAAAGAATGAATTTGGATTTTTGCATGATTGGTTGAAATATTGAGCCTATGCATATCTCTTTGATGGGACAAATAAGCTACTAGAAGTAGCGAGTTTAAGATCTCAAGTTTGGCTAGCCAAAGGAGCGTTTTATGACAACCCATGTTAATTCTTGGAGAACAGATTTGTAGCAGTGATAGGTGGTAGCCCTCCTACCTTATTTTAGCCTCATATAGCATCAGTGGAATGCTATAGTAGGAAGAAGACCATGAGGAGCTGAGGAGTAACATTAGGTAGAGGGAGTTGCTCAAAAATTAAGTTGTGAACAACTGAAACGTAGTTTCGATGTGTTGATGGAATTATGATCATCATGAGATCATGTGGAGTTGTGCTCAGTGGCTATAGGATCTGGTGCATTGATAGAGGCATAGTTGTGATTGCTGCAGATCGGGAGAAAAGGACCGACAAGACAAGATATGACATAGAGGTTGTGATTGTGCATTAGATCAACAAGATTATCATTGTATCTTGTATTCTTGTACCATTGGATATTTGAGGGCCATTATCCCTAGTAAAATATCCCTATACAATTGTATTATATGTTTATAATATAACAACATTGGGTTACATATATTGTTGTTATTATTCTTATTGCGCACGTGATTGATTTACTACATTATATTGTTCTGCTATGCAAATTAGCTTTATTGATATTCTTGGTTTGGTAGCATCATCGATATAAGATTCTATCCTAGACACCAGGATAGTCGAAATTCAAAAATGAATAACAACAATTCAACAAATCTCATCGAGGATATCCTCAAAAGACTATCTTCAAATCCATAGCCAAATATGGGCTCGACTTTGGTATTTACAATCAATATTCCCCCAACACTCTATTCTATAGAAACCACAAAAAGCTTAAGTCTATCACCAAGTTTCACTCATACGATATCAAGTTCAAATCCCATGCTAAGCACGTGAAGTTGTTGAATTATGTGGTGTTCGAGTAACGTTACTTCAATCTCAAGATTTTCTTGGAAATGATGAACATTCCTCCCACAATGTTGTTGAAGGGCAGAAATTCGTGAAACAGGTGTACGGGTGTTGAGATCGAGTTCCTATTGGAACGATATATTTTTCATTATAGCATATGATGAGAAGGGGGGTTTCAACAATCATGTACCCATGGTAGTGAGAAATGTTCCCTCTCTAGATGATATCATTGGACCAGAGCCCTATTACTTCAAATATGACAAATTGGGCTTATGTGTGCCATTAGAAAAATTTTGAGGTCTAAAATGGGCCTCCTAAGGAATATTATAAAATAATAGTGGAAATAATAAAATAAGATTAGATTACATCATCAAATTTTAGAGGCAAAAAAGAGAAAACTACTTTTTCAACACATATTTTCAACTTAGATCCCTACGGTTTTACTCAAATTATGAGAAGGATCACTCATTCGATGCAAAATTTAATTCTCCATCTAAGGAGTACCCATGTTGCATACTTTTGATGGATCCTGATACATGAAAAATGAGAAATATATGAAAAAAATGTGATTGCAATCACGTTTTTTCATGTATTTCTCATTTTTCCAAGTAGAAAGGTTCATTGAAAGTATGCGTTATGGGTACTCCTTGGATGAGGAATTCATCTTTGCATCCAAATAGTGCTCACATTCGAAATTTGAGTAAAACCATAGGGAGATAAGCTTCAAATACGAGTTGAAAAAGTATTTTTTTTTATTTTTTAATCTTTTACTATTTTATTCCAAAAATTGTGAATCATGCCCTATGGTTGACATCATCATCTTGAATCATATTGATTCTTATAAATTTCATTTTTTTTGTACATTTTTGTTTTGAGGCCCATTTTTTATCTCAAATTTCTCTAATGTGACTATCATGATTTCCCCTTGGATCAATAAAGGGATGGGTTTAATTATCCTTTCATCCACATCCTTTCTTGGGAAGTGAAACTTACAACAATTGAAGAATATTTTAAAAACAACCTACAATAATAATAATTGAATGAAGAAATATTTCATTTTCTGGCATATAAACGAATGTAATTAATGTTAGAATTGATGAATTTAAGTAATAAAATTCGCATTGGTACATGGGAAAAAAGGACCATGTCCTTCTTCCAGATTTTAGCATCTGTCCATCCCTGTAACGGTTAAGAAAATATTCAATCTAAAATTAGAGTTTCTAATAAAGGGGGGCACCTCGGTTGACACTTTTGAAGAAATTTTACAACTTCGTGATAACCCACAAACAAACTACCCAAGTATTTATTTATTTCTATATTTGTACTTTAAGGAAAACATTTTATGATTGAATTGTGACAAGGTCAGAAGCTAATTATTTGTGTTATTTCTTTTTTGGTATTTGGATTTGACGTTATGATATTAGATGAGTTGCTCGAACCAATGAATTTGAGGCCAAATGAGGCGAAGGAAGACACAAAATTGAATGATTTTGAGACAAAATTGGTGCAAATCGCAGCTCAATTTAACACAGATCGCGATTTGGAATGAACTCCCTAAGAAAATGAACATGGAAGAAGCCTACTTATATGCTGAGTATGATGTAAAATGCTTCCTTGATGAGTGTGAGACTACCATTAAAGATGATAAATAATGGGAATGGGTTTGGAAATGATCTTTTGTAGTTATGTTTATGTTGGAAAGAGGTTTTTAAATTGGAATCAATTATAATGTATTTAAATATTTATTTGCAAGCTTTGGTGGCAATGTGTTCACATGAAAATTAAATTATTCGGTTAATTGTATCTCTAAGTTTAATCGCTCCAACCTCTAGTCAAATTTTTGTTTACTTCTTTGAAGTTTTCCTATGGAATTATATGATGCTTCACAAAGGAATTTAGTTATTTATCTACAAATTGTTGCAGAAAATATTATGTTGAAGAATATTATCCCACAAAACCTTTATCACAAATTTTCTCTCAAAAATTCACTCTAACTTAACTAGACTCAGAAAAAATTCAATCCAACAATTGTTTTTCAATAATTTACCTTCCTAATGCCATGTCCACCTATGTCTAGACAAGGACCAGATAAGACTTTCCCGCAATACCAAAATATCTGGTAGATGGGTTAATTTCTATATTTGGTGCATTCATCAAACTTGTAGCTCCCTCATCTAATATTTGGAGATTTAGTAGTGCCTCCGCCTTGGATGCGAAGAACTGCAAGTGATGCATGAAACTAGAATTAGGTTAACTGCAAAAATATTTATGAGGAATGTAAGATTAAAAATATAATACAACTAACATTAGTAAGGTGTTTCTCTTAGAAACTCAAGAGGAAATTAATTTCATAGGCTCTACAAACATGTCGTGCAGAATCAACACCCATCATAATAATCACATCACCTTATTTCAATACAATTTTCCAGTCTCCAATCTTTCGAGCTTATGCACACTTGGAGAGGTGCATTTCCACTATTTGAACTTTATGTATATCACTCCAATATGACTATTTCCTAGAAAGTTTGAAATGTGTTCTAGCATTTTCTATCTCTGCCAATATGCGTAAATTGTCCCAAAGGGAAAATGCCAGTTCATTTAACATCTAATGTGGAAAAATCAATGGATCAATGAATTTTCAGTGGCCCAGACTTCACTACATTCTTAAAGGAATAAGGTTGGGAAGTGGAGGGTGCATTGGAACCTAGGGCTCCTCCAAAATATTTAAGAGAAAATGCAATATAACATCCTTCTTGATGACATAATATGTTATATAAAAACCTTCAATGAATTAACTTCCCACATATAAAAACCTATAATGGTATGATGGGATACACTCCTTATGTTGTATTTGAGACATCAAATTAGAAAAAAAAACCATGGATTCATTTACAAAGGGAAGGTTTCCCCTCAAAGGGACCTCATAAATACTTGAAGTTCTTTACCTGGCTCAAGGTCTGTCAACACTTTGTGCTCATGCATAGATTGTGAGAAGTGAGTTTTATTGTTGGCGCTAACATTAGAGAGTTTGGAAAACCTTATGAGCATACATTCAACAATGGGATTTGTTCATGGCAATATGAGCTTCCAGAATATTCTATTCCTTTGGTGTACCTTTGCAACCTTAGGTGCAATTTCTAGTAATAAATACAATTGTGAAACTTATAAACCCATTTCAATTCTATATATATTAAGTGTTTGAATTCGTCAAAGTGCAACCTTTTTCAAAGTATGCTTCCTTAAAATAAGTTACATATCTCATTTTGATTCTCTTATTTTTTTATAGTTTGAAAAATAAATAGTTTTGAGAGTTTGAAAACTAAATAGCTTTGAGATGATGATAATTACATACTATATTGCTATTATTTTTATTATGTAATAGAGTTTTAAAAATCACAAAAATATTGAGCTTTTTATTTTTATGTATATTCAATGTGTTGATATTTTCTCAATCAATTATTTATATAAGTAATTTGGTAGAGCATGATGATGATTAATGAAACTAAATTTTGTCTATTGGACCTAAAGAAGGTAAGAGATTTTTGGAAATTTGTAAAATTTATTTTTGTGCTTGAAAAAAATTAAGAGAAACATTTTAAATTCACCATAGTTTTCTTGAGTTAAAAGGTTGGAATTTGGGTTGTGTGACAAATAATTTTAAATTGAGATCTAATATGGGGATATGCTAGACAACCTAAGAGAAAATTATTTTCATGTTCAACACTCTTAGGGTTACAAATATGACATAATCTTTCTTCCCACAATGTTTTGGGGATTTACCAACACCCTGTTTGACTATGGAGATCATGAGACTTTGTTCTTATTTTAGCAAGGTTTATTTTCTTATTTACACTAGTCAAGACATTGAGATAATTTTTCTTTTTAAGATGATTGTTAATCACCTCCTTATAATCCTAACTCTTTATCACACCACAATTTCTCATTAAATTTTAATGTAATAATAATTTTAATGTTTCCCTTGCTCTACAATATGATATCTTCGTTTATTTCAAAATTGTTTAGTCAATATTGGGCATCCTTATGCCATCATTTCTTGAGTCAAAGGTGGTTTTGGCGAGAATTTGAAGTGATTTTATGAAGATTCTAGAATTTGATATTGTTTAACTTGTTCCTGCACTTTAGGTACCTAGTCATAGTCATTCTCTCAATTAGGGAAATTATGGTTTCAAAGAGGAGGATAGGATATGATGTATTCCTTTAATTTCTAGATTAGAGGTTTTAGAATGCTTGTGGATATGCTCTATATTTCTCCAAGACTCCTTAGAGATATTGCATCCCCAATCATCACATCCATATATGGGTGACAAGAGTATCAAAGAGGAGTTTTTTAATCTCATCATCCAGATATCCATTGATTTATAATTGTTTTCAAGCCCATAATAATCTTTGAACCCTTCATTTTATCCTTTTCTCAATGCTATAATTTTAGTTGAGATTGAAATGGATATTTATTCAAATATATTTGTATGAAGGCACTTCTCCAAATTGTTGTTGTCATATACAAAAGTATCATAAGCAATATTTTTTAATTTAACTATCCTGACATTTGTTTTTCATTATTAACAATCATACCCACTTTGGAGCACAAATACTAGAGGATTCTTATTTTCTTACCATGACTGTAGGAACTCCTCTCCATAAGAACAATATCATTAGCATAAATAAGAAGGGTAATGATTATACTAGTGAGAATTGGGCCAATAGAACATGTTTCTTCCAAAAAATATTCTAACTTGTAAATTTATATGTCATTAAAAGTTAAGGGACAAGGGAAAATATTGCTTGACTCCAATATTGTAGTTAATTTCTTCCAATCAACCCTTAATTTTCCCTTGACAATAATATTCTCGTACAATCTTATTTCAATAGCCCACATCTAAAAAATAACCTTTACTACTTCCAAAGGCTTGCCTTGGATATCATATCAAAATATTTTCTAAAGTCATCGAAACAACACAAGAGATTAGTTTTAACATTGTGACACTCCTCTACAATGATCCTAATAATAAAAGGGTGGTCCAAAATTGAATGATATATCCTAATCCTAGTTTGGTCTTTAACTCTTTTCTTGCTAGCCAAAGGTTAATATTTTTTTCCAAAATAGTTTCATACAAATTGGATAAAACAATGCTAATCAAATAGTCCTATAATTAGAGGGAATGCTTTTATCCACCCTTGTAAAAATAGGCACAATGAGGCTTTGCATATACCCTTTAGGGAAGTCTTGCTTCATGACTAAATTGAAGAGCTTCTTTATGTGAAGGATGAAGAGAGGCCCTATGATTTTAAAATTTTAATCTTGGTAGTCATCAATGTCCTTACTATTTCCCATTAGTGAGCCACTTAACCCCAAACTCTATCTTCTAGAGAAATCATTTCACTCTGTAGGAACATTTGAAATGATGTCCTTGGCATTAAGGGATTCATAAATATTTTTAAGGTAGGAATTTATTATCTCTATAATTAGAGGTAATTCTTTTATCCCACCTTTTAAATATAGGTACAATGAGACTTTGCATATAGGATTTAAAGAAGCCTTGTTTAACAACTAAATTGAAGATATTATGTATGTGGAGGATGAGGAGAGACCCTCATGTTTTAATTTTTTCATCTTGGTAGGCTTCAATGTCCTTAGCTTTCCCTATCATGAGAGCTTCTTTGGTCTTACATTACATACATCTATTCATGTATTCATTTATTGTATTATATATAATTCATAAATTTTCAAACTTTTCACCTCCATATTAGTTAAACTACACCTTATTCAAACACACGCCAATTTATTCCACGTTAAATCCAACTATATTACAACTTTATATGAAATAATATTCCATTATAATGACAATAAATAAATATTCATTTGGGATTAATGTATTATCTTTGTTATTTTATTTTTTTAGAACAATGAGAGAAAGTAGTATATGGTAATTGGGTTGAGAGGTATTTTACAATCAGTATGGGGGGGAGATATTGTATTGGAGCATTAGATCAATGAGGTGTTACATAAAAAAAATAATGATGATGATGATGATTATGATTAATGTACACTAATACCAATATGATCTATAAAAACTTAAGAAAGTAAGAGATTAATTGAGACTCTTTAATATTTTATTTCTATGATCAAAAATAAGGGAGAGAAGCGTTCCCATATCACTATAGTTTTACAAACTTAACAATTCAATAAGGTTGGTAGTGTGGAAAAAGTTCTAGAAATGAGAACATATGTGAGTAATAATCGGGAAATCCAAGAGAAAGTGTTTTTTTATCTTCAACCTTCTTAGTATTGCAAAGGTGACAAACTCTCTCATCCCAATGAGTTTTTGGAATTGAAAAATGCCTAGTTTCACTCCAAAGATCATGAGAATTAGTTATTATATTCCAAATTTTCATTTTATTCTTATCACTTGTGAAGATAGAGAGATAATTATGGTTAGCAAGATTGGGGTTGATCATCTCCTTATAATACCTTAGCTTCATTTTTCCTTATAAATCCTTATTGTCCCACAACTTATCCTTAAATTTGGAAGTAATAGTATTTTTAGTTTTATTCTTATTATCCAAGATGATCTCTTCCTTTATCCCCCAATGGTCGATCGAATATTGGGTTTCCTTACGATATCCTCTCTTGAGTCAAATGTGGAGGTTTTGGCTAGAGTTAGAAGAAAATTTGGGTAACCTCTTGGCTTCCACATTGTAAAGCTTCTTCTTACACATCAAATACCTAAACATAGCCATGCTTTCAATAGGGAAAAGGATAGCTTCAATCAAAACAATAAGATAAGGAGTAATTCCTTTAATATTGAGGTTGTGGGTTATAAATTTCTTTTGGTTCAACTCAATATTTCTCCATGATTTTCTAGATATACTACAACCCTAAAACTCACATCTATATAATATAACAAGGCTGACGAGAGTCTCAAAGAGGAGCCTTTTTTAACTCCATATCCAAAGATCTATCGACTTGCAATTTTTTTCAAGCTCATAATAAGCTTTCCAACCTCCTATTATCCCGTTATCAATGCTATAATTCCATTTCAGCTAATGATCAATGTCAATATCTAAATACTTTTATGAAGATTATTTCTCCAAGTAATTTTTATCGTAAATGAAATTATCATATTTGATATTTATGGATTTAATTATCATTACTTTAGTCTTGTCGGTATTAATAGTCATACCCATCTTGGAGCATAATCATGGAGTATTCTAAGTTGCTTATCGAGATAATCATGGCTTCTGGAAAGAAGAATGATATCATTGACATAAAGGAGAAGAGTAACCTCCATGCTAGTAAGCTTGGGGCCATCACATCCTGCAACTTCCAAACACTGTTTTAGCTTATCAATACAAATTCCAAAAAATGGTATCAGATAGGGGACACCCTTACTTAACTCTGATATTGCATTTAATTTCTTCAAACCAACCCTCTATTGGAAAATCAAATTTCTTATAGATTATAGTTTACTTTCTTTACTTGATAATTACTTGTGATGTTAGTTGGCCTTTTATTACTTTTTATTTCTTGTTCATCAAGAAATTACCAAAACAATGAAGATCGTAAAAAGATAAAGTACACAATATATAGGCTCCAAGACAAGGAAAAACCCCTCTAAGGGGAAAACCCAGAAAGAATACTTCTCTTCTTATATAACCAATTCAATATGAGGCTTCCAAGAATCAAATACCAAAGCAAAGATACCTCCCAAGCACCAAGTCAACCCTTCAACAATATTTCCTTTAAGTAAGATGATACCTTCCAAGGTAAAAAAATATTGAACCTATTCAAATTCTGCTCCAACAAGTTCTCAACCTCCACCTCAGATCTATGATTTCAGCCTGCAATTAGCCCAAAAACCCTAGATTCTTGCACGTGTGGATAGAATTAGGTCGAATTTCATCCTTCCTTCTTTCGCTAGGTCTTTATCCTTGCCTTCTTTCCCTTCATATTTGATTCTTTTCTTCTTTTATTACATATCGAAAAATTTGTACTGGATGTTCCAAATGAGTCAAAGTTTCTTCTTATTTATAGCCTTCTTGAGGGGCCGAATAGGCTTCCTTTGGGATCAATTATCCTAAGAAGGGTCGACTTCGTCTTGGAGGATAAATTGGCTTATTAGACTCACAAATAATATTTTTCTTTTGATACAACAAGTCCAAATGGGACTATATTACATGACATAAATTCTTCTTTGTCTCAATAAGCCCTGGAATCATGAAGAACATGCTTTGACCTAGACTTTAAGCATGAAACCCATGCTTGAATAATAAAAAATATTTTTCTCTTTTTATATAAAATATACAATCTCATGTTTACAAAGGTCATTATGAATACCGAATCTAGTTACATTCTCTAACACTCCCTCTTAACTATGGAGGTATTCATAATCCCATCATAAAGTATAAGGAATATCAAGTTGAATAATTTTCATAAGAAGAGTTAGATTGATAAGCCATATTTTAAGCATCTACATCACAAACATCATTGTCAATAAGGCCTTTACTAATAAGCTGTACTTATATGAGAGCATAATGTTGGGAAGATTTATGTGAGTCTCCACACTACCTCTAAAGGCACATACCCCATCCGGATGTTCACTAGGTATGTCCTTCTAGGAATATTCTTATCTTGGATTCCCAATCCTCAAAAAATATCATTCCTCTTTGACTACCCTTATCTTGGATGCCCTACCTCATCCTCAAAGAGTATTGGTCTATGAATTTAATTCTATATTAGATTTTCTAATCCTAAATAAGTACCAATATCATATGCTTATCCAATCCTCTAGACCCCATTCTCCCTTCATGGCCTTCACTTAGAATTACGCCTGTTAGTCATGGCCTAGTGCATGACACATGAAGAAGAGAATATAATTTCCAACATCACTCCATCTCAATCAAGGTAGCGATGTCCACCAAACCAATATTTCTTCTTAAGTACTCAAGTTTCTTGTTTGGTAATGCCTTTGTTAGAATATTAGCTACTTGTTCATATGTAGGAATGTAATGTTGCTTCATGACCCCATCTCGTACCAAGCTTCTGATATAATGGCACTTCTTATTAATATGCTTTGTCATAGCATGAAACATAGGGTATTCTGTCAATATTATAAAACTTTCATTGTCAAAATGTATACTTGTAGGGCTTAATGGTCCTTGAAATAAATTTAATAGCAACTTTCTAAACCAAACAAATTCTTTGCAAACTTCACTTGCAGCAACATAGTCAGCTTCAACACTACTCAAAAAAAAAATGTGTTGCTTCTTACTCATCCATCAAATCATAGAAGTTTCAAAACTAAAACATCCACCAATATTGATTCTTCCATCTATCTCACTTCCACCCCAATCTGGATCTGTATATCCCAAAAGATGGTTTTCATTACCAATATATCAAAGGCAGTGATGCATGGTCCCATGGATATATCTTAGGATTTGTTTGGCTACTATCTAATGGTCATGATTTGGATCCATATGAAATTGGTTGATGACATTTACTGCAAAACAAATGTCAGGTCAAGTATTCACAAGATACATTATAGATCCAATCAATTGTTTGTAGCAAGTAGGATCCACCGGACTAGACAAAAGAAAGTAGAAAAATAGGAATGAAAATCACATGACCATAAGGGAGAGGGAGAGGAGGTTTCTATTGGTGTAGATAAAATATCCACAATGACCTAATAACGAAAGTATAAGATCTAAGAGCCCTTAATTTTTTCAGATTAATAATCATATGAGTTTTCATTGGCTTGCTATCCATCATGCCAAACTTCTATAGTATCTTAATCACATGCTTTCCTTGATGAAGATATATTTCACCTAGTTTCTAACAAACTTCTAGTCCCAAATTACATGGCATAATCCCAAGATCCTTCATGTAAAAAAAAATTTTCAATTCCTTCGTGCATTCCTGAATTTGATGCTCCACACTTGTAACATGTTGATCATCCACATATAAAATTATGATCACAAGTTCATCTTTGAATACTTTGATGTAGAGGTTAGGATATGTAGTACTCTTAACAAAACCAAATCTTAATAAGTATGCATCCATTCTGACATACCATACTCTAGGTGATTTCTTCAATCCATATAAAGCCTTCTTCAATCTGCAGACTAGTGTCTCCCTCTTATGGACTTCAAATACTATAGGTTTCTTAATATAAACCTCCTCATCAATGGTCCCATTCAGAAAATTTATTTTAACATCCATTTGATGGATATTCCATCCCATCGTAGCAGCCACGGAGACAAGCAATTTGATAGTTGTCTATCTAGTTGTAGGAGAAAAGGTTTATTCATAATCGATACCTTCCTTTTGTGAAAATCCTCTTTCCACAAATATAGATTTATACTTATCGATGATCTCGTCCACTACATATTTTATCTTATATATCCAGTTGGAAGTGACAATAGGTTTTTCACTTGGTTAAGGAACAATTTCCCAGACATCATTATTCATAATTGATTGACATTCTTCTTGCATTGCATTTCTCTAATGTTAATGTTTAGTTGCATCTTTATAGGATGAAGGTTCATCCTAAATGAGCTTAGTCATATAGGCTACATAACCAGAATACCTTTAGGTATTTTACTTTCTCTAAAGGTTCCCTTTGTTTCTACATGTCCCTCTACCTCTTGTAGAGTTGTCCTTAACCAAGCAGGTCTCTTACAAGTTTCTAGAATAATGACTTGTTGCACAGGTTCACTAGGTCCTTCAATATCTTCTTGAATTGATGTAGGATCTTGAACATTTTAATCCCTTGATATTTCTTCAAAAATGGGTACCTCTTCTTCATCAGAATTCATCGGGATCTCCTTGGATTTCTTGTAAGAAGAATTTTCATTAAATATGGCATATTTCCTTACCTCAATACAATGATCCTCCTTAATGTATATTTTTTATACCTTTTATGAAGCACTATAACCAACAAATATTCCTTTCATACTAGTAGGATCCAATTTATTCTTGTCCTTTGGAATTTACATGTAGACTAGACATCCAAATATTCGAAGATGATCCACACTTGGATTATTTCTTGTAAAATATTATTTTGGAGCCATATTGTTGAGAATCGTATGAGGACTTCAATTCTGCAAGTAGACAATTGTTACATATGCTTTTCCCCATAATATTTAGGGATATATTGATAATGTAGCATGGATTAAAGATGTTCTTCAATTTTTTCTATTCTTCCTTTCGACCACACAATTATGTTCAGGATTATAAGGAACAATTACCTCCCTTTTGATCCTTGTTTCCTTGTATAAATTTATAAGCTCTTTGGAGTTATATTCTCCACCATTATCTAACCTTAGGGTCTTGACCTTCCTTTTTGTCATATTTTTTACTTCATTCTTGAATTCTTGAAACTTATTAAATACTTCATATTTGTGTTTGAGAAGACATATCCATGTTTTCCTAGAGTAGTCATCAATGAAGGTCACATAGTATTGATGTCCTCCAAGATATTTTACTGCCATAGGTACAAACACATCATAATGTATGAGATATAGAATTTCCTTAGATCTGGTATCACTTTTTGCAAAGGTTTTCTTCACATTATTTCCTAGAGCACATTCCTTAAAAATTCCTTAATGTTCTTCCTTTAATTCGGGGATGCTAGTGACCATTTTATTTAGAGATGGAAAAAACTTGTAGTGAAGGTTTCCATACCTTCTATGCCATAATTCAGAAGGGATAACATATAAGTGTACTAGGGCTTGAAGGAGAGGTGTAAGAAGTATATATCATGTCCCATCACTAATCCAAATTATCTTAGCATTTTCAATACTATATCCATTTCCCCAAACAAAAATTTTACCATCAACAAAATTAATCCTATCACCTTTATCATCTAGGAAAGAAATAGAAAATATTTTTTTCTTTAAACCTGGAGCATAGAGTATGTTATTGAGATGAATTCTTCCACCAGTCTCTAGCTCCAATGAAGTAGAACCAATTCCTTTCAATGGATATCTCTTCTTGTCTCCAAGTTTGGTTGAATGAGAAGAGGATCCTTTTGAAAAAATCTAGAGTTGATTGCATTATCTTATCATATGTTTGGAGGCTCCACTATAAATAACCCATACATTATCATCTTTAAAAGTTCCTGAGAGAGCGAAGAAGAAACTTCCATCCATCACTTTTTCTGATAGCTGGGAGATTTTCATCAAGATGTATCCTTTGAGTGTCACTACGAGGCTTCCAAGAGACTTTAACCCTTTCTTCATAACGAATTATAGATATTCAATAACAGTGCCAACTAAGATGTGATATTAAATATATTTCTTACACCTTAGCTCTGATACCATGTTGGAAAAACAAAATTCCTGTATATTATAGTTGACTTTCCTTACTTGATAATTATTTGTGATGTTTTTTGGCCTTTTATTACTTTTTATTTCTTGATCATCAAGAAATTACCAAAACAATGAAGATCAAAAAAAGAAAAAGTACACAATATATAGGCTCCAAGCCAGGGAAAAACCTAGAAAGAATACTTCTCTTCTTATAGAATCAATTCAATATGAGACTTCCAAGACTCAAATAAAAAATCCAAGATACCTCCCAAGCACCAAGTCAACCCTTCTACAATATTTCCTTTAAGAAAGATGAAATTTTCCAAGTTCAACAAATATCAAACCTCTTTAACATATGCTCCAACAAGATCTCGGCCTCCACCTCATCTCTATGATTTCAGCCCTGCAATTACCCTAGAAACCCTAGATTCTCATACGTGTGGACAAAATTAGGTCTGATTTTGTCCTTCCTTCTTTTGCTAGGTCTTTCTCCTTGCCTTCTTATCCTTCGTACTTGAATCTCTTCTTCTTTGATTGCAGATCAAACTTGTTGTACTTGATGTGCCAAATGAGTCAAAGTTCCTTCTTATTTATAGCCTTCTTGAGGGGTCAAACAAGCTTCCTTTGGGCCAACTTCTCCTTTGAAGGGCCGACTTTGTCTTGGAGGATAAATTGGATTATTAGAATCACAAATAATATTTTTCTTTTGATACAACAATTCCAAATGGGAATATAATACATTACATAAATTCTTCTTTGACTCAACAAGCCCTACAAGTATGAAAAACATTCTTTGACCTATACTTTGAGTATGAAACTCATGCTAGAATAAATACAAAAATAGTTTTCTCTTTTTATATAAAATATAAAATATGATGTTTACAAAGGTAATTATGAAGAATGAATCTAGTTACATTCTCTAGCACCCTTTGTGGTATTAAGCTTGGAAATAACATTGTCATGTAGCCTAGTCACAACAACTGTTATGCAACTAGATCACAAAATAGAAGAAAATATAAATCAATGACTTGAACATATGCTTCTTCGTGGGGGAAACCTCCTTTACCTCACATAAATGAACAATTATTGGATGATACAAATGAAAATACCTCCTTGGTATATATAGGAGTCTAAGGGATCACAATATAATCAGAGCCTACATAACAATAATAATGTAAGGGCACAAAAATAACAATAGTGGACTTCAATGGGGCACAATAATAACAATATGGGGGCTACATGGGAATAACAATAACAATAGGGGGCTACACTAACAATAACAGTAAGGAGACTACACTAATATTATAGGGACCTAACATGCCCCTCTCCTTCAAAAAAAGTGTTGTCCTCAATTCTTGAGTATTTCTGGATGCTTCTGTATAAAATTCTCATCTTCCTATGCGGAATGTTCAACGGGTAAGTTATTCCACTTAATGGAATACTCTGAAATTGATCGATTATGTAGCTGTCAGCTTCTTGTTTCTGCGACTTCTTCAGTCTCCAATATGATTTTTCCTTCTTCATAAAGTTCTGAAAATATTGTTTGAACTTTGAATTTGTCACCGATAACCCTCTTTAAGCATGAATCATGGAAAATTGGGTGTACTCGGGAAGATGCAGGTAGCACCAATTTCTATGCCATAGTACCAATCTTTTGCAACACCTTGTAAGGACCATAAAACTTGGGTGATAATTTATTATACTTCTTAGCTTTCTTGAGGGACATTTGTTTGTATGGTTGTAGTCGTAAAAACACCTAGTTGCCTACATCAAAAAAAAATTCACTGAGATGTTTATCTACCTGTTGTTTCATTTTATTTTGCGTTAGAGTGAGGTTATCCTTTAATATTTGGAGAACTTGTTGTTGATGCTCTATCTGATATTCCACTGCTTGAACCTTTGAATTTTCTCTTAAAGATGATGTGATGGATGATGGATGATATTCATAACATTAGAGGAAATTTCAGCCTAAAAGTACCTATTAAATTTTCATGTAATTTACATGTCATAATATGTAAACCAATCAAAATTATTTAAATTTAGAAAGAGGTACATGTAAATGTTTTGGAGGGAAAAGAAGAAAAACTAATTTTTTTAATTGTATTTTTTACTCCTTATAGGTCTATTCAAATTTCAAATGTAGACACTCGTTGGATGAAAAATTAAATTTCACATCCAACGAGTACCCATTATGCATACTTTTGAGAAGACCCAAGTTGATAAAAATTGCAGATACATTAAAAAACGTGTTTCAACATGTTTTTTAATCTTACTATGTGGACATTTGTGTCATTACTGTACATGTCATGTTTTGGGACTGTGACTTCCTACAGTTTATTTTTGATAGTCTGGCTGAATGTAATAGTTAGTGGACAGAACAGTAGTTTATACTACAGTCATATGTAACATGTAGCTGATCATTAATTGAATAGTTACGAACTTTTTCATTGTGAAAAAAAACATGTTTTTTAATGTATCTACAAATTTTATCAATGTGGTTCTTCTCAAAATTATGCATTTTGGGTACTCGTTGGATGTGGAATTTAATTCTACATATAATGAGTGTATAAACGTGAAATTTGAGTAAAAATATAAGGAGATAAGCCAAAAATACAATTAAAAAAAAGTAGTTTTCTTCTTTTCCCTCCAAAATTCATATCTCTTATTTTATTATTTTTCCTTAGGAGGCCACTTTTAGGCTGAAATTTCCTCTAATGAGTGCCATAAATGGGGATATTTTTGTTCCAGTATCAAAAGAAGTGTTATACCACCATTCATCCAGAGGTAAGCACTTGATCCATTGTGTTTGTTTATCAAATACAAAGCAACGAAGATATCCTTCCAAACATTTGTTCACTATATTAGTTTTCTTGTCAAATTGAGGATGATAAGATGAGCTATAAGCTAATTGAGTACCAAGACAAGAAAATAATTCCATCCAAAAAATTCTAGTGAAAATGGGATCTCTGTCACTAACAATAAACTTGGGTTTCCATGTAGCTTTTGAATTGTTTTCATAAATGCACTAGCAATTGTACTATCTTTAAAAGGTTTAGATAATGCACAAAAGTGTGCATACTTAGTAAGTCTATCAACTAATACCATGGTGACACTCCTTCCTTCAGCCTTCGGTAAACCTGTGATAAAATCCATTAAGACCTCCTCCCAACACTAACTTGGAATGGCTAATGGTTGTAACAGACCTAATGTATTAATTGTCTCGACTTTATTTTGTTGGAAACCCAAACATCATGCCACAAAATTTTGAATATCAAATTTAAGGCCATCCCAAAAAAAATCCTTCTTGACCCTGTGGTAATTTTTTTTAAATCCTAAGTGCCATCCTGAGGTGGAGGTATGCAATTCCAAAAGAATGTTTTGTTTGAGTTGGGAATTCTTACAAAGGTATAAGAGACATTTATACAATAATGAATCATTTTTCTAGATAAATGTAAGTTGGTTTGTTGATTTTGTCATCATTTTCACTTGTCTTTGTCATTCATTAATCCTTTATTTCCAAACATCCACTATGCCATCTCACTCACTTGCCACCATTTTTACCATAATTCTTCAAAATGTGTCTTTGTATGTCTAACTGGTTAATTAACTTCATTTTCCTTTATTTTTAGTAGATTAATAAGAATTTTGAATGGTTTCAACTAATGACAGTTTAACATGTTCAAGTGGCTGCAGATTTGTCAAGTTTCCGTAGCTACCTCCATAGTTGAGGTAGTAGCACCACTCCAGAATGAAATCCGACACATGGAAATTATTTCTAGAAACTTCAATATGGATTTTTGTTGGTAAACTTCCACCCAACTCGCACATATGGACATACAGGAAAATATCAAGGGAAAATCACAACAATTTTGACTAGTAAACTTCAAATACGTTTTCTGAGAAAACGATATCGCAAAAAAAACATGGGTTTTGTTAAGCATGGGCCCAATTAAGTTCTTTGGTAGCATTTTTCCAAAATTCGTTACCATTCGGGAGATATTTCAGGTTCTTTGGAGCCTTATTTTGTAGTTGCATGAGCAAACATTGCACCCATGCGTCAATAAATGTCGAGTCAAGCAAACAGAGGTTGGAATGAATTGTGCTTCATCAAATTCATGGCAACTAGGTGTTCATTCAATTCTGATCTTTAGCCATATGAATCTCCATGAAGTTACATTGTATCCCCTATATAAACACTTCATTGAAACAAAGAGGAGAGGTTAATTTTCTGAAGCATACAATGAATTCTTAAAACTCTGTTTTACATCCTTTTTAATGAAGAAGTGCCTTGAATATTTGAAGCATAGTTGACCGTTCATGTGAAGCTTTGATACCACCTATCCGTGGATGGCCCCTACAAATAGTGAAGGTTCTGCATTTTATGTTTTTAATGTAGTTGTTTTCATGCTTTCATTTTATCATTTGATGTAGCTTAAGCTCTTGCTTTCATTTTTTCAACTGTTGTATTTGTTTTCAGAATTTCACATTTCCATTTGAAGTAGAAATTACGTAATTTCCCTTTTTCATTGGATGTAGATTCATTTCCCTTTCGAATTGTTAAAATTACAGAGTATTTCATAAGAAAAAATAGTTTTTTATAGAAAATTTGCTCAAGTTCATGCGTGATTTATTTCAAGAAGCATTGAGAAGTTTATTTTCCAGTTTGCAAAGCATGAGTGATTTCTATTTAGTAATGAGTGAATGATTTTCTTATAGCTTAAGAGTGATTTCTTTCAAAAGCAATAGTGATTTAGTTATTTTCATTTCCAGAACATTTCATTTCAAAAACATAAAAAACATATAAATTTTCCTTTTCTTAAAATTGACTTTATCTTTATACACAAGAATGTTAGAATAATAATTCATTTAGAGACTAACAAATAGATTAGTTTAGATTTCTTCGTAAGAAAGAGAAAGATTTGTTTCGGTTTTTTTTGCATAATAGAAACTTAATTGATTTTTAGAACTTAGTTGTAATTTATCAATTTCATTAGGATCATAAAGAATAAAAACATCCTTAGAAGTAATATCTACAAATCTAGTCATCACACCAATAAATTGAATTAAAAAATTTCTTCTAGCATATATTTTGCACTTACACTTCACAAGTTTACCAACTTCGGTCGATAATTTATGTAATTAATTTAAGACAATTAAATTGACAAACATTTTGGCGTTGTTTCCAGGGAAGTGTATATAGGAGTCCTTTTATTTTCATTAAAAAAAAATAAAAATAAAAAACACTTCAATCACCTATCACCCCCACTATATCACGTGGTGTAGTAAGAACCACACATCCACCTCATGAATTCCTAGTTTTGCAGGTAGAAGAAGAGGTGAAAAATGAGGTTGAAGTATTGGACGAAGAAGATGACAATGAGGAATATCCTTTTGGATTTCCAATTCAAGAAATTGATATCAACGTTAAAATGAAGAACATCCCTCCATTTTTACTTCCTAACTTCAAAGGTATGAGATCAGAAGACCCAGAAACCTTTCTTTTTTAATTTGAAATAATTTGTAGATCTTATAGTTACTCATTACACATTCAAAAATTGATTTTTTTTCCGGAAACATTAATGGATAGAGCTCTTAGATGGTTCATGACTTTAGGAACAAATTCTATAACGACATGGGATGATATGAAAAGAGTATTTTTGGAAAATATAAAGATTATTTCATACACCATGACCTTATAAATGAAGTCTTTAATATGAACCAAAAAGAGGATGAAAGCCTAGAAGATTTAGTGGAGAGATTCATTTATAATGTCAAAAGATCTAAATTGCATAATTTAGGATCAGACGCATCAAAAACTCTCCGACTAAATGCTATAATAGATGAATGGATTGATCTTCTTAAACTGGTGGGAAAATGAGATGTCTCTCAATTGTCATTTCAAGAGATTTGTGAGCTGTGCAAGAACATATCAAGAGGAAAAGAAAAGTATGGAATATCCCCTCAAGATCCATTTATGGCAAGAGTAAGTATGTCGACATCAGGATCGGTAAGTAAAACTAAACTTAAAAATTTTCCAGATATTCTTGGTTATTTAAATAAACAAATTGATATGGTAAGAATGCAAAAAAAGCAAAAAGTTGAGAATGCTACTTCATTTATATTTTCCCCTAAGTGTAGAAAGAAACATGCTTTGCATGAATGTCCACTTCATAATATTAAAATTTGTGAAATATGTGCAGGATCGCATACTACTAAATATTTCCCATCATTACCAGTGTTAAAGGTAGTTTACCAGGGAGCAAATCAAACACTTGAACAATCTTGTTATGTAGATCCAAGAAGATCATGGCAACCTCATCAACCTGGTATGATGAAAGATCTCAATTCTCAATTTTAGGGTTATACACAACAATCTCAAAGTAATTGGAAAACACCCTTTCCTTGGAAACCTTGGACATCTCAATCCCAACCTCAAAACCAACCTTGGTAACCTTGGCCATCTCAATCCAAACATCAAAACCAATATTGGCAACAAGGTTGGAAAGATCCTTACAGAAGAAATCCACTGTATACTTAATATTTTCCTCACTATCCTCAATACCAATCTCAATGATGTCCATACCATTCACCTCCACCACAACGTCAGCTTCACCCTCAGTTGACCTCAATTCAACCTTTCCCATTACCATCCACAAGAGCACCCCAAAGATCCATTCCCACTCCACTGCCTGCACAACCATTTCATATCCCCAACAATAAAACACCTCAATCCACTTACAATGTTGATGTATTACAAAATGATTCACCAGTTGTCATTGAATAAAAACAACCAAAAGAAGAAGATTCAGATAAGCTCCAAGAATCATGGATGCTTGTCAATAAAGAGCAGTTGTTGGAACCTGATATTGAAAATTTTCTTGCATGAATATCACTAGATTATATGAACAAAGATCACATCACTGAAGACTAGCATGGCATGATAGTAGGAAGCCAAGGAAGAAAATATTACATTAAATCTTGGTTCAAGAAAATCATTGGATCCCAATACTCAATTCTTCAGTATTTTCTGACATCATCTTAATCAAGGCAATCGATCTCTGATATACTGGTACATAACAAAGAGTATATTTATTTCAAACTTGCATATGATTTTATCTATCATCTTGTTACACACATGGTTCCATTGGAAGTATTCATATACTTGAACGAGATTTGTTTTTCCAAGTAGAGTTGGACATATAAAAAGAAAAAAAGAAAAAAGTAAAGAGAAAAATATGTCCTATGGTGAAAACTAACTTTCTGGCACAATTGGACAGGAAATTTTCTTGAAAAATAGGAAACCAACGAGAAAAGTTCACAATAAGTTCTGAAATTTCATGATGGTTTCAATATTTTCTTATGGTTCTTCAATTAATTTTTGGTTCTATGCTCGCGTTGGCTGATGTTGAATTCCTTAAGGTCCACCTTCTAACAGATCTTGTCCCATCGACCTCAACACCTTATCTGGGATCAAGATCAAAGATTACTTGGAGTGCCTTGTAACTTGCATACATTGATGGAAATCCTCCTCATTAACAACAATTGGAATACAATAATGTCTCTTGATTGTCAGATCTTGCAGGTGACTCGACTTCAACACATTCCTTCTTCCCTATCAAGATGCACTCAGGTACCTTGACACTCGTTTACATTATCGGTGAGTTGTCTCGCATCGGTTAAAAATTTTCATCATTGATCAGTAATCTAATGATTTATTCCCATGCTTGAATTCGACACATTCATTCACATGGTAAGAATTGTACCATGAATTTTGGCTTCGATGAAGACTAATGGTTTTATGGAATGAACAAAAACTTGTACCAGTACATTTTATTGGTTTCTTGTAGCAGCATGTTCATATTTTTGTCATTCAACAACAACATGATGTCACCATTACAACACTTTTTCATTCATTTTCATTTTCAAGAAAAACAATAAATTTCGACCTATTTCGGTCAATATGCATTATATTTCATGGTTTCTACTTCAGCATGCTTTATACAATCCAAATTAGCACTTGAAACTTGAAGAAAATAACTTTTTGCAAAAAATGACATTTTTTGCAATAGCTATGGAAAGTTGCAGTTTCTACAACTATTGTTGTAACAACCCGTTTCTGTTGTAGCAACTTGTTCAGCAAAAGCATTTTTGGCACAAATATTGCAAGAGATTAGAGAAGAAATAAAAAATCCCAAGCTTCTGGGTTTTCTCAAAATATGATAATTTAAGACACAGGAATAATTTTTAAAAAGTGCAATTTTCGAGGACTTTTCAACAATTTTTAAAAGCGGATTTTCATTTTTCACCATTGTGGACAGATTAGGCTAGATTTTGGTATTTTTTCACAACAACATATTTTCTTCATAAAAAATGGGATTTTAAAGGCATGTGGCGGTAAAAAGGTAAAAATACACCATTTCCATTTTGAAGCACTCAATTTGGCGTTAAAATGAGTTTGTGGAATATGTTTTTATGCAACATTGGATGTCATGAAAAGTCATTTTTCAAAATTTTCAAAAGCCCAAGATTCAAGAATCTATTTTCCGGTAGAATGGTTTTATTCCAACATCTACAAACTCTACTTAAGCATTTCAAGTTCTTCAAAAGGTAAACTTGAGGTAAAAACTTGGATAAGGTTTTTTTAGTTTATTAAAGATTTAGGAAAATATGATGAATAGCCACTTTTTCATCAACCATTATTAGCCATCATATCTTTCATTTTGAAAAACCACCTCATACTATCAACCATCTTTTCCATTATTGAACTAGATCTCATGCCAAATATATGCTTTGGATAATCTTTGAGAAGCAGCTTGGCAATTTTTTCCATGATTGGTGCTTTGGAAAAAATAAAAAAAAGTAAACTTGATCGTTGAGTACCAGACCTCATGAAGATGATTTTAGTCTTGAAACATACAAGCTTAATGTGATTGAAATTAAGATGTCAGAAATGCCACATGGGAAGCTTGGTCTCTAATACTTTTACAGCCATGAAATTAAAATCCTTTCATTTTAGCCCTTTTTGCTATCTTGGTCTTTTCTTGGGAAAATTTATTTCGTGAAACCTCCATTCAGTTTGAAAAAATTTTCTATGCTTCAAAGGTCATATTTCTCATCATTAATAAGGACGTCTTCATAGCTACTTTTCCAAAGGCATTATGGAGGAAAATTTAATATGGAAACTACTATGTTTGTGTTCAAGGAATACTTCAATATTGTTTCCTATGTTATAGAGAATATGGCTATGAGATAATAGTAAAAAAAAAAGTATAAGCATGTAGTTGTCAAAATACAACAACTCCTTGCTTCATTTGCATAAAAGCAGAGATTTAGAAGGGTAAGATGGATATCATTTGTGTAGAATTGTTGGGCCCTAAAAAAAAGGTAAAAGAGGTAATGAAACATGAAGAACACGTGGATGAAGAACACATTGACGAAGCCCTCAGAGAATAAATTAATCAAGCAATAACTCTTGAAAACCAAGTCTTGATCGACCCATTGTTTTGAAGACTTAATATATGGCTTGATGGATTTATTAGTCATATTGTAAGTCATTTCACGGGATATTGCATCATTTGATAAAATATTTTCATGTTTTTCATGAGTTTAGCATGACGATTCTTACATTGACCTTTGAAGATGAGACATTGGAATGGTTTAAGAATCTTGGAGAACTTCATTAGTGGGATGATCACTAAGAATTTGTTCCTTGATTACAAGATGATATTTCATGACACATTCTCTTGTTGATTATTCAAGGAAGGATTGAAGCAGGACTGCTTTAGCAGCTGAGACTAATCTCCTTCCTTCAAATCAGCCAACAATCAAGACATTATTCCTCTAAAAAAAAACAATTGTTCAAATAAAATCAACTCGTTCCAAGAGATACATTTTGGAGCAAATATGTTGATCATTTTTTGTTGTTTCATTTCATTTTCATGAGGACATGCAAAGATATTAGTGGGGGAGATGTTGGGTCATTGATTTGTTATCTTTTTCACTTGTCTTTGCCATTCATTAAGCCATTATTTCCAACCATCCATTGCACCATTTCACTCACTTGCCACCATTTTTACCATAATTCTTCAAAATATCTCTATGTATGTCTAATTGTTTAATTAACGTCATTTTCCTTTTTTTTAGTAGATTAAGAATAATTTTGCATGGTTTTAACTAATGACAATTTAGAAAGTTCAAGTGGCTACAGATTCGTCAAGTTTCCATAGCTACCTCCATGGTTGAGGTAGTAGCACCACTCTAGAATGAAATCTGACAAATGGACATTGTTTCTAGAAATTTCAATATGGATCCACCCAGCTCGCACATGTGGACCTCCAAGAAAAGATCAAGGGAAAATCGCAAAAAAATTTACCAGTCAACTTCAAATGCATTTTCTTAGCAAACGAAACTAAATATTGCAAAAAAAAAAAACATGGGTTTTGTTAAGCACAGGCCCAATCAAGTTCTCTAAAAGCAGTTTTCCAGAATTAGTTACCATTTGGGAGATATTTCAGGTTCTTTGGAGCCCTTTTTTACAGTTGCGTGAGAAAACAATGCACTCATGTGCCAATAAACGCCCAGTCAAGAAAAAATAGGTTGGAATGGATTGCGCTTCATCAAATTCATGGAAACTAGGTGTCCATTCAGTTCTGATCTTTAGCCATATGAATCTACATGAAGTTACATTGTAACCCCTATATAAAAACTCCATTGAAACAAAGAGGAGAGGTTAATTTTATGAAGCATATAGTGAGATGTTAAAACTTTGTCTTACATCCTTTTTAATGAAGAAGTGCCTTGAAGATTTGATGCGTAGCTAACTATTCGTGTGAATATTTGATACCACTTGTTTTTGGAGGGCCCTTGCAAACAGTGAAGGTTCTACATTTTATGTTTTTAACATAGTTGTTTTCATGCTTTCATTTTATTATTTGATGTAGCTTAAGCTATTGCTTTCATTTTTTTCAATTGATGTAGTTGTTTTCAGAATTATACATTACCATTTGAAGTAGAAATTTGCGTAGTTTCCCTTTGTCATTGGATGTAGATTCATTTCCCTTTCGAATTGTTAAAATTACAGAATAATTCATAAACAACAATAATTTGTTATAGAATAGTTCTTCAAGTTCATGCGTGATTTATTTCAAGAAGCATTGAGAAGTTTATTTTCCAGTTTGCAAAGCATGAGTGATTTCTATTCAGTAATGAGTGAATGATTTTCTTGTATCTTAAGAGTGCCTTCTTTTTCATTTCATGAGTAATTTATTTCAAAATAAATAGTGATTTACTTATTTTCATTTCTAGAACATTTCATTTTAACACATAAAAACATATAAAGTCTCATTTTCTAGAATTTGACATTATCTTTATACAAAAGACTGTTAGAATAAGAATTCTTTTAGAGACTAACAAATAGACTAGTTCAGTTTTCTTCATAAGATAGAGAAATATTTGTTTCAATTTTTTTTGCAGAATAGAAACTTAATTGATTTTTAGAACTTAGTTGATTTTTGAAGAGTTGATTTTTAGAACTTGGTTGTAATTTATCAATTTCATTAGGATCATAAAGAATAAAAGCATCCTTAGAAGTAATATCTACAAATCCAATCTTAAAACCAATAAATTGAATTAAAAAAGGGCTTAAAACATATATTTTTCACTTGCACTTCACAAGTTTACCAACTACGGTCGATAATTTACGTAATCAATTTAAGACAATTAAATTGACAAGCAATGTATCAGATGTATTGGGATCTTGTTGCAACTTTTGAAAGAGTTTCTACACCTCTTTTTCATTATTTCATTCATCCCTTACTTAATTTATCCAATCAAGTTGGATAATAGAAATGGAATAGAGAAATGCTTCCACATCCTCGTCCTTTCTTGAGAGTGCATCTGCAACAACATTTAACTTCCATTTTTTGTAGATGATTTCAAATTCATAACCCAACACCTTTGTGACCCATTTTCGTTTCTCTTCTAAAGATAATCTTTGTTTCAAAAATTATTTAAGACTATCATGATTTGTTTTTACCTTGAAGTGTCTTCCCATTAGCTGAGGTCACCATTGATTTAGTGCATATAGTATTTCCAACATTTCCTTCTCATAAATAGGTTTGTGTAAATACTTTCCCTTGATTTGGAAACTTTCAAAAGCAACAGGTCTTCCTTCTTGGATTAAAACACCACCAGTTCCATTTATGGGAGCATCACATTCTGCAATAAAGGTTTTTGTGAAGTTTGGTGCAGAAGTACCTGCATGAGCTACAAACTTCAACATATCTATCAAGAAAATAACCTATTTAATAAAATATTAAATATATAAAGGATTAAAATAATTTTAATTAAAGTTCAAAGGCCTTAGTTTCTTCTGGAGTCCAAGAAAATGCATCTTTGTTCAGTAATGTTGTTAGATGTGTTGCTATTCTCCCATAATTCTTAACAAACTTGCGATAATATCCTATCAACCCAAGAAATTCTCGAAGATGCTTTAGGGTTGTGGGGATTTTTCATTCCTTAATGACTTTAATTTTGTTGGGGTCTACCTTAACACCCTCATGAGATACAATATGACACAAATATTCCACCTCCTATACTTCAGAGAAACATTTAGAGGTTTTTTCATATAATTTCTTCTCCTCCAATACTTTGAGCACCCTGTCCACATGTTGAACATGATCTTTCCAATACTTGTTGTAGATTATTATATCATCAAAAAATACAAACACAAATTTTCTAAGGAAGGGTTTGAAAATGGAACTCATCAAAACCTTGAAATGTGGAAGGTCGATTAGTAAGGCCAAAAGGCATGAAAAAAAATTCATAATGACCTTCATGATTTCTAAATGTTTTTTTCAAAATGTCTTCAATATTCATTCTAATTTGATGATATCTTGACAAAAGATCTATCTTAGTGAATTAAATTGTTCCATGTAATTCATCCAACAATTCATCAATGAAAGGAATGGGAAAATTATCTTTAATAGTGAGTTTTTTGAGTTCCCTATAATCCAGACACACTTCTCGTGAACCAATACTACTAGAGCACAAAAAGAACTTTGACTAGATTGAATTATACCAGCCTCTAGCATTTCTGCAACCATATGTTCAATTTCACTCTTTTGGGCATAGGGATATCTGTAAGGCCTGATGTTTGGAGGAACACTTCCTAGAATCAAGTGAATAGCATGATCATAATCACAAATAGGTGGAAGGTCTTTGAGAGTCTCAAATACCTTGGAATGATTGTCCAAGACTTCTTGGAGGTCTAGAGAAATAAATGATTTTGATGTTTGAACCTTTAGTGAGCATAATTTTGAAATTATGACCCATTGTTATTTCTTCATAATATTTGTCATTCCATTAGAGTTGATTATCTTCCTTGTTTTCCCTATGATACACCTTAATTCAATTTCCTTTCCTTCTGAAAAAAATTCCAAGAAAAGTTCTTGAAAATTAAAAGTTATTGTCCCGAAAGATTGTAACCTTTGGACTCGTAGTACAATATCAACACCACCCAATGGAATGGAAAACATTGGAATATTCAATGAATATTCCCCCATGGTTAGCTTGATATTATGGCACTTTCCAAATAAATTTATAGTTCCTCCATTTTCAACCATCACTTTACACTATGGTGTTGGAAATAGAAAGCAATTCAATTCTGTGGCCATCTTACAATGAATAAAATTATGGGTACTAAACAAATCAATAAATAATGTTACCTTTTTCTTCTTGATATATCCTTCTATATTGAGAGTTTGAGGAGTGGTAATTCTTCCCAATGAATTACAAAATAGGGCCAGATTCATTTCTTTCTAGGGTTGGCTCCTAGTGTATATCCTCTTCTTTTGATGTTTCTTTCTCACTTTCTTCCTCCTCTTCAAAATCTATGTAAAATAATTTCTTCCCATCACACTTATGACCTTTAGTGTATTTTCTATTACAATTGTAACAAAGACCCTTTTCTCTATTTTCCTCCCATTTTTGTGGTGCCAGCCTTCTAGGTTGTGGAAGGCTGGGAGCAGCAACACTTCCATCTTTATGGTTGTCATTGGTAGAATTCCTTGTTTCCAAAATTTTTCTTTCAACTTTTTTTTCCACTTTGAATTCCTTCTCCAACGAATTAGGTTCCCAAAGGTGAACCTCATGTTAGATGTTATCCTTAAAATTCCCTATGAAGACATCAATCCTATGCTCCTATAAAATATTGTTTACCTTAATATTCAATATTTGGAAGTCCTCAATGTGCTCCATCATTGAATCCTTTTGTTTGATATATGTCAATTGGATAAAGAAGTTATTTCTCTTTGTATCCTCCCAATGTACTATCAATTATTCTACAAAAAAATTCCAAGTGACAATTGATTTACGAGAAAAAACCCATCGATTCCACACAAATTGATTTTTCTCTAAATATAAAGATGCAATGTGTACCTTTTGTGTGTGTGGCACATCATGTAGATCAAAGAATTGCTCCATATGTAGTATCCATGTTACCGTATCCTTTCCATCAAACTTCCTCATATCGATCTTTGGAATGTGGTTAGTATTCAAACCATTATTGAATTCTATAAAATAATAATTTGTATTTTTTTTTTGTCCTTCTCATGATTTTCTTGGAGTACCTTGTCACCACTAGGAAGCATTTCTTGTAGCAACTTTCTCAAACCTTCCTTCAAACTTTCAAGGTCTCTTTTGATTTATGTTTCTAAACCATCCTTCAAACCTTCCATCTTTAAATTCATCATTGCCTCCATGGCATATTTTAAACCATTCTTCAAACCATCCATCTTATATTCCAATTCATTTTTTGTTACTCTTTCGAGAGTGAAATTTGTTGCACTTGGTCTCGTAATTTTGATATAATCATGTTGCATTTCTTCCTCTTCTTCATGCGTCATAGTAGAGATTTCAGGTTGCATACTACGTGTGTGCATTTTTTTGTTTTGAGAAATTTTGGAATCAAACATTGATATATATGCTTCATTAATCCCTTTGAATCACTTCAAATTGTTTTTTCAAACAAAATTTATGCAAAAATTAAAAAAAATACACACCTTTTTATTATTTTTTTACGAGCTCGATATTGAAACTATTGTATCTTCGGCTCTCCAAGGTCTGAAATTTCATCTTGTAGTATCACATTAAATCTTCTTTCCAAAACCACAAGTTAGACCAAGATTGGATTCTTCAAGTTAAATTTATCCCCAATCTCCCACGATAACCTAATTATGGAATTATTCAGTAGAGAAACCTTGTATGGAATGCCATTTGGCACTATTTCACCCTTCATCCCTGGAAATAATATAAGACAAACTACAGTTTGTGCACTTTCAACCACTTTTTACAAAATTCAAATATGATTCTTGTAGATAAAGTTACGAAGATTTTCCCTAGGTCACTTGTTTGAGACTAAATTATGGAGCATGTAGAAATCCTAAATTCTTCGGACCATAGCTCATATAATATAGCGAACCAATATCTCAAATTTCTGCACAAATTTCATCAAGATGTCAGATCCACTTGTTTGAAAGTTCAGCCTCTGAAGCTGATTTAGGTGGATATTGGTGGCCACCTACTTATTCCACTTGGACACCCACCATTTTTTCTTTCAGTTTTTCATTTTCCTTAATTGTAGCACAATTTATTGTTTTTGGCGGTTTTTTCAGGTTCTGAACTTTCGGGGCCATTTTGAGGCCCTAAACGAAATTTTTTTAAGCTCGTCGTTGGAAAATGTGAGATTTTCACTTGATATTTTTAATAATGAGTTCTATTACTCTGATACATATTTCTGACAAGGTATCATGTGCGTCAAACGAAGATCGTATGCCAAAGTTACGACCCCAGGAATTTGATGTACAAACTTACCCCAACGAGGCCCATAGTGTGGAGTTTCATCTCCTAGGGTTAGGTTTGGGATGTTTATGGTTTTCCATTGTTTCTCAATTATAAATAAGCCTTTGATCCTCATTGTAACATGATTCAGAGGCATGTACTGCCACATATTTTCTCAGAGATAAGCTACCATCGACCGAGATAGTTTATTTATCATTATGTCTATAAGAATTTTTTAGTATTTGATATTTATGAAATGAGGTGTTATTCCTAATGCATCTCTGAATTTATGTTTATTTCTTTATTTTATTGTGTTCTTGCATAAATTTTTATAAGAAGCTTCGTAGAAAAAAAAAATTATAGAAAATTTTCAAGATGACATATTTGAAGCAACGAAACCCTAGAATCCAAAGCTCTGATACCAAATGTTATGCATCCAGATCACAAAACAAAAGAAAATATAGATCAATGACCTGACTATATGCATCTTCGAAGGGGAAAACTCCTTTACATTGCATAAATGAAAAATTCTTGGATGATACAAATGAAAATACCTCCTTGGTATATATATGAGTCTAAGGGGTCAAAATATAATTAGAGCCTGCATAAAAATAATAATGAAGGAAAAAATGATAACAATAATTGGCTTCAATGAGGCACAACAATAACAATATGGGGGATACATAGGCATAATAATAACAATAGGGGGCTACACTAACAATAACAATAAGCGGACTACACTAGTATTATAGGGGCCTAACAACAACCCTCAACTCGAGAGGAACGATTATCTCTTCAGGTCTCGGCCATAACTTATCTCGAGGAACTATGCAAAGTTTTTTCTGAAGTCGAAAAAACTATAGATGAGGCCAGTTCTATTATTGCAACATTCCTTAGCAATGATCCTGAGAGTGACAAGATGGAAAATTGTCGAGCGATATATCATAAAACCAACTTTCCCTTTAGCCATTTTACTATGGATTTCAAGCTAGAGGCTAATTTTCTTTTCCAAAATAAGCCCATATAGTTTGGATAAAATGTGGATAATTATAATGGTCATATAGTTAGAGGTAATGTTTTTATCCCCATTTTTAAAGATAGATACAACAAGGCTTTGCATCCAAGGCCTAGGGAAGTTATGTTTCACTACCAAATTGAGGAGTTTTGTATAGGAGAGATTATGATATATCTTCCCTGATGAGCCAAAATATTGCAACAAGAATGCCACAACTCACAAGAATATCGACTTAAATTATCAACTTGGGGTTCGTACAAACTTAAGAGGTGTCAGCTCTATATATGCAGCATGCAATGTGTCCTCCTTTTGTTGATTTGATGCACTGAAGTGAATGTCATTAAATCCAAGCCTAAACTAATTTCATAAATGGAAATGTTACTCTATTTGCAAAAAGGAAACCTAATTACTTGTGCAAAGAGGAAATGCTAGTTACTTTTGCAGAAAGGAAAGGTTATTCTATTTTTCAAGAATGTAAATGATAATCTTACTTGCAAAAATGTAAACATTAAACTATTTGCAGATTGTAAATGGTACATCAAAAGGAATCATATTCTATGAAATAGAAATAGCAATGTTTGAAATGTAATCATAGCTTAATATGTACCAGCCTAGATCCTTCTTAACTCCAGATCTATCAAGCGCTGAGAGGGATCAAATATGTTGAGGTGCAAACCTATCTTTCAAGTGCAAAACTTGAGGAAAGGTTTGAACCTCGAGAGATTTTTTCCCTTTCGACGCTTGATAGATCTGGAGTTAAGATGGATCTATGCTAGTTTCAGTCATGTGCAGCCAAGGAAAATCTATCGAAGATATGATAAATTTTATCAATAATATGTAAATAAATATAATATTAATATAATCATCTTAAATATGCTAAATATGTCTATGATTAATCTGGTCATTCTAATTTTAAATTTTATTAATTAACTTAGTTTGTTGAGATGATAAATATTATTAATAGCTTTAATGATGAAAAATAATGAAATAAAAATTTTGAATGCAAAGTGACAATGTAATAGTGTTGAATGATAGAAAATGTGAACAATAAGAATGTAGTCAATTACAAATGGTCTTCATTGTGATCAATCTCAAACTATTTTCTTCTACTATTCTTATTTTCACCCTTGTTAGTTTTGTCATCTTCTCACATCGATTATATGAAAAGGAGAGTTGAAATCATAAGCCATTTAAATCTTTAGCTTGAGATGTTGTAGTAAACATCATACCTTGTCTCTCTTGCTCTCCAATATTAATAGGTTGAATTACTATAACACAAAAATCAATGTACATTTCCAATAATTTGTTTTTCTTACAATGAAACCAATGTGCATTGTCAATCCAAACACTTTAAAATTAATGTATCATCATATATCCAATTAAATCAAATCATAAATCAACATCTACAATGAAAGCAATGCATCTAATGCAAGCAATTAAATAATATTAGAAAACAACTTATACATTGAAATCAACACATCTAATGCAATCAATCAATAGGACTAGAAATCACCATCTACACTGAAATCAATGCATTTAGTGCAAGCAATCAAATAGGATTACAAATCACCATCTACACTGAAATGAATGCATTTAGTGCAAACAATCAAATAGGATTAGAGATCATCTACATTTAAATCAATATATCTAGTGCAAACAATCGAATATAATTATAAGTCTACATCTACACTAAAATCAATGCATCTAGTGCAAGCAATCAAATAGGATTAGAAATCACCATCTACACTGAAATCAATGCATTTAGTGCAATAAATAAAATAGGATTAGAAATCATCTACATTTAAATCAATGCATCTAGTGCAGTCAATAAAATATAATTAGAAATCAACATCTGCACTAAAATAATTTCATCTAGTGAAACCAATCAAATAGGATTAGAAATTTCTATCTACACAAAAATCAAGGCATCTAGTGCAATAAATATTCTTCCCTCTCTCCCCCCTCCATATATATATATATATATATATATATATATATATATATATATATATATATATATATATATATATATATATATATATATATATATATATATATATATATATATATATATATATATATATATATATATATATATATATATATAGATATATATATATATATATATATATATATATATATATAGATATATATATATATATATATATATATATATATATCCTTCTTTATATCTATATCTCACCCCCCAGAACACACACTCTCTCACTCTATATCTATCAATATCTTTGTCCCACCCTCGCTCTCTCCATATCTCTCTTCTTCCCTCTCTTCACCTTCCATAAATATATCTATCTACCTATATCTCTCTATATCACCCCCAAAACATACACTCTCTTTCTCAAATCTACGTATCTATCCCTCCCTCCTCCTCTCCCTCCCTCTCTCTCTCTCTCTCTCTCTCTCTCTCTTCCCCTTCTCTCCCTCTCACTCATTTCTCTCTCTTTCCTCCAGATGTACTCTCTCCCTCTCTCTCCATATTCCTTATCACTACCTCTCTCTCGCTCTCTCCAACTTTCTCTCTCTATGTCTTTCTTCTTACCTCCCTCTCTCTCCCCCTCCAACTTCATCTCTCTTTCCCTCCATCTCTCCACTCTCTCACATCCTCTCTCTCCCTTTCTCACTCACCTCTCTCTCTCTCTCTCTCTCTCTCTCTCTCTTTGCACCCTCCAATTATGTTACTAAATCCCTCCCTCTCTCCTTCTCTCTCCTTCTATCCCCCTTCTCTCTATCTCTCCTTTGTCTCTTTATCTCACCCCTAAACATACACACTCTTTCTCCATCTCTCCCTTGCCACTCCTTCTCTCTCTCCACTTATCACTCTCTATGGCTTTCTTATTTCCTCCCTTTCTCCCCATACAACTCCATCTCTCAATCCATCCCTCTCTCCCCCTCAAACTCCATCTCTCTATCCCTCCCTATCCCCCCTACAACTCCATCTCTCTATCCCTCCCTCTCTCCTCCTCTCTCCCTCCCTCTCTCCTCCTCTCTCTCAATTCCTCTCTCTTGTTCTATCTCTCTCTCTCTCTCTCTCTCTCTCTCTCTCTCTCTCTCTCTTCCCGCTAATCCTCTCTCCTCCCCCATAACTCTCCTCCTCTCTCTAAATTCCTCTCTCTCCCTTTCGCTCCCACCTCCCTCTCTCTTCCCCCGTCTCTCTCTCTCTCTCTCTTCCCCCCATCACTCTCCTCGTCTCTCTCAAGTCCTCTCTCTCATCCTCACTCTCTCTCCCTTTCTCTCCTACCTTCCTCCCTCTTCCCCCACCTTATCTCTCTCTCCAACTATGTTACTATATCCTTATCTCTCCTTATCTCCCCCTTTCTCTCCATCTCTCAATCTATCCCTTGTCACTCCCTCTCTCTCTCCACTTCTAACTCTCTATGTCTTTCTTCTTCCATCCCTCTTTCCCCCTCCAAATCCATCTCTCTATACCTCCCTCTCTCCTCCTCTCTCTCGTCCCTCCTCTCTCTCCCTTTATCTCCTACCTCCCTCCCCCATCTCTCTCTCTCTCTCTCTCTCTCTCTCTCTCTCTACCCTCCAATCCTCTCATTATCTCCCTCCCTCGCTGCTTTTCTCTCTCCCACTTCCATATTTGTGTCTCTCTCTTCCTCTATTACTCGTCTCCATCTCTCCCCTTTCCTTCAGTTTATCTCCATCTCTCCCTTGTGACTCCCCCTATCTATCCACCTGTATCACTCTATGTCTTTTTTCTTCCCTCCCATATATATATCTAGAGCTAATATATATCATGATATATTAATATATATATTATAATATAAAAAAATTAATATTGTATCAATCCAAATATATTAAATTTAACAATATTAATATTATAATATGAATATTAGATTTATTAATATTATTAATAATAATATTTTAATAATACTATTAGGGTTAATAATGCTTTTTTGCATGGTATTAAAAATAATTTGGCCCATGGTATTTGGCTCATATGCCTCACCTAAATAAAACCTCTTTTTTTAGTGTTCTTAAATATAAAGATGATTATGGAGTAAATATAAAAGGAGGTTTTATTTATTTACCATACCTATGGTTTATTTATATTTTATTTATTTACTATACCTCTTTTATTTACCATGGTATTTGGACCATAGGGTTGGTATATAATTAGATGTATTTGGACCATAGCCTTGGTATATAAGTAGATGTTGATTTATAATCCTATTTGATATATTTTTATTTATTTACCATACCTCTTTATACCACTTTTATATTTATTTATTTATTTACCATAGCTCTTTTATAAATATGGAATTTGGCCCACGATATTTAGCCCATGGTATTAAAATGGTATTTGGCACATACGCTTCACCTAAATAAAAACTTTTTTTTTAGTTTTCATAAATATAAAGAGGTTTATGGTGTAAATATAAAAAGAGGTTTTATATATTTACCATACCTTTAGTTTATTTATACTTTAATTTACTTACCATACCTCTCTTTTGAGTGTTCGTAAACCTCTTTATGTTTTAATTTATATTTTGTTTATACTAGTAATAATTATATTTATTTTTAAATAGGTTTAACATTAGATTAAAAATGTTAAATGTTTGATCTGAATGGAGTATGTTAGTGTTGTTGTGCTAATTACTCATTCAAAATATAAATTCAATGTCTTATGTGTGCTTAAGGGTTCAAGGTTTCTTGCAAATTATCAAGTCTCATGTGCGTTCATGTCAATTTAGTGAGCAATTTAACATAAAAACAAGAGTTGAACAACAAAAAATAAAGTAAAGAACATCACCATACATAACATTAACACAGGTATTTGATGGAGGAGTTCACCCCTCCTGGGCTACATCTCCTTGGTCCAGCTTCCATGGCTTAGGCTTATATATTATGCTCAAATTGTCGAAATGACCTATTAACAATGCTCTTTTACTCCAATGAGTCAAGAATGGATCAAAATGGTCAGCTAGCCTCTTTCTGAGCCTAAATTAGTCGAAAATTGAAAAATTTATGGCCTCTTTAATTTCTCCCACTATTTTAGGCCCTAAACTAGTTAACTGTGACTAGATCTAGAAGTTTCCGCCAAATCCAGAGGTTTGCCAACTAATTCATAATTAGTGATAAGTGGGGATTAGCGCTATTTAAGCACAGTTAACACGCTAATTCCATGCTTAAATAAATCTTGATTTAATGATGGTTTAGTGCCTTTAATAGTGGCTTAAGGTTATATAATCGTGGATTAGTTTTAATCTCCTCATTAAGGTCGGAGCTCCCACTATGGTCATAGCGTGTGGTCCTGTGGACTAGGGGCTCGCCCCTGCTTACCCCCGCCATAAACTTTGGGTTAAAAAAAATATAAGTCGGGTGCAATGTATTGTAAGGATCATTGTGTAGACGAGCCGGTAGGCCATGGCTTTGTGTGGCGGGAGGTTGCAGGTTGGAACCCTAGCGTTTCTGCCTAGAATATGACCATATATTTTATACCACATTTCGACCTTGGGGGGGCACGTGGCGGCCTTGAGGATTTCCATGTGTCATCACCTGATTGGCCCTTGAATTAAACCAATAAAAAATCAACACATCACCCTCCAATCAAACCAGTGCAAAGATGCCACTTGGAAGCCTACCATTCGCCTGCAGAAAATTCCAAAAATGACCCTGCATAGTTAGCATGCCACGTCAACAGTATGAACTGTTGACTGGGCATATGACTGTCATTTTTTTTAAATTTACCTGTATCACAAAGCGAACAGAAATCATTTCTGAGAGCATACAAAGACCATTTTTCATGAAACGAAGTGCACCAGATTCCGAACGATGAGCACTACCCGGTCGTTTCGGTTTCGAGCCAATCTGAGCACTTTGATTTTTTAGCATAAAATTGAGCCTCTGATCATTCCTCCCCACTGGAAGCCTTTTGGACCCCAAAATATCATATTTAGTTGTTGAACAGGTGAGGACACATTTCCCTCACCTTCCCAATTTCAATACATTTTGCCTTTGACAGATTTTTTCCTTTAAGCCCCACTCAAAGATAGTCGACACTTCCCCTTGTCGATGTCGTTGTCCTCCTGTCAAGTATGGTTTCTTGTTGTAGCTCAACAAAGAAATATGGAGAAAATTTTTCAATATATGGTAGCTAAACATTCTCTCCTTGATCTTCAATCAAAGGAGGCTCATACAATCTCAAATTTTCAACATTAACAACTAAATAAATTTGCATGTATGAAGGCAAATCAAGCTTGAAGGCGTTACCAATCTTTTCCAGAATTTTGAAAGGACCATAACAGATTGGTTTCATATTTTTACCTTCTCCTTGAAGCCTTTCCTTTCTAATGTGAAGCCAAACTTCATCTCCAACTTAAAACTTATGATCCACCTGATGTTTGTCATGCCTCGCCTTGTACTTGCCTTGACTTTTCTCTAGTTTTTCTTGCACTGTTTGATGAATCAACTGAATTTAATCAATGAATTTCATTTCTTTATGTTGAGATTGCAACAAGATGATGAGCTTAGTGGAAAGGAGTCGCCTTCACTAAGTGGGCCCGTAGGCTATTTTTGGCGCAAAGTCTATTTTTAGACATATGGATCATGTTCTATGAGTTGCAGGATGCTATTTGTGGATGGTTGGTCAAGTCAGAAAAAATAGATGGACAACTATTTTTAGACATATTGGGTGGAATATATTTTTAGATTGCCAGTCTAAAAATAGATATGTCAAATATTATTAGCTCTTAATAATATTTAGACTCTAAACATTATCTTATTCTCTTGGAGCACTTCAGTTAAGTGCACAGATGTCGCACAGGAGCTGACAGAAGGAATTACGCTATTCCTGAGGGTTATTTGGAGCTATTGTTTGAAGACTTCAGTTAGAACTCATGTGACAGAGTTTGGTGGAGTTGATTGAGGAATTTAGTGGAGTTGTATTCAGTTTAACTAATCTCAACATTGTTGAGCTATTTGTATTCAGTTTAACTAATTGATACAATTAGTGAGAGTGTTGTGAATTAATTATTAATTAATTCACTAATTATAAACTCATAAATCAACTAAAGAATGCATCAGTTAACTTCAGTGCATGGACAGTTTCAGTGGAGACCAGTGCAGAAATAGGTGAAAGAGCAGGTTAACTATCAGTTGTGACTATACTGTTGCTATTTGCAACACACAGATAGGTGGAGTAGCCCATGAGGATTGCGCAATTCAAGCCAGGTGGTTTATCTATTTAATGAAGCCATCCCATAGCATTAATTACGCAATAGAGGCTGGCTATCAAGTGGAAAAAGATTGGAGCATGTGTTTTGCTAGATCTAGCTTGATAGTGTGTAGCAATTGAGGGTGTGCATGAGAGCTTGTGAGGAGATTTTGTGCTATGATTGTTACATGATCTCCATGACATATAATATACAGATAGTTGGGGTTTTCAGCTTTAAGCTTTCCCATTAAATACTGTGTTCATATGTGTGATTGTTTTTGGTTTTAATGTATGCATGCAATTGATTTTATTTCCGCATGTGATGATCAATGGTAGAAGAGATTCTGTATTATGCATGAAGCTAAAATAGTGTGTGATCAGGAGAATCTCGGTGAATAATATATCATTTATTCAAATTTATACATGGTATCAGAGCGATATTGATCATTGGAGCAATTGCAAAACATTGAAGCGGTTGAGTTTTGTGCTGGTGGAATTCGAATTTGCAGCAGTGTTTTCTTAGTGTCGAAGTTGAGATGTCTTTCAACGGATTGCGATTGGAGTATGCCCTTGAGGGCAGCTCGAATTATATTGCATGGAAGGACAGGATGGAGGCAGTGCTAGATGAAAATGGGTTGAAGGAGTCCATAGATGCAGAAATTCCAAAGCCTACTTCTAGTGATGCTGTCGTACTTGACGCATGGCAAAAGAAGACAGCAAAGTGTCAAAGGATTCTGTTGGAAGGTGTGAAGGATCACATAGTATTCAGCCTTCATGGTAAGGCTTATCCATTCTTGTTGTGGAAAGCCTTGACAGATTTATTCCAAAGCAAGAGCGACCAGAGGAAGTTAGCGCTCAAGGACAAACTCAGAAACATAAAGATGGAGAAAGTTGGAACTGCCACTAATTGTCCACAGAAGAAGAAAAATAAGCAGGCTGCTGGGATTGCAGCTGGAGAGGCCTTAGCCTCGCAGTTTGAGCTGGATTTTTCACTGATCGCATGCTTGGTTTCAAGTGTGATGGGTTCAGTGTGGTTTCTGGACTGTGGTGTGTCTTTTCACATGACAGGAGATCGATATTTGTTTACTGATCTGGATGAGAAAGATCTTGGAGTGCACATCGAGATGGGCGATGATGGTAGATACAGTGCGACTAGTATCGGTACCATTTCCTTTGAGAGGGAGTCTGGTAAACCCTTCGTATTGAAGGAACTGATGCATGTTCTAGGATTGAAGAAGAATCTTATCTCTGTGGCGATGTTAGAATACAAGGGATATGATGTTGTCTTTAGCGAGGGAAAGGCTTTCCTGCGTAGTAAGGCAACTGGTGAGACCCGGAGGATAGGGGTGTTGGAGGATTAATCCGTCTTGGAGACAAGACCGATCTCCCTAGTACTAAAATTATCTAGCAAAAAACAGCCAAATAGACTAATCTTTCTCTAAGCATATACGATCTATGAAAAGCTCTATAGAGGTGTTAAGGACTTACCATTTGTCCAGTGCTTGTTTGAAGTCGTTTTTGTCCCTCGCGCGCTTGAAGGAGTTTTCCTCGTAAACCTGCAGTCACAAACAATCAAAATATTACATAGCACCTGTATAGAAATCATCATAAACCATGCTTATCATAGTGATCAAGGAATCTATGAAATAAACCATTGATTGAAAGCTTATTGAGAAAAATGAGTATATTTGTATTAATTTCAAAAGAAGAAAATCCTTACAACCTAAGCCTTGATGTTGCACAGGAATTTCCGGGGTCTGAAGCAGGAATCTCCTTTACTTTGACAAGTTCTTCACTCCTCCAATCAAGACGAAATAGAGGTATGTAATCTTTCCTCACAAAATTCTTAATTAACTGAGTCTGAATCTCAACAACACTTAACTTCAAATATTCTAAAGCTTCAACTCCCTTTGAGGCTACCCAATGCCTCTTTTTGTAGTAGAATAGAGGAGGTTTTCTGTTCCAACTATGAAGGGATAGAATCCTCCTTCAAAGGGATAAGCTCCTCACATCAAAGGGTTAGCTCCATAAGGTAAGGGATACATGCACCTCATAAGAGCAGTTCTATCACCGCAAGATATTTCCTAGAAGCTTCTAGAATTCACTTTTATTGAGCTTTTTGGAAATTACTTGTGCCTTTTTTATCTTACAGGGGTCTGTACCTATAACAAAGAGAAAGTGCATTCAGGTACGCAGGATAGCTGAACATTGGGTGTGGGACCGCAGGCAAGATAGCGAGAAAGTGCGATACCAAAGTTTTAGGAGACTTTTAGGAACTTTTCTCTGATTTTCAAGGCTTGACATGAGGAACTGATATGTTAGACTTGCAAAGGGAGAAGTATGGGTAATAATGAGCTCATACACATAGCGGAATGTTAGGATGACAATTTTCAGTGTAACAGATTGCCCCCTAAAGTGCAAAGTCTGGAATAGATGATGCTGAAGTCTGTCATATATGAAGAGTGCAGTACTTTATCATTTAAAGGATCATCCTGTGGTCACCCCAGTCGGAACCTGTAAAAACATTCAATGCAAAATATATATATATCATCGCTGAGGTAGGCATTCCCATACTCAGATCAAAACTAACTAAATACTAATTCAAACTGTTCTGATACAGGAATGATTTTGAGTACATCACAGTATAGACATGTGTAGACACAGTATGGACGCAGCCATCTGTTTGTGAATGGTCTACTGTATAAATGATAACAAAATTCCTCGCAGCCTGGATGGTAGAAACTAGATCCAAGGTCTTGATTTCCGAATCTCGAACTAGTACGATTCTATCCATGTGAATGAATGTGTCGAAGTTGAACATGGTAGAAACCACTTGATTACCAGTCAATGATGTAAACTGTTAACAAGTGTGAGAGTAACCACCAGTAATGTCAATGGCTGTCAAAGTACTCAGTACAATCCATGAAATGTGAATGAATGAGCTGAAGTCGAACATGTCACAGAATCATTCGATCGAAGGTCAATGATGCAACTTGTCGTCAAAGGCGAGAAACCTGCCATTGAGGCATGTAGATTTCAAGGTACTGACGATTTCTGGATCAACTTTCTAGATAATGAGTTGTCGTCGATAGAAAGTGATCTGTCATAGGCAAGCCCACAACACGAAATCATAGATCAAGTTTTGAAAATATATTGGCAAGGACTGACTCAGGGATGGTCAAAAATGGATGACAGATATTTTGCAGATGAATGGTTTATTTGAACTGTCCTCTTGAACACATAACGACACTGCAGATGGCTTGGTAGTAGTTGACCCAAAGCTAATACCTAGAAACCAGATGAAGACTTTCAAATGAGGTTCGATTAACTGTTAGGAAAATGATTTCCCAACCCAGATGATTAAAAGTGTCGTTTTCAAGAGTGGTTAACTAGATTTTCGAAAAATCAAAATACCACAAACAAGTCATTTTTCTCTCTTTTCCCCGACCATTTCTGGAAAGTACCTCTTTATTTTTGACAAGCTTGAGGAGGATAACATTTTCTTGTTTATAAGATCATCCTTTGGATGAGTCCAACTTAGTTTAAGATTCGAACCCTAAGAAGGAGTGGTCCGTTCCTATTGAAAAATTGAACAGGTCCTTTACTATTAAATTTTAACGAGTCCAGTATAGGAGAAACTCGGTGTTTTTCAATTTTAGGGAGTCAGAAGAAAAAACTTAAGAAAACTCCATGGGTGTACTTTTTCGTAAATTTAGTCTCTCAAGCCTGAAAAACGATAAAATAATGTGGGAGAGAACTCTATTGACCGTAATTAGTCAACGTATACCTTTTTCGTAAATAGTCCATTTCAGTCTCTAAAAGGGGTAAACTTATACTGAAGGGATGATCATTCATTTACTTTAACGAGTTCGAACAATCAAGTACTTGGCAATATTTTCATGTTTAGAGAGTCTGAAAAGGGCTTAAAAGAGAACTCCAATGTTTTGCTTTTTCGTAAAATTTTGAAAGAGTCCGAAAAAGTGATAAAAGTATGCTCTTTGTTGAAAAATGGTCAATTCTCCTGATAAATCCAATTTCTGCACAAAAACTTGAAACATTACACATACCTATTTAAAATAAGTAAAAATGCTTTCAAAATACCCTTTTTAAAGTGAAAAATAAATAAATTAAAAATTCATCTATTCGAAAAAACTTATAAAAAGGACTTTTTCAACTTCATTTTTACCGTTCAAGTTCAGAGTGAAAAGTAGAAGCTTTTGGGTAAAAAGTTCCTGTGAAGATTCTGGAAGATACATCTGACGAAATCGAGAACCGTCAGTTCTAGGTAATCCACGACCTCTTAATCTTGCTTTTCATCCATTTAAAATTCTTTTTAGGCTTTAGTTTTCATTTTTTAAGGGAAAAATATGTTTAAGAAATTACCCTCGGGGGTCCGCAGGCACAACACACAGGACCTGCGGACCCGGACCTTTTTCTATGTAGAAAAAGGTCGTGGGTCCGCACTTTACTTACGGAACGCGTGCATTCCTACGCACTGTGTATGAAAGAAAAGTGCGGTCCCCGCGCAATTGAATTTCAATATCAAATTTTCCATTTCCCGCCCAAAAATTTTCAAATTAGATTGTTCTAACTTATCTTTTTATGCATTGTAGGATTAGAAAGATGTTGATTTGGAGAGAACGTGAGCATGAGGATGTGGATGACGCCGCGATGCTCCATTTGCCTACAATGCAGGCTTTAAGAGCATGCGGTTTGTATAAGTTTTGGGCCATTCAGGGCATGAGGGCACAGGTAGACCTCCTGACATGGCTGGTAAACAGGTGGAACATGCAGGACCAGTGTTTCATTATTGGCGGCCACCGGCTCGAAATTGAGCTGGAGGATATTTATTTTCTGACTGGTTTGTCCAAGAGGGGTGAACAACTTTCCTTGTGTGGGAGTGCCGCACTGCATGTGGCTACCGGTTCCCAGATGCGTATTGCTGTAGACTATTTCTGAGGCACCATTTTCAACTAGTGTGAAGCTGTGTTGGCCAATGTAAAAGGCCAACTGATTACAGAGAAAAATGGCAAACTAAATAACTTTGGATATGGATCCATCGTGGTCACTTTTGCTCTAGAGTGGGTACCCATGCTAGCTCCGCAAAGTATTCCTGTTGATGCTGGTCGACCCCGAGAACCTAGGATGGTTCGTTGGGTTGCATTGATGGCCCGTCACGGTATTGAGGGCACTGAGATTGTTCAATTTCCTCCTTCGTATTTTCGTTGGCTGGACCGCCAACTTTTTGTCATCGAGGACTTTCCGTATGCCGGGATAGACTTCCGCGGCGACCGGGAGATGACTCTCCCAGCCGAGGAACAGTGGGATGAATCAGGTAAAAACATTTTCAACGAATTCTAAATTCTAATTTTTATTTTTTTATCCTCTTATCAATTAATAACCAAAATTTTTTTATGAATGCAGATGTGGGTCCACGGTGACCAGCCCATCTCCAGCCTTATGACAGAAGACAACCACTTGTAGCCGCACCAACCCCAGTAGGCCAATCAGCGGAAATTTTGTCTGATTTAGAGCATCATATAGAGCATCTGACTCTAGATATTCCAGAGACGGACATAGATGAGATCCCACTCAGATTGCAGAGATACGTGATTGGTGTTCCAAGACCTTTTAGAAGGTTCCTGGGTAGGGTGGCTCGGGCAGTGGTTTCTTATCGTGATCACCATCAGTGATGGGATGATCGTGTTGTAGACTCATATTTTTGACTTTTTTTGTTACCATTTTGCCGATCATAAGGTGTTTCCAACCTATGATCGAAGACGATGTATATTTTTTGAAAACATTCTATGCTATGATATATCACTATTTACCGGCTATCTGTGTACATGTTATGGATGTTGTTTTTTTTACTGCTTTGATCATTGCAAATGTCGATTTATCATACTAGAAGAAACTGCGTCTTCTAACGTATTTAAATGTCTTGGAATATGTTGATATTCAATGTAATCGAATTGACGTTCCAAGAGACGAACTCTTAAAAACAACCGTAATAACACTGGATTTCTAATGGCATAAACTCGGTTTAATTGTAATACAACAAGTTCAGAATCCAACCTAACAATCAAACTCCGAATTCCAAATGATATGGATTCGGATAATAACTCAATCACTGCACTATACTCGGCAATGTTATTCATTGTTTGACCAAGGCTTACCCCATGCATGGATACTAACTCATCAAAGGGTGAATAAATAACCCAAGCTGCGGAAGAAATGTTCCGTGTACTACGACAAGCACCATCAACAAAACCAATGTAGGTTTGAAGAGACGTCGACATCTGAAATATTAGGAGTAAAACTCAGATAAGCAGGAATAGTGATAAAAACACACTTCTAAACTAAGCACGCTTTTCTAATCTAAAACACACTAGCAGTAAAGAAATCTAATCTAAAAAATCTCCATACCAAGTTAAGCGTAGTATCGCTTCAGATAAAGTCCATTTCTGGGTCTATCTAAAGGGACACCGTCAAAATCTATCAGCTCATAGGCCCCTTTAGCTAGCTTTCGCTTGACAATAAAAGGGCCATGCCACATGGGCACGAATTTCCCAGCTCCTAGCTTATCGTTGGCTTGATCATAGACTAATACTAGGTCTCCTTCTGAAAAATTTCGAGGAGTAATATTTCTATCATACTGAGCTTTTATTCGTTTAACATGAGCCTCGTTTGCTATTACAGCATTTCGTCAATTCTCATCCAGCTGAGCTAAGTACAGGAAACATTTCTCCTCCTCAGACGTAGCTGGGAGTAATTCTATGGCTAATTTCGGTGACGGAATTTCGCATTCAATCGGCAACACAGCTTCCAAACCGTAAACGAGTTGAAAGGGAGTGAAACCAGTTGATGTTTTTACTGAGGTTCGATATGCCCAAAGTGCTGAAAACAACATGGAATGCCAATTATTTTTGTGAATACCAATAATTCTTCTAATCATGGTGACTAAAACTTTATTTATAGCTTCAACCAGACCATTGGCTTGTGGATAGTACGAAGTGGAACTATCGTGACGCAGACCAAGTTGATATGTCAGTTCCTTCATCATGACATTTCGAAAATGACTTCCATGATCTGTAATAATGGCTTGAGGAACACCGAACCTAGCAATTATGTGATTAAATACGAAATTTGCAGCAGTCTTGCCGTCAGCCAAAAATGTAGGCATCGCCTCGGCCCACTTAGTAAAATAATCTACTGCTAAGATAATATATGCATGCCCCCCAGCCGAGTGAGGGTTACATGTAATAAAATCGATACCCCATTTCGCGAAAGGACCAACAACAATTATGGGATGAAGAGGAGCAGGTGGTGCGCGCATCTTACTATCAAAAAGTTGACAATTGTGGCATTTCTGGACTGCATAAATAAAATCTTTGAATAACGACAGCCAGAAATAACCAGCGCGCAATATCTTTTGGGTTGTGGCATACCCAGACATATGACCGCCACATGCTCCAGAATGGCAATCATTTAACACCTTTTCAGCTTCTTCATGAACAAGACAGCGTCTGAAAATAGAATCCGCTCCACGACGATAGAGTGTTTCACCAATAATATTATACTGTTGGGATTGGAAGCGTATTTTCCGTCACTGAGATTGTGAGATTTCAGGCCGAAAAGATTGGGTTTGGAGATAAGCAATAATATCTCCATACCATGGATCTAGCGTACTGATAAGAAACAGAGATTCGTCCGCAATGGGCTCTTCTGCCACAGTTTCAGTATCAGTAGAGGGAAAATCACACATTAGTTCCTCAAATACCAAAGATTTCTTTGCCTTGGATTTCTCAAACTCCAAGTCAAATTCCTGCAGGATGACTATCCATTTGGAATACTTGCCCCCTAGCAATTGTTTGGTTAAAATATACATCATAGGGTTGCAATCAGAAATTACTGTGGTTTTACGCAACAAGATGTAGTGTCTAAATCTTTGGACAACTTGGACAGCTGCCAATGCCAATTTCTCCACATGTGTGTATTTGATCTCAGTCGGATGCAGATTCCGACTAAGATAGTAAATCACATGTTCAGTGTGAGGTTCATCTTCCTGAACTAACACCATCCCAATGGTGGAATGAGAAGCAGCGAGGTACAAAATGTAATCCTGGTTGTAGTTGGGAGGATGCAATAACGGTGCATGGGTCAACGCGTCTTTAAGTGCATCAAAAGATCGATCAGCGATCTTGTCCCAAAGGAACGGAATGTTCTGTTTCAGCAACCGAGTGAAACCCTTTGTAAGCTCGGCATAGTTAGGAATGAACCGACGTAAAAAATTTGCTTTCCCCTGCAAAATTTGGAGTTGGCGTAAAGTCGAAGGAGGAGGTAATTTAATAATAGCTTCGACCTTCGACAGATCGACGCGAATGCCTGATTTCGAAACAACAAATCCCAGTAAATGACCCAATTCTACACAAAAAACACATTTGTGTGGATTCAGCCTAATCTTATAATGCCGACACCTCATAAAGATAGCTCGTAGGTGTGTCAGATGGTCGACCCTGCATGATGAATGAGCAGGTAAATCATCGAGATACAGCTGCACAATGTTCTTAATGTCATGAAACGCATAAGACATTGCCCTTTGAAAAGTTTCTCCAGCGTTATTCAATCCAAAGGGTAGTTTGCGATAAGAAAATGTCCCCCATGGACAAATAAAATTTGTTTTTGGCTGATCAGCAGGGAGTATGTTTATTTGATTATACCCAGAAAAGCCATCCATAAAGGAAAACATTTCGCTACCGGCACAATCATCGATTATCTGATCGATATAGGGAGTTGGATAATTGTCTTTGGGACAAGCTCGATTAATATCCCTATAATCGATACATACTCGTATCGTTCCTTGTTTTTTAGTCACAGGAACAATATTTGATACCCAATCTGTCAAGGGAATTGGATAAATAAAACCTGCACGCAGTAATTTTTCAACTTCTGCTTTGATAGCAGCAACTTTTCTAGGATGTATTTGACGTAAACGTTGACGAACAGGTTTGGCATCCGGGTAAGTCTTGATTTCATGTATGACGATTGACGGATCAATTCCTGGCATTTCTTCATAGGACCAGGCAAACACATCACGGAATTCTTGAAATAGGGCTTTATAAGCTTTAATTTCATCTTCAGTACAACAAGCACCTATATGAATGTTTTCAATTATTCCTGGTTTTACTGAAATGTCAATTGGAACCGTTCGAGAAATATTTTCCAAATTTAACTCAGAATCAGGATTTTGCAATGGATTCTGGGGTTCTTTGACACATTCAGCAATAAAAATTGAAGCGAAATCATCTTCAAAATGATCTGGTTCAGGTAAAAACGAAGATCAGTGATGCATATCTTCCCATGGTAAATCATGAACAGACAAAAATTCACGAATCTGCTCATCAATACGAACAACATTCGGAAATGTTGTTGTGGCTGAATTGGATATAGAAAGTGATTCCTCAGGGATCCCATTCATTGGATCAATTCCAGTTGAAGAGGTGTCGGAAAGTGACTATACGGCCTGGTATGCAAGTTCAAATGGACTCAAAGGCATCATGCCATCAATTGAATCTAACTCGGAATCAAAAGGTATGATCCAAGGATCATCAAACATAATAGTATTCGACAAAATCATGTGAATAGTTGCAACAGCAGGCGATACATTAGGAGGAGGAAAAGAAAAAGTTCCCAGTAAACCAGAATATTTAACTAATCCTACGCCAACATCCTTATAAGGGATAGTCGCTTTACCAACATGCTGGATTGTTTCTGTAGAGGCTGGGTCGAACGAGAAATAAGTTAACTGATCTATTGTGACGATATTTCCTTGATATGGAAATTTTATGAGTCGAAAGACCGAATAAACAACAGCAGTCATCGCATAAGACCAACTGCGACCTAGAAGAAGGTTGTAATCTAGAGGGGCATCAACCACTTCCACATCTAGATTTACGGTTTTACCTTCGACCCCTATGGGTAAATCCTACAAAATACCAAAAGGGTGGAAACCTCGACCATCAAAAGCCTTAAGAATCGTCGAAGATTGGTTAAGTGTAGGAGAACCAAGTGATTTCCAACACTGAATCGACATAATACACGTTGAAGCTCCCTCATCAATCACAGTCTGATAGATCGATCTGTTTTTGACTAACACTGGTATCTGGAAAGCCATTTGATGAGGTAGACGAGGTGTACTATTTTCTAAATCGAAGATTATAAGATTAAAATCCTGAACATATATAGCTACTATAGCAGACAAAAGCAATTTACGTTGTGCTGGGCATGATTGCAGCACTTCCAAAGCTGACATTGCTGAAGGGGAAATAACTAAGTCTTCAACAATGTTGTAATTCTAAGCAGCTCTCGCATGTGGATTGAAAGTTGATTTACGAAGAACACCTTTAGCAGGCGGTTTGATTATTAAGTCTGGATTTTGTTTCTCGATTTGTAGCGGACCAGAAACAGGAGGAGGTGTAGTTGATGCATTTGCATTAGAAGATTCTACTTCTTTCCCATCAACAGGATTCTTAGTACCATAATCTTGCGATCGTGTCGCAATCCTTACATGAGACATCATCAAAATAGGTTCTTCTGAAGCAGTCGAAGTGGAACCAACCATCTTGCTATCTTGAGTCGGAAAAGGATCCTTCAAGACATCATGTTGTTGTGAACCTTTAACGAATTTTGCAACCTCTGCACAATGTGGGCATTCCTTAGTGAAGTGATCCTCATCAAAAATGTAACAAGGGTAACGAGGTTTGCGCTTTACGTCATTGGATTCATTTTTATCAGTTTTCTCTTTCGAATTTTTCTTGTTTTTACTCTTCCCTTTATTTTTACCATCGTATTTAGATTTAGCCGTAGATGTCTCTACGACATGAATGTCGGCAGAAATTTCGGGGGAAGATTCTCCTTTCGGGGAATCTGGTAATAATAGGAGAAGAATTCTTTGAAGATTTCTTCTTACTTTTCGTATTGACTGTACCAATCATTCCATCAGCAGCATGAGACCCTGAAGGAGCAGCAGCTATCTGACCTTGTTTTGGAAGGTCAGGGATTTTTTCTTGTAAAGTACCTGACTGCGTGTAAATGAGATCAAGGTACTAAGCTTGAGAAATCACTTTCTCTTCAGTAACAACACCAGCTTTAGCTACATCTTCACTGATCTTGGGCAACAATGATTTAACAAACCATTCTGCCAAAATTTGATCTGGAATGTAAACTTTCACCAAATTCCTTCTACGTCGCCATTCATGAATATGATCAGAAATATACGTAGACGTAGATTGCTTAAGTGAAGTTAATAATTTCGTGCCATTGTCGTATCTGACAGGCAACTGAAAGTGAGTCAAGAAGGCAGTTGCTAACTGACTGAAATTATGAAACGAGCCTCGTGGTAACTCAATGTACCATTTGGCTGCAAGACCAATCAAAGTTCTTTGGAAAAGACATAAGTGAATTGAATCATCAATAATTGAATTAGACGCACACCAGATGTGATAAGTCATGACGTGATTTAATGGATCCTCTCCTGACTTACCTTCGAATTTGGGTATATCACATGGCAACTTATGCGGCATTGGCGGCCAGTACGGATAATAGAAAATCGGATCATTCGTAAGGCGCGTCAAATCAGGTAAATCCAAAGTTGCAATAAATGGTAATTGACGGTTAGGGTCACGAAAACCTTGAGTAGCCAAAGCAGTTCCAGGAGGTGGATACCCAGGATAACTGGGAATTGGATTTGCGTTAGGAATCGTGTAACCTCCTGGAAAACAAGGATTAACCTGACCAAACTGGGGTTGTTGAGGCTGCTGATAAGTGTAGCCAGGGTACGGTTGATACTGATAATTTGGATTTTGTGAACCGGGACCGAATTGAGGATATCCTTGGTACGGTTGATACGTGAATTGCGGTTGGCTTGTGACAACTGTACTCGTACCGGCTTGTCCTCCAGGCATCTGAACCGAAGTTTGAACGAAAGGTCCTGACTGGGGTATAGAGACTTGAGGGATTTGCACGGATGCAGGGATAGATGAACTCGGTGTTACAGATACTGCAGAAATAGGTGTTACAGGTTGGACAGATGTAGCCGCAGTTGCAGCAGTTTGAGGCGGAGTCTGAGGTGTACTAGGCGCAGACTGCTGAACAGAACTAGGTGCAAGAGTTTGAATAGTAGGCTGGATAGGTTGCTGGGTTGGACCAGAAACCAAAGACTGTCTAGGTTGAAAAGGTAACTGCACATTAGGTTGCATAGGCTGTTGATATTGGGACGGATCCCACACCATATTCATTCTGGGGTATTTTCTCGCATAAGGTTGAACATAAGGACCATAACCTGGTTGAACGTATGGTTGATAAGTAAGTGGTAAATTTCCAGCTCCTTGAAGAGATGACTGACCAGAAGGCTGTTGGTAACCTTGAATTGAGTACTGACCTTGAGGTTGATGACCCTGAGGCGCGTACTGAAGCTGGGGTTGATAAGGACCCTGAAGAGCATATTGAGCTTGGGTTTGACCCTGGGGTATGTACTTTCCTGAAGGTTGATATCCTTGAGGTATGTAATGTCCTTGGGGTTGTCCTCCAAAATAATATGATTCCACAGTTTGTCCTAGGAAAAATCTACCTTGAGTTTGACCTCCAGGTGGTAACTGACTTCCTGAAGGTTGCCCCCCAGGCGGTAACTAACTACCTTGAGGTTTCCCCCCAGGCGGTAACTGATTTCCCTGAGATTTCCCTCTAGGCGGTACCTGACTGCCTTGAGGTTGCGGATTCGGAATATTACCAGACATCATAAAAATTTTCCCTTCGTTCGACTTTTCAGTTTTAATTCCACTTAAACCAGATGATAACACGCTTTCAATCGGTTGAGGAGTTGCCCCCGAGAAAGTACCAGACAGAGCCTGATATACCGAAGGAACAGAAGGACCACCATGTAAAAATGATTCCGGTGTCTGGGAAAACATGGATGATTCTCCTGCCATAATGGATGATGGATAATAACCTCTGGGTGTTGGATGAAATGGAACTCGAGGTGGAGAAAAAGCAAGACCCGGATTCTCTAAAAAATTTGTTAAGGATAAATACCAAGCAGTAGTTCGAATAGGGCTGTAGAAAATTGATTCACGCTCCCTAAGATTTAATGACTGAGGGGAATTGGGAAGAGATAACTCTTCGTCTGGATTAGTAAGTTCTTCAATAGAAATTAGTCCAGATGGAAGATCATCAGTGACAATATTTCTTACCCTAGGTGAACCAAGATCGCTAGAAGTTGGTGAAATAAATCCCGAAGATGTTTCCAAAACAGAAGGTTTAGTTTCAGGTTCAGAGATTTCAGGTTCGTCAGCCCATTCACTGGCAGGAGAAATACTACCAGTAACTTCAGAAACTGAAATCGGCTCTTGAATGTGTTCTGTTATGGGTGTTTGATAATCAGGATGAACTACTATGGATGAAGTTCCAACTTCTGTTGATTTAATCCTACCGCTATTAGACGATACCAGAGCACGAAGCCCTTCAAGCTGACTTGGTGAATATTCAGGGGGTTTCCCTTGTAGTCTCCAGGATTGTCTTGGCAATTCCGCCATGATTAAATATTTAATTAATCACACGCAAACAAAGAAAATTTTCAATGAAAACACCTAAAGTCTCTAAGAAACAAACAGTTGAATCACATGCTTAAAAATCTAGGATTTCAAACCACACACAAACAGCAACTTCCCTTACTAAAAACACTAGTTGGTGATGAAATCCAACTTAGTAGAAATTTAATATAGAAAGGGCGGTTGGAACAGTTACCCCGACAACCTGCTTAATGAAACAGACTAGCACAAGTTTCCTCACAAAACCATCTCGTGTGAAGAGAACCCCCCAGAGAGTCCAAGTGAGTCTAGTCGACGTCTGTTGCAAGTACAGTGAGATCTTTCCTTCACCGTCACCTTAGGAAATAATCTTAAGTTTGTGGACACTAAGGTTACCAATAGTAACAAATATAACTGGGGGAATAATCTACGATCCGATCTCACACGCAAGGGCAGAGTAACAAAGCTCAATCCCCTTGAAGGTTCCTCAACATGGTTAATCCAAGGTTTACCGACAAGTGACCCCAAGCTCCTCGATAATGGTTAATCCGAGGTTTACCATTTGTAATACGTGCAAAATCTTCTATCTTCCCCAATGAAACAGAATTGATTGTCTCAAAGGTTCGAATATGATCTCGTGATTGACTTCTTTAAGAGAAGCTTCCCAGATTATACAAATTACGATTGGGTTTATTTCCTACCACAAGATTTGTCTACTTGTTTGTTTTACTATCTTGGAGAGTTAATTACTCCCTACTCCAAGATACTAGCCTAAGCTATGTTGGTGATAAGAGCCCTAGAAAATAAAATATTGCTAGATGGATTTTAATTAAGCGTTACTTTTAAGAGTTGTTTCTTAAGTCAATGGGTGCGGAAGTGAAACTCTGATGGTGTGAAAACTTGACTTCCAAAAACACTAAAAATGCACCTAAAAAATGATAATCAGATCGTTTCCTTTCAATGAAGTTCTAATTAAGGAAAATTTGGAGAATGCAATTATTTTAATGAACAATTCCTTCTTTAAACATTAAGAGCAATTGAAAGAAAATATTTTTGTCTTTTCAGCAATAACTCAAAAATGAAACAAACTATCCAAGCTCATAAGAAAAATCCTTTCACTTTCAAAAACTTGAAGCTACAAAACAAGTTTTCTTCAAAAGAGATCTACAAAATTCTATGAAAAACATTCAAAACTATCAAACTAATTCTGAGACCTACAAATTTTAATAATCTAATTGAATTAAAGATTTAAGAAAAAAAAAAAAGTGAAGAAGGTTTTACTTAGCTATTCAGCAAACTAAGGCTCTATTCGTTCAGAATAACAAACAAATCAAAAACACTAAATTATGTTTTTATAAAAAATGAAATTCAAAAACCAATAACAAAGTTTCTTTTCGAATATTTTCAAAGAAACAGGTAACTCTATTTCTTAATAAAGGATGATTTCACAATCAGGCCAGATTCAGCAAAAGACAAAAGACCAATGTAATCTCAGGTATTTTAAACAGTCAATGCTTCGAATCGCTACAAAGACCAAGTGAAAGGCAATCCAAAATGTAAAACTTCTAGAAAATCATCAAAACACCAATACTGCTAAGATTCATTCACAGAAAGCTTTTGACAGAAACAATCATCAATCTGGGCAGAAACCAAAAAACTCTAAATCACAATTAAGATAAACTAAAGAAATAAATCCAAAGTTTTTCAAAATTTTAACAGGGTCCGCAGGCTTGCAGAAGTAACAGGTGCGGTACTGCCCTGTTTACTAAAGCAAAAATGCGAAACTGCCCGCACTGTGCAAAGAAGGCAAAGTGTAGTCTCAGGAAAAATTAGAGAAAAACATAAAAGATCTCAAAATTTTCACAAACAGAGAAAACCTAAGCTACCCAGGCAGACGTCTATCAATCAAAAACTAGGAAAAACGTTTCCTCGATTCAAAATAAAAGAGAACCAAAAACAACAAGTTCTTTCCCCAGCGGAGTCGCCAATTTGTTGGAGGATTAATCCGTCTTGCGGACAAGACCGATCTCCCTAGTACTAAAAGTATCTAGCAACAAACAGCCAAATAGACTAATCTTTCTCTAAGCATATACGATCTATGAAAAGCTCTATAGAGGTGTTAAGGACTTATCGTTTGTCCAGTGCTTGTTTGAAGTCGTTGTTGTCCCTCGCGCGCTTGAAGGAGTTTTCCTCGTAAACCTGCAGTCACAAACAAGAAAAATATTACATAGCACCTGTATAGAAATCATCATAAACCATGCTTATCATAGTGATCAAGGAATCTATGAAATAAACCATTGATTGAAAGCTTATTGAGAAAAATGAGTATATTTGTATTAATTTCAAAAGAAGAAAATCCTTACAACCTGAGCCTTGATATTGCACAGGACTTTCCGGGGTCCGAAGCAGGAATCTCCTTTACTTTGACAAGTTCTGCACTCCTCCAATCAAGAAGAAATAGAGGTATGTAATCTTTCCTCACAAAAGTCTTAATTAACTGAGTCTGAATCTCAACAGCACTTAACTTCAAATATTCTAAAGCTTCAACTCCCTTTGAGGCTACCCAATGCCTCCTTTTATAGTAGAATAGAGGAGGTTTTCTGTTCCAACTATGAAGGGATAGAATCCTCCTTCAAAGGGATAAGCTCCTCACATCAAGGGGTTAGCGCCATAAGGTAAGGGATACATGCACCTCATAAGAGCGGTTCTATCACCGCAAGATATTTCCTGGAAGCTTCTAGAATTCACTTTTATTGAGCTTTTTGGAAATTTTTTGCGCCTTTTTTATCTTACAGGGGTCCGCACCTATAACAAAGAGAAAGTGCGTTCAAGTATGCAAGATAGCTGAACATTAGGTGCGGGACCGCAAGCAAGATAGCAAGAAAGTGCGATACCAAAGTTTTAGGAGACTTTTAGGAACTTTTTTCTGATTTTCAAGGCTTGACATGAGGAACTGATATGTTAGACTTGCAAAGGGAGAAGTATGAGTAATAATGAGCTCATACACATAGCAGAATGTCAGGATGACAATTTTCAGTGTAACAAGGGGTTCGAGTTAATAACCTTTATCAATTGCAGGTAGATGGCTGCACAGCAATGGCAGGCAAGGCAGAAGGAGTGGTGAGCCGGGATGATGGCGAGTTGTGGCACCGGAGATTGGGCCACCTTCACCATGGAGATTTGAAGATACTATAGTAGATTTATACTAGGCTTCCTAAGGGTACTCTTGCGCAGTCAGATCAGTGCAAGGGATGTACCTTGGGAAAAATTGTGAAAGCCACCTTTCACAAGAAGGATAGTCGCGCCACGATGATCCTTGAGAGAATTCACACAGAAGTGTGGACCTTTCTCAGCAGCTTCGACATCAAAGCACAGGTATTATGTGATATTTGTTGATGATTTTTCTCGTAAGTGCTGGATCTTCTTCATGCAGAAGAAAAGCGAGACATACTCAAAGTTCTGTGAGTTCAAGGCACTGGTTGAGAAAGAATCGGGGAAGCAGGTGAAGGCTCTTAGGAGCGACAATGGTGGTGAATTCATCTCTGGCGAATTCAAGGACTTTTGCAGCGCAGAAGGAATTCGAAGAGAGCTCATAGCACCTCATAACCCACAGCAGAACGGGGTTGTTGAGCGGAAGAACAGAACAATCGTGGGTGCTGCACGGGCGATGTTGCATGATCAGGGCCTACCCATTCACTTGTGGGCAGAGGCATGCAATACTGCAGTATATGTGCAGAACCGTTGTCCTCACAAGATACTTGGCATGAGTACACCCGAGGAGGCGTTTTCTGGTAAGAGGCTTGATATTTCCCATTTAAGGATTTTTGGTTCACCTGTTTACATTCATGTGACGAAGGATTCCAGGAAGAAGCTAGAGCCAACCACAGAGGTTGGGATATTTGTGGGGTACACTGATATGCCCCACAACTATTGTGTGTATTTTCCAGACAGTCGCAAGACTGTTGTGCGACGGGATATCAAATTTCAGGAGGAGAAAGCCATGAAGTGTTCGCTTGAGAGGGAGCCACACTTGCATGCAGATGAGGAGCTATTAGTTCCTAAGGATGAGTCTCGGGATGTGGATCAGCCACAAGATGAGGTTCATGGAGTGGAAGAGACCACTCAAGCAGCGCCAACCATCGGGCGGGCACTACAGAAGCTGAGCGACTGGCTCAAGATGCAGAGAAGGTTGTAGGAGCACCTACATCATAGCGCAGACAGAGACAGTCACCTGATCGGTACACTGGATACATGGCTCTTGTGAGCAAGTGTATTGTGACAGAGCCATCCTCTTTCGAGGAAGTTGTGGAGGACCCCGCATGGGTAGATGCCATGGTGGAAGAGTATTATTTGATTGTCAGAAACAGTGCATGGGAAATTGTCCCGAGACCGGAGGGGAAATAAGTGGTGGGTTCTATATGGATCTACAAAGTGAAGCAGGCAGCTGACGGGAGTGTGGATAAGTATAAGGCAAGATTTTTTTCCCGAGGCTTTTCACAGATAGAGGGGATCGATTATGAGGAGACCTTTGCACCTGTCGCAAGGTATTATTCCATACGGATGATTCTTGCTCTCTCAGCGCAGATGGGGTGGCACATTCATCAGATGGATGTGAAGATTGCATTCCTCAATGGAGTCATTGAGGAGGAGGTGTACATAGAGCAGCCCGAAGGTTTCGAGATCTTCAGCAGCGAGTCACATGTGTGCAAGCTCAAGAGAGCACTGTATGGGTTGAAACAAGCACCTCGTGCTTGGTACACACGGATAGACAGTTATTTCACCGGACTTGGATTCTCCAAGAGTGAGGCGGGTCCTAACCTATACCAGATTGTGGTGGAGGGTAAGTTGCTGATCATTGTACTTTATGTAGATGACTTGATTTTGACAGGTGATGAGCTATTGATACTCTCATGCAAGGAGGATATTGCAAAAGAGTTTGAGATGAAGGACTTGGGCCTCCTTCATTATTTACTGAGATTGGAAATTTGGCAGCACAGTGTTGGACTGTTTGTTTCCCAGGGTAAGTATGCCCGGGAGATACTAGAGAAGTTCAACATGCATGGTTGCAAGCCTGTTGATACTCCTCTTCCTGGTGGTTGGAGGAAGGAGGATGCTACTTCGGTAGAGGTATTGGATGCCATTGTTTATCGACAGTTGGTGGGGTCGCTTATGTATCTCGTCAATACACGACCCGACATATGCTATGCTGTTAACCAGCTTTCACAAGCTATGGTTAATCCTACCAAGCTCTTCTGGAAGGCAGGAAAGCATGTATTGAGATATTTCAGAGGCACATATCTCACAGGCACATCGGGATATGGATTATGGTACAGACAGTCGGATGAGGTGAAGCTATGTGGATTCACGGATGCAGATTGGGCAGGGAGCCCAACGGACAGAAAGAGCACATCTGGAGGGATTTTTAGTATCGAGTCGACAGCAGTTTCTTAGTACAACAGGAAGCAGAGATCCGTGGCACTCAGTTCAGCAGAGGCTGAGTATATGGTAGCGAGTTTGGCTGCATGCGAGGCTATATGGATGAGGAAGATCCTGGTCGGGTTGTTTGGTTCACACTTAGAGCCTACTGTGATTTATTGTGATAATCAGAGTTGCATTAAACTCTCGGTTAATCCAGTATTTCATGATAGATCTAAACACATTGACATCCGGTATCATCATATCAGAGATTGTGTGCAGTGGAAGGTCATGTTACTTTCATACATTCCTATGGAGGATCAGGATGCTAATATCTTGACGAAGGCGCTCACTGGGAGCAAATTCGAATACCACAGGGGCAAGATAGGGGTTGCAGATAATCCATATCTTGTTGAGAGGGAGTGTTGAGATTGCAACAAGATGATGAGCTTAGTGGAAAGGAGTCGCCTTCACTAAGTGGGCCCGCAGGCTATTTTTGGCGCAAAGTCTATTTTTAGACTATGTCTATTTTTAGACATGTGGATCATGTTCTATGAGTTGTAGGATGCTATTTGTGGATGGTTGGTCAAGTCAGAAAAAATATATGGACTTCTATTTTTAGACATATTGGGCGGAATCTATTTTTAGATTGCCAGTCTAAAAATAGATATGTCAAATATTATTAGCTCTTAATAATATTTAGATTCTAAACATTATCTTATTCTCTTGGAGCACTTCAGTTAGATGCCTAGAAGTGGCACATGCAGCTGACAGAAGGAATGACGCAATTCCTAGGGTTTAGTGGAGCTATTGCATGAAGACTTCAGTTAGAACTCATGTGACAGAGTTTGGTGGAGTTGATTGAGGAAGTTAGTGGAGTTGTATTCAGTTTAACTAATCTAAACATAGTTGAGCTATTTGTATTCGGTTTAACTAATTGATACAATTAGTGAGAGTGGTGTGAATTAATTATTAATTAATTCACTAATTATAAACTCATTAATCAACTAAAGAATGCATCAGTTAACTTTAGTGCATGGATAGTTTCAGTGGAGACCAGTGCAGAAATAGGTGAAAGAGCAGGTTAACTATCAGTTGTGACTATACTGTTGCTATTTGCAACACACAGATAGGTGGAGTAGCCCATGAGGATTGCGAAGTATAAGCCAGGTGGTTTATCTATTTAATGAAGCCATCCCATAGCATTAATAACGCAATAGAGGTTAGCTATCAAGTGGCAAAAGATTGGAGCATGTGTTTTACTAGATCTAGCTTGATAGTGTGTAGCAATTGAGGGGGTGCATGAGAGCTTGTGAGGAGCTTTTGTACTATGATTGTTACATGATCTCCATGACATATAATATACAGATAGTTGGGGTTTTCAGCTTTAAGCTTTCCCATTAAATACTATGTCCATATGTGTGATTGTTTGTGGTTTTAATGTATGCATGCAATTGATTTTATTTCCGCATGTGATGATCAATGGTAGAAGAGATTTTGTATTATGCATGAAGCTAAAATAGTGTGTGATCAGGAGAATCTCGGTGAATAATATATCAGTTATTCAAATTTCTACACTTTATCTATGTCGCTATGTCCATCAATAGCTACATCTTTCCCAAAGATGAAATACAATGGCGACTTTGACAAGTAACCAAGACATGCCTCAAATGGCAATGTTTGAGTAGAAGAATGTTTTGCATAGTTGTAAGTGTGTTGAATGTAATGCAATTGTTCATCCCACAACTTAGGAGGTTTACTACAATATCCTCTAAGAAGATGAATGAATTTTCTATTAACCACCCCGGTCTAACCATTTGTTTGCAGATGAAAGGCTATACTCTTCTTCAACTTAGTGTCCATCAAGTCCCACAAACTTGACCTAAAATTCCCAACAAATCGATAATCTCGATCACTTACAATAGATGTAGGCAACCCAAAATGAACCCATACATTTTGAAAGAAAAGATGAGTGGTATTTTCAGTTGTAATTTTCTTTTTACATGGCATCAAAATACACATTTCGCTAAACCTATCCACAACTACATACAAGTAATTAGGACCTCTTTTCGACAAAGGAAGACCTCCTACAAAATACATTGAGATACTCTCCCATGGAGGTCGCAGGGTCGAACCCTGGCACCTCCACCCGGAATATGACCAAAAATTTTATAACACATTTCAAACTTGGGGGGGGGCACGTGGTGGCCTTCGGGCTTGCCACATGTCGTCACCCACTTGGCCCTTGAATTAATCCAATAAAAACTCGACACATCACCCTCCAATTAAAACTAGTGCCAAGTTGCCACTTGGCGGCCTACCATTCACCTGTAGAAAAAACCAAAAAATGACCCTTCATATTTGGCATGTCACGTCAGCATTATGGACTCCTAACTGGACATATAGATGTCATTTTTTAAAAAATTTACCTGTTTGGAAAAGCGGACATAAGTCGTTTCTGGGAGCATACGATGATCATTTTTCATGAAACAAAGTGCACCAGATTTAGAATGATGACCACTACGTGGTCATTCAATATCTGAGCCAATCTGAGCACTTTGAGTTTTGAGCATAAAACTGAGCCCATGATCAATGTTAAACATTACGTTTACGTTTAAATGTTTATGAATGTTAAATGTTAAATTTTAAACATTACATTTACGTTTACATGTTTACGGGTTTACGTGAGATCTACCCCCATACTAGGTTGTAGAGCACCTCTTAGTGCAATAATTTATAAATTATTAATTTATTATTAAATTTGAAATTAATTGTTTTTCAATAGAAATAAATCATTTTTATGCGTATATAAAAATTGTTACTTTATCGATTATTTTATATATATATATATAGCAAATTTTTTTATTATATTTAAAAAAAACACTTATTTCTTTTGCTATATATTAATTATAATTGAGAAACCTAACATATATAAGGTCTAATAAATTAAGTACAAAAGAAAATAATAAGACAATACATTAAGAAAACATAATTTCACTATGCAAAACAATGCCCTTTATGGGCTTCTCTCATCTCATCTTTTTTATTGTCCTACATTCCCTTATTCATCTTGTTGTTACAATCATTTTCATCCTCCCATACTCCTTACTACTTTTCCAAGTTGTCCATGCATGTATCATTAACTGATCCAATGGAGTCTAAGGGCTTGCTCACCATTGACTTTGAGCTTCTAGTAAAACCAAGTACCAATTGATAATTTATATTAATGATGGAAGCCAACTTATCCACTTGTTTATTATGGGCTTCAACTCATGTTTCGAAGTCTTTATATCGAGTATGTTACGCATTTATGTGGCCCCCTATGCTTTAGTTCAAGTGATATATTTCCTACTAGATTAGCAATCATTGATGCAAAGCAATGAGTTCTACTTGGTTATTCATTATTGCATCTAGAACCCATGCATATGTTATTTCTTATTGTCCATCCCTAACTTGGACCACCCTGGTCACACTTGCCATCCCTAGGTTTGAAATTAATTATCGGAAAAAGTGTTCAATACAAGCTAAAATATTAAATTAATGTTATATATTAATATTATGTCAACTTTTATGTTTCAAATATATAAAATCTAGCATCAAGCATCTAAAAATTAAAAACTTTAAAGACAATTAAATATACTAAGTTGAGATCTTAAAACTTGAAAGCATGGTATTTTTTCTATATATCAACCATTTTTCAACTAAACTGTCAAATAAGACTTATCTTTAAAAATGACTGAAAATTTAATCTCTTTATTTCTAAGAGAAAATACCTAAATTGTATGATAAATTATTGCACAATTATAATTAAACAATTTAATTATGAACTTTTTTCTCTAAAATTTGACTATACAATTTTGGGTGAGATTGAGATTTTAAACTTGCATAGGCTTGTCGTAAATAAACTTTTTTAAGCCGCATTTACGATTACTTGATCAATGAAAAGGATTACTTCATTTAGAACAACCAAATCTAAAAATTAAACCAATTAACTTTAAAATTCAACTTATTACAACTAATCACCTAATAAAAACCAAAAAAGCATTTATTGATTTTCAAAAATCCTTCAACACTATACCTAACCAAAACTAAAAATAAGCCGTGGACACTCACCTAACCGGAACCTAAACCTAAAATGAAATATAAACATCCCTTTGTTTATAAGTTGTATTCTGACTCATGAAACATGCAACAACCTTTGAATTAAATGAACATTTATATTTCGTTCAAAATGTGTAACGAAGAGGGGAATGCCAAACACTTCTTTTTAATTACTTGGTGGCATATCATGGACAAATAAATGCGAGGAAATATACATTTAACCATTATTCGCATGCAAATAGAGCATATGAGGAAAAACTTGAACATGATAGTGTGACTCTTTCCCATGGATTCGAATTGTCTATTTCAAGCATTGAGGTATTGATGGCAATGTAATTTTATTATTTCATATTTTCAATTGTGTAATTTCATTTTTCAATTATAAAAATATGGTTGTTTCGTAATTATGAATAATTATGAAAATTATTAATATGAAATAATATAAAAATAAGGCTGTGCAGTTAGCATTCTCTGTCGTTTAGTTTAATTATTGAACTTTGAAATATATGAACTGGCTTCCACATTTGAATAATGACTACATAGTAGCTACTCTAGCTTAGCTTAGATATAGTTAAATTGGAGCAAAAAATGATAAAGACATCTTAATAATGTGATTGATCCAAAAGGCACCCAACTTTATATTAATAAAAAATACAATTAAAATAGCAAGATAATTCATGATTGCATTAACTGTGAAGCAGATCTATCGCACACACAAATCATCCCAGTACATAAGAGATTTACTTGTCAACATCTATGATGGTGATATTAACATTCACAAGCTTCCTATCATCAGATAACACATCCCTATTTTTAAAAGTAAACTTTAAAAACAATAAAGGAAAAAAATGATGATAATGAAATTTTTAAAATAAGATTTTACATTGAAATTATAAAGCTCTAATAGGAAGTCACATTTAGGAATGAGTATGACATGGTGAAATAAAATGTTAAATAAACGATGTGATTAGCAACAAATTAATTTTCTTACCATGATTTGATGTGATAGACATTGCAACGATTTATTATTAAAAGAATACAAATCCCACCATCCATGAAGGGTACATAGGTAAAATCCTATCAACAAAGAAACTCAAGTCAATAAAATAGCATCGGAGGACAAATTCAACTCAAGCCAAGACTGTGTTGTTCTAAATTCATGTAAGAATTTGAAGATGCTAAAGAGTTTGATTGTAAAACCGCTTGGTCTTCTAAAGGGCATATAGGTGGAAACATGTAGCTATCCTAGAGACTACAAAGGTTTCAAAAGTATAAAATTCTATAGTAGTGTGATAATTAATGAGTTATGCACTTTTGTTTCTCTCTCCCAATGGTTATATTTATCAATTTCCTCAGATTTTAATTTCATATTAGTGAATTTAATTATAAATTTAATTATTTAATTTATATAAATAAGATTTTAATTTCATATTAGTAAATTTAATTATAAATTTACATATTTTTATTTAAATATTTAAATTATATAAATAAAATTTATATTTTATATGAATCTTTTCATTTCTCAACTTTACTTTTTCAATTGAAATTAATTATAATTAAACTAAAATATAATTGAGTACTTTATAAGTTTGAGATGTATCAACAAAAATAAATAGAACAAACCTAATTAGTATTAACCTACATCAATATATAATTTTAACTACTCATTACCTGTACATGTCAATATTTAAAATTTAACCAAAATACCGTGAGAATTAATGGGGATAAATGGTACATCACATGAACATTGGAACATTGCCTGCAATTTTTTGAAAACTTTCAAAATTACAGTGAACATTGAAATGCGCCTTAAGGTTAACATTGAAAAAATACCTCAACGTTTGGAAAATTGTTGAAATAACGTTTCAAAAATTGCCAAAGTACTATAATAAGTTAATAACCATCCCCAGATGAAATATGCCAAAAGTACTATAATCACAATCCATAGATGAAGCATGAGGCATGTGAATATTGAAAGATAATTTAGTGCCTCGCCTATTCTTTGATTTATAAAGTTAAAATATACATCTTCAAAATCTTACACTGGGTGATCAGGACGCAACGTACAACAGTCGAACAACAAAGTCAAGACGAAGGGTACAACAGTCGAACAACAGAGTCTCCAACAAATGTACAATGCCAACAGAAACCATGATGGCAGAATAAGAGTTTAAAGCACCCTAAGCCAATCCGGAAGTTAAAAAATAAAATTAAAATATTAAAAAAAATTAATGTGGTTTACAAAGTTAGCTTTATGAATGGTTTTATAATTTTTGGTCAATTAGTCTATTAATACAAAGTCAACACATTATATATATATATATATATATATATATATATATATATATATATATAACTTTTTTCATATATTAATAAAATTAAGCAATTTTAAAAGAGAATGGTTGCATTAGTATTAATATGGCTAAATTTTGGGCTTGGAGTATGCCCCAAAATTGTTTCTGCTTAATTAAGGATTTGTCTTCCTTGGGCGTAAGGAAACAAGTTAACAACCCAAGACCCAGAGGCATCTGGCAGGAATGAAAGCCCGCCCCCTTACAGACCACCAATGGGTAATTCCAAGTGGCGTGGTTTTCCTTGAAGAACAATGATGAGTTATCTTGCATTCACGAATAACGAACAGTGTTAGTTATCTCACTATTGATTTGACAACTGAGTTACGATAAGTTTTCCCACTAATTGAAAAAAAATAATGTAGCTAAACTTGTGTTATCCTCTCTTTTATATTAATAATATTTTTCTCGCAAAATTAATAAATAATTTTAATAAACAACTCCAAAATTTACATAGATTTAATGATGAGCATCAAAGTACATAAAACCAAAATAATGGTAAGTATATGTAAGAAATTAATTTATCCATTAATTTTGTACAGTAATAACAGCTTTAAAAAGATCCAATTTGTTAGGTCCCTAAAATAATAGTGTAGTCCCCTTATTGTTATTGTTAAAGTAGCCCCCATATTGTTAATTTTATGCCACATTGAATTCCACTATCGTTATTGTTGTGCCCTTATATTATTATTGTTTTGTAGGCTCTAATTATATTGTGACCCCTTAGACTCCTATATATATAAATGAGGTCTTGTCATTTGTATCGTTCAAGAATTGTTCATTTAATATGTAATGTAAAAGATGTTTCTCCCTAGAAGAGGATAATTTTTAAGTCGTTGATCTATCTTTTCTTCTGCTTTGTGAGTTGGTTGCATAACATTTGGTATGAGAGCTTTGGATTCTAGGGTTTTGCTGCTTCAAATAGGTCATCTTGGAATTTTCGTTATAAATGTCTTTCTAAAGCTTCAGAAGCTGAAATTTCAACCACATGGATCTAAAATATTGGTGAATTTTTTGTACGAATTTTATATCTTGGTTCGCTATATTTTCGGGGATGTGGGTTGAAGAAGTTAGAGTTTCTGCATGCTCCATAATTCAATCTTAAACAAGTGATCAAGGAAAAAATGGCATAACTTTCTCTTCAAGCATCTAATTTGAATTTTGTAAAAAGGAACAAAAAACAAACAGAATATAGTTTCTCATGTAGAAATTTCAGGGCCAAAATTAGAAACAATGACACGTGGCACTGCGTACAAGTTGGATCTACTAAACCAGTCCATAATCAGGTCATCATGGCATATTGGGCATAGCTTTACCTTAAAGAATTATATTTTGGCCTAACTTATGGTATTGGAAATAATAATCATAGGGTTACCATAGAAAAAAATTTCATACCTTGGAGAGCCAAAATTACAGAGTTACAATCATTTCAACATCCAGATTCTAAAATCAAGAAAAAGGTGTGTATTTTTTTTAAATTGCATAACGTTTGTTTGAATAAATAGTTTGAATTGATTCCAAGGGAAATTGAAGCATATATATCAGTATTGGGTTCTAAAATGTCTCTAACAAAATAATTATACACCCATTAATCCCTCAGAAAGCTCTACTATGACGCATGAAGATGCAAAATTGCAACATGATATATAAAAATTACGGGACCGAGTTTTACAAATTTCGCTCTCACAAAGAGAAACCGAAGATGAAATTAAAGGGGAGATGATTGGTTTAAAGGTATAATTAAAAGGCGACATGGATGGTTTGAAAGTAGAAATAAAAGGTGATTTGAATGGTTTAAAAGAAGATATGGAAGGGTTGAAGGAAGGGTTGACAAAGTTGCTGCAAGAAAAGCTTCCTAGTGGTGACAAGGTAATCCATAAAAATCATGATGAGGACAAATTTAGGAATATGAATTATGTTGTTGGTTTTAAGACCCACAATATTCTAAAGATCGATATGAGGAAGTTTGATGGAAAGGTTCTGGTAACATGGATACTACAAATGGAGAAATATTTTGATCTCCATGATGTGCAACACACACAAAATGTATGCATTGAATCTTTATTTTTATAAAAAAATCAGTTTGTATGGTATCAATGTCTTTGTTCTCGTAAACCACTTGTCACTTGGTAAATTTGTATGGAGGAAATGATAACACATTATCAAGGTACAAAGATAAACACCTTCTTTAGCCAATTGATAAATCTCAAACAAAAGGGTTCAATGGTGGAGCACATTGAGGACTTCCAAAAATTGAATATCACGGTAACCAATATTCCAAAGGAGCATTGAATTGATGTCTTCATGGTAGCTTTAAAGGATAAAATCCAACATGAGGTCCACCTTTGGTAACCTCATTCATTGGAGAATCCATTCAGGGTGGCAAGAAAAGTTGAAATAAAAATTATGGCAACAAGGAAGTCTACCACTCACAACTATAAATATGGAAGTTTTTTTGCTCCTAGCATTCCACAACCTACAAGGTTGACACCACAACAATTGGAAGAAAAAAGAGAAAAAGCGATTTGTTACAGTTGTGATAGAAAATACACTAAAGGTCATAAGTGTGTTGAGAAGAAATTATTTTACATAGATTAGTAAAAGGAGAAAGAAAAGGAACATGAAACGTCAAAACAGGAGTATATACACGAGGAACCAAACCCAGAGAAAGAATAAATGAATCCAACCATATCTTGTAATGCATTGGCAAGAATTACCACTCCTCAAACTCTCAATTTAGAAGGATATATCAAGAAGAAAAAGGTAATAGAGTTGATTGATTCGAGTAGTACCAATAATTTTATTCATTGTAAGATGGACAAGGAATTGAATTGCTTCCTATATCAAGCACCAGAGTGTCAAGTGATGGTTGCAAATGGAGGAGCTATAAATTTCTCTAGAAAGTTCCATAATATCAAGTTAACCATGGGGAAATATGTGTTTAATATTCCAATTCTTTCCATTCTAATGGGTGGTGTTGATGTTGTACTAGGAGTCCAATGGTTACAATCTTTGGGGACGATAACTTTTAATTTTCAAGAACTTTTATTGATTTTTTTTTTTGGAAGGAAATGAAGCTGAATTAAGGGGTGTCACAAGGAAACCAAGAAATATAATCAACTCTAATGACATGAAAAACTTATAAAGAAATAATAATGGGGCATAATTGCACAATTATGTTCCCTAGAGATTCAAACATCGAAATCATCTGTTTCTCCATATCTCCAAAAATTATTGGACAATCATTCCAAGTTATCGATACTCCCAAAGGCCTCCCACCTATTCATGATCATGATCATGCTATTCATTTGATTCAAGGAAGTATTCCTCCAAACATCAGGCCTTACATATATCCCTATGGTGAAAAGAGTGAAATTAAACATATGGTTGCAAAAATGCTAGAGGTCGGTATAATTCAACCTATTCAAATTTCTTTCTATGCTCCAGTAGTAATGGTGCACAAGAAGGATGGACCATGGCATATTTTTCCAGATTAGAGGGAGCTCAACAATCTCATTATTAAAGATAAAGTTCCCATCATGTCATTGATGAAATGTTGGATCAATTACATGGAAAAATTCACTTCACCAAGATGGATCTTGGTTCAATATATCATCAAATTAGAATGAAGACTGAAGACATTCTAAAAACAACATTCAGAATTCATGAGAGTCATTATGATTTTTCTTTCATTCCTTTTGGCCTTAAACTAATTCACCTTCCACATTTGAAGGTTTGATGAATTCCATTTTCAAACCCTTCCTTAGAAAATTTATGTTAGTATTTTTTGATGATATACTAATCTACAACAAGTCTTTGAAAGATCATGTTCAACATGTTAACAGGGTGATCAAACTATTGGAGGAGAAACAATTATATGAAAAAACCTCCAAATGTTTCTTTGTAGTATAATATTTGGGTCGTATTGTATCTCATGAGGCTGTTAAGGTAGACCCTAAAAAAATTAAAACCATTAAGGAATGGAAAATCCCCATAACCATAAAGCATCTTCGAGGATTTTTCGGGTTGACAATATATTATCACAAGTTTCTTAAGAATTATGGTAGAATGGCATCACCTCTAACAACATTACTGAAAAAAGATGCATTTTATTAGACTCTAGAAGCAACTAATGCCTTTGAACATATTAAAGAGGCAATGTGCCAATCATCGGTCTTAGCTACACCAGACTTCACAAAAACCTTTATTGTAGAATGTGATGCCCCGGGAAATGGAATTGGTGTTATTTTAATGAAAAGGAAGCCCCATTTCTTTTGAAAGTCAACTAATAAAATGAAAGTATTTACACAAAACTATTTATGAGAAGGAAATGTTGGAAATACTACATGCACTAAAGCAATGGAGACCTTACCTAATGGCAAGACACTTCAAGGTAAAAAAATATCCTGATAGTCTTAAATAATTTTTTGGAACAAATATTATCTTCAGAAGAGAAGAAAAAATGGGTCACAAAGATTTTGGGTTATGACTTTGAAAATATCTACAAAAAGGGAAGAAAAATGTTGTTGCAGATGCACTCCCAAGAAAGGATGAGGATGTTGAAGCATTTTTTTGTGCCATGTCTATTATCCAACCTGATTGGATAAACGAAGAAAGGGATGAATGGAAGAATGACGCAGAGGTGTGGACACTCATTCAAAAGTTGCAGCAAGATTCCACTACATATGATACATTTAGCTGGAACAATGATTCATTATGGCACAAAGATAGTGTATATCTTTGTAAGAATCCCCAACTCAAACAAAATATTGTTTTGGAATTGCACACCTCCCCCTTAGGAGGGCACTCAATATTTTTAAAAACTTATCACATGATTAATAAGAAATTTTTTTGGGAGGGCCTTAAATATGATATTAAAAAGTTTGTAGGAGAATGTTTGGTTTACCAACAAAATAAAGTTGAGACAATTAAGACCCCGGGTTTGTTACACCCTCTAGCCATTCCAAGTCAGCATTGAGAGGAGGTCTCAATGGATATTATCACAGGTTTACCCAAGTTTGAAGGAAAAAGTGTCATCATGGTGGTAGTTGATAGAATTACCAAATATGCACACTTTTGTGCACTATCTCATCCTTTTAAAGCCAATAAAATTTCTACTTAATTTATGGAAACAATTTAAAAGATACATAAATCCAAAGATTATTGTAAGTGAAAGAGATCCCATTTTCACTGGAAAATTTTGGATGAAATTATTTTCTTGTCTAGGCACGCAATTAGCTCATAGCTCATCTTAGCATCCTCAATCTAACGGGTAAACTAAGATAGTGAAAAAAAAATTGGAATGATATATTCATTGCTTTGTATATGATAAAAAAACACAATGGGTCAAGTAGTTACCTCTGGCTGAATGGTGGTATAACACTTCCTTCCATATTGCAGCAAAAATGACCCCATTTATCGCACTTTATGGATATCACCCACCGTCCATCAATTAATATTTAAGAGAAAATTATAAGGTTCAAGTAGTTGAAGATCACATCGAGCATCAATAACAAGTTCTCCAACTCTTAAAGGATAACCTCACTCTGGCATAGAATCGAATGAAATAACAATAATATTATCATCGCAATGGAATAAGTTTTGACGTAGGCGACTGGGTATTTTTATGACTACAACCATACAAACAAATGTCCCTCAAGCAATCTAAGAAGGATACTAAATTATCACCCAAGTACTATGGTCCTTAAAAGGTGTTGCAAAAGATTGGTATTATGGCATACAAATTGGAGTTACCTGCATCTTCTCAAGTACACCCAGTTTTCCATGTTTCATGCTTAAAGAAGGTTATTGGTGACAAGCTCCCATTTCAAACAATATTTCCAGAATTTGACGAAGAAGGAAAAATCATATTGGAACTTGAAGCGATCAGAGAAACAAGAACCAAAAACTACGGAATCGATCATTTTCAGAGTATCTCATTAAGTGGAAGAACTTACCCATTGAATATTCCGCATGGGAGGATGATAATTTTATATAGAAGAATCCATAACTACTCAAGCATTGAGGAAAACACTTTCTTGTAAGGAGAGGGGCATGTTAGGTCCCCATAATAATAGTGTAGTCTCATTATTTTTATTGTTAAAGTAGCCCCCATATCATTATTGTTGTGCCCCATAGAAGCCCACTATTGTTATTGTTGTGCCCTTACATTATTATTTTTATGTAGGCTCTTATTATATTGTGACCCCTTATACTCCTATATATCTAAAGGAGGTATTGTCACTTGTAATCATCCAAGAATTGTTCATTTATGTAATGTAAAGGAGGTTTCCCTCTCAAAGATGATAGTTTTTAAGTCGTTGATCTATGTTTTCTTTTGCTTAGTGTGTTGGTTGCATAACACAATTGTATAAATATTTAGACATAGATTTCAATGATTATCATTTAAGTTAGAATCACAATGTTGAGAATAAAAATATTGGTGGTTGGAAATATTGTCACGGTCTTCAAACTAAATGTCAAAATGTTAAAATATAGTTTTGAGATAAGAAAAAAAAAACATATTTAACACCTTAATAACTTTGTTCATTCTATATGGGGTGACAGGAGGGGGAGGGATTCTCATTAATACTGATGGAAAAACAGAAGAAATATATGCTTGGGTGATGGGAATAAAGACTAATAATCAGGCATAATCCTTCAGCCTCTTGTTTGGCCTATCTCTAGTGCAGGAAAAAGGAATAATAGAGGCGGTCATCCGAGGAGAATCCCTAATGATAATCAAGCATATGGAAAATAATACTTCGACACAAAATAGCAAACTTTATGAAATTATAAAAAGAATACAAGGAATAGAGACCTCTCTAGGAGAAGTCAGGTTCTATCATATTCTCAGAGGGAAGAATAAGGAAGAAAATAGGTAGGAAAATTAGGCCTGCCAACTTCCAAAAGAGAAAAGTATGGTAAATGGGCAGGAGGGAAGTTATCAAATCCCCTAAAAAGTTTCAAATGGAAAAAAACAAAGGTAAAATAAAGGCTGCTAGAGAAAGATAACTAAGAAAAAATATAGAAGAAAACCCAATGAGTTGGCGATTATGGATATTAAGGTGTTGGTTGCAATGGTTTGGGGGTGGTGATTTTAGTTATCCACATATCTAACTGGGGGTCGCGCCCCCCCCCACCTTCTTCCCCTATTCGACCCTGTGTCTCTTCTCTCCCTATCGTATTTTCTCCCCCATGGTCTATGAGTTCTGACGCATAGGTTATCCCATCTTCATTTCCCCTCGTCTTTTTCTTCTGGGTTCTAAGTTATCCTCTCCCTAGACTCCTTTAAATCCTTCCCCATTGTCTGGGCTCCCTCTTCTCGATATGGTCCCTCTCAAACCTTGTCCCATCGAGCCTCCATCCTTATGCCTATTAGATGGTGTTCATGGAAGACTCTCAATGGATATGGGACGTGGGTCTCAGATGCGTGCTGTTTGGCGTCACACATGCAAGTCACCTGGCATTACCTCACGTCAGAGTCAAAGAGCTGAGCGATACAGGACCTGGTGCAATGGAGGTTGTCGGTGCATTCAAGGTTGGTGCATGCGAAATCTGGAAAACAGAGGGTGTAACTTAATCACACTGAGTTGAAATCGTCAGTTGGCATGGTATAATCCTTGTAACAACTGGTTTGAGGTAAATTCAAAGTACAAAGGTATTCTGAAGGTGTGTGGGGAAGGTGGCGGCATGAAGCGTCTAAAGTGTGAGGTCGGCTGAGGCAGGCTCAAGATCTATTTATGCTGCAGTTCCAAGCCTTATGAAGACAAAAAGCCCAATTATGTTAGTCAGGTTAGGCGGAGTTTTGCAACGAGGCAGACTCTGTCCATAAACGCGAGCTTTGAAAATGTTTAGTTAGTACACTATTTTTTTATATGGGTGGCTAGTGGGGAGTAGAATTTGGGAATTATATTCAGAGATTCTGAGAATGACAAGGAGTTGTGGGTAGTGAATTTGCAGAGTGAGTTGGTAGATGTTGTAGGTTACTGGGCCTGTCAGCAGTTCAATATTTGGCTTTGGGTCTGGAACAAAGGGAGGAAATGGCAATGGGATCCTGAGTTCTCTTCGGAGAAAGCTTTCGATAAATTCTTTATACTTTGGGCCTTTATTAACCTAGTATACTAGGTGTTGGAGAGATGATGTGGGAGTGTTGATAGAAATCGGGAGCATGGTGGCAAGGGGCAAGGCTTGGGTCGTATAAGGAGGAAAATTGAGCACGAAGGTGGGATGAGGTTGAAGCATGGAGGTTCTGGGGAAGAAAGGAAATCTAAAGGAGTTTTGTGGCTCACTTCTATGGTGATAATTGGTAACGGTAAAAGAGTATTGTCAGTGCAGGACATATCGCAAATTTGGGCAGTGGTAGGTGGGCAAGTGTGTTGTAGGATCCTAGCAAAATTTTTTGGGAGAACTGGTGTTGTTTTTCCTGGATGGAATCTCACAACAACTCAGAGGTGGGGAGTTCAGCCACTGGGCCATGGGAACGTCGCAGACCAAGTTCAGGATGGTTGCATGGCAGAGGTTGAAAAGGAAGTGGGATTGAGTAGGCTACATGTGAGGGATGTATTCTGAGCATGAGGAAATCAAGATGGGGATGTAGATAATTCAACATAACATCCACCAACAGCAACATGACATGCTTAACATGCAAGAAAATAAAATGTCCAAGGATGAAAAAATCAGACAGATTGAGGATGAAATCGATGAACTTCGACGTCAACTTGAGGAGCTCAAATTTCTGTAGTAGAGTAAGAGCGGGGAAGAGGACATGAAAGAACCAGGATTTGATCTCAACATCCCTACAGATATGGAGGAATAATCACCTGAGCAGAAGCTATTATGTGGTTTTGTTTATGTATGTATTTTATGTTATGTTGTATATGTATGCTTCTTATGAAGAAATTTTGTCGTATTTATAGTTGCAGGATATTAGTTTGGAAATATTCTCTAAATTTTGTAAATAGGAAAGGTCCAGTAGTGAAAGAAAAAAATATGGAACATTCACTAACAGTGTATGATCAATGTACATCACTTGATTACTTGCCAAGAATGGGATCGAATTAATATATAGCTATACTCTTTTCTGTTAAAAAAAAAAAAACTTTGTTCATTCTATATGAAAATGAGTTTTGGGGTTAGGATTTGCAATAAAATTGAGTTATTCGAATATGTTTTATAATATATGATTTTAAAATTAAATGCAACACTCTTTATTGATTCTCTTAATTAGATATGCATCCATGGAGTCTAAATCCATAATTTAATATCTATAATAGAAATATAAATTACTAATGTTGAACAAGGACACACTCCTTATTATTTCTTTTACCATGAGTGGCCACCATAGGATCAAAATAGGGTGGGATATAGACTTTATAATTTGGCTTAGCTATTGATTTATATATGTGAAGATTATGACATTAATAATATTAATAATGTTAAATCTTATATACCTATATAATTTAAATATAAGACTTAGAATAGGGTAGCAGCTGTAGGGCTTTTATTTGATATCAAAAGAAATACGGTAAGATACCATGCTCTGGGGATATGGATTGCTAAAAACAACAAAATATAATATTTTGTTTGAAAATTATTTAAGTTGTTTCAATATCCTTTAATTCATGGTCGACTTGATGTAATATTGCTTATTGGTATTCATTTTTATTTATGAAATGAATTAACCATTTCTTAATTTCTTCCTTGGGAAAATCAATAAGGTTTTTGAAATCACAACACCATATGATCTTTAATACATCTACACGTTCTTGCATTATCCATAATTAAATTAGGACCCTCCAAATCTTTCATCACATAAATTAATTTAAAGAATGGGACACTTCTTCTTGTGTTGATGTTGTCACATCTACAGATCATTTCTTAGGGTGTGTGAATTCTTTCCATCCAATAAGATTTTATTTGTTGCAATTTATTATGGGATGGTAGTATCTCCTTTGGGATTTATTCATGTGTGACACTTTAGTGATAAAGGTAGATGGTAAATTCTATTCTTTCCTTTGGACATCTTTATAAAACAATTCATCATTTTCCAAATCCTTTTGTAAGTATTCTACAAAAAAAATTAATTCTCAAAGATAAATTGGCCGAAGTAGTAGATATTTCTCATACTTCTAGGATTATATCAACCCTTTTATTAATATCAGTAGCCACATATTATAAGATTCCTATTAATAAACTTGACATTGCCCTTATTTGCAAATTTCTTTTTGACGTGTCTTTAGAGATAACAACTTAGCTTAATAATAAACTGTAATGATTCAATGAACAATGAATTATGTAATAAAGTCATTTCTAACTACTCAATTTTACTTTTCAACATTATATTTTCCATTTCTTATTTAGAAATTGAATAGGAAAGTGCATCTCTAGTTGCTTGTTGAAATTCAAAAATATCGGAGCCTTTAATTCCTTTAATATCAATTCCCAAATTTGTTTTGTCAACAACATGTATGTTCCTCAAGTTCATTTTTTCAAATTTTATTTTTTCCCCACTACAACCCAGTGTGGGGGAGATGTTGTAGTGGATCCTTAGATCAATGAGGTGTTAGATTCAAAAAATAAATTTTAAAAAGAAATGTCATCTCCATTCACATTACATACATTATGGGGGAGATGTTGTAATGAAGTGTTAAATTAAAAAATATATATATAATAAAACAAAATGTCAGCTGTCAATTAGGGTTATCTCAAGCAGTTGGGAAGAATGGTTGTTATCTCCCCTACCCAGGTTCAATTCCTTACGAGTGACATAATAATGAGAAATATTGTAGTGATGGATATGTGCTTATGAATATTGTTGTATTGACCCTCACTCCCACCATCGTGCTAAGAGAGGTAAAAAGTAATAATAATAACAATAAAAATAATATTTCAAAGAAAAATATCCCAATCCCGGAGAGGGATCAAATCTCTCAATGTGAAAATGTTCCTCATGTTTTGTACTCAAAAAGAGGTTTGCACCTTGAGAGATATGATCCCTATGAGTGCTTAATAGATTCGAGATTAGGATTGATCTATGTTGGCATTAGGACTTTTTTCATACATTTCATGATGCAATGTGACTGATTCCTCCTCAAAATTGACAAGATCTTCTTGAGCAAATTCCTTTGCGATAAACTAGCCTTCAAGCTATTTTTTTTCAGCCAATCTAGTATTTCAACAATGTCATCAAGATCACCACTTTCCATTACTTGAACATCCATTTCCCTTGATAATATTCATTTTTTCCTTCAATAATGTTTCTCTTCCTTGAATTTATTACAGTAGTATGAGTCTTTTCCAAATTATGTAGGGTGATTACCATCACCAACCTCTCCAACACTACCACTAATAATTTTCCTTGGTTCCTTCTCCCTAGATTGACTTCTACCATGTGATGTAGAAGTACTTCTCTAATATTGTTGTAAATTGGATCCAAAACTTGTAACATAATACCCATGTTTTTTTCATTTTTTGTTTGAATTATGCAAGGCATTAACATCTTCATGAACTACACAAGGAATATTAGGTAAAGCTTGACTAACACCTTCACCTTCTACATTCTTAGACTAGAAAAGTGCATTGTATATAATAGAAATAAGATGAGCCAAGATAATTATCCTGTGGTCAAAACCATCAACCACTTGTTATTCATTTAATTTGAAAATTTCCAAATAAGAAACATACTCATCAAATGATCAATACTTTGATGCTCAAGTGGCCAATTTGATAGGAGGTGGTATGAACTATTTCTTCCTTTTTTCATTAAAGAAATGTGTTTTCAAATTATCGAAAAACTTCCACTAAGAAAAACTTAGCACATACATAAATTGGAGGCATAAAGTGATTCCCTTCAAACCCAAATATTCGAATGAATGAGAAATCTTATTGAATATGAAAAACTCCCTTTCCTTCTAGAAAGGTCAGGGCTTCAAAGGAACATTTAGTATCTAAAGAACCTGCTACAATTATTTTGCATTCTTCAAGGAAAAAGTTTTGAATTTAATAAAAATAAATTTGAGTCTTATGCTTCCACAATGATGGATATCAAAATTGTATTAGATCCGTGTCAAATTTGGGGTGTCGTGATCTGGGTAAATCCTTGAAATTTTGCAGTAAACAATAACATTAATTAGGAATGAAGTCAAAAACTTGTGTGGAAAGCTCCCTTAGTGTTTCTTTAGTGAGTTTCTAGTGTAAATATTCTTAATTCATCAATATTCAATGTATGATGCCTATGTTTGATGCTTGAGATATTAAAAAGGAGAAGAATCCATATTTTGTAGCAATATACTTACACCTTGTACACCCTTTTGACATAGAGAAATGCATGGACATCACATTTAAGAATCCCAAGTTCAAGAGCTACTTCTAAGTCATAAATTTTGGCAATATACTTTTCATGTTGGTTGTTGAAAATTTTGGATAGGTAGCTTATAAGTTTTTTTTGGAATCTAGACTTGGAAAATTTGGATCTAGGATACAACAATTTTATCAATGTTTTATGTTACAATTCCAACTAGTTTCTCTCTCTCTCTCTCTCTCTCTATATATATATATATATATAGCTCACGAGGGAAACTATCCAAACTTTTTTCCTCGTTTTAAGGATGGTACCCAAGGTAAACCCTAAAGTCATTAGGACACAAGGTCAAGTCAATGACTTAAGAATAGTTCATATATAGATCATCAACAATCAACTCATTAAGGGAAATTATTTCATAAAGTGGAATTTGAACATAGATGAGAAGGTTAACAACTCTCTCTCTCTCTCTCTCTCTCTCTCTATATATATATATATAGAACCAACATAGAATGACAATGAAATTGTTAACAAGAAGAGGTTGAAATATTATAAAGATCTTATGATTCCTGCCGCCAACAGGTACTACACAATAAGTATTTTATGCCTGCCATCAGCAGGTATTACGCAATAGGTATTGATCTGACCACATATTAGTTTAGTCCAACATGTAAAATATTTTAAATTTAACAAAGTATAACCTTGACAAATTATTTTTTAGTTTTTACAAATTGCTATATTAATATTTATATTTAATTCTATTTATTGTAAGTTTGGAGATGTTATTGGAAAATGCTTTGTAAAGGGTGCAACATGACCTACAACATATATTCGTACCTCCTATGTTCATTTTTGTCATATCACACAAGTCTCTCACTGCATATAAGACATAAGACATTTAAGAATATTTGAATGTAGATTTATCTAAATATTGATCTATCAACGACGACACACATCACACGTGTGACAGATCGGTTAGTCAATCATAAGTATCTATATGAGAGCAGGGCAAACATAATTGAGCTTTCAAGCATCTACCAACTGATAACTCTCCAAAAAAAGTCTATGTTCCCTTGAATAATTCCATTTTTTAAATCCTTTGAGATAGGACCCACCGCTTGGCCCTTTTGAAAATTAACGGTACAATTTTATTTGCTTGAACAAATAGATGAGCCATATCCTCAGTGAGAAGTTTAGTCAAAAAAATTGAAAGCATTAGAATCGCCATAAGATTGAAAAGACAGAATGGAGCCAATTCAAGCTTGATCTTTGGTAAAGAAACAAATGCCCAAGTCGCAATTCCTACCCAAGGTACTAAGGGAATCAACCGCAATTTTACCCATAGCTCCCCACCCACATATAAATCTCGTACTCCAACAAGAATCATTATGGGCATAAAACCAAACTTTAATGAAAGCATAAATAACATATGAGCTCCACCTGTATAGCACAAACCAATATGGTACTGTAGACCATTGGCACGGCGGGTAGTCCTCATCTCGACGCTTCTGACTGAAATTGGCTCTTCCCCCAAGTAAAATTGCTTAATTTCCACCCTCTGTACATAAGCAGGTTTTTTCAAATCGTCTATTGTAGGATATGAATATGAAATTATACTCACACGAGATGGATACAGAATTGATTTAGAAACTCAAACAATTTTTTTAGAGAATTTGTTTTTGTTTCATCAAATTCAAGTAAAACATTAACCATTAAGAGAGCGTCACAAATCAAGACTAACTATACAAATGTTTAGATAGCACCAGCATGGACCATTTAATTATGGTAATTGGTTATTATGGTGTTGGAGCTCTCACATTGTTGGTTGAAATATATTTTAACAGTGTCATTTCAAGTAGTCCTCCAAAATTCAATTCAATAATGTGATTCTTCACAAACATTCTCAATTTAAAATTACATGTCAATATCACATGAAAATAATATAGTTTCAATAGAGATCGAGGTTAATGTCAAATGGCATATAAACTATCGAACCATTCAAATAGCTTATCTGCTTTTAATATTAAATTTTGGGTGTGAAAGCAAAGGTACATAATGATTTAAATTAATTTAAAAACATTGTTGTCTTATTATTTTTTATTTAAATGTATTTATTAATTGAAACATTAAAATTATTGTTTTATATTTTATAATATTTTTATTATTATTTTTTTTGACAAATTCGGTTGCTATGTTATATTCCAAAAAAGGGGAGAGACAAAGGCTCCAAGATTACAAAGCAGAAATTTGTCTCTGTGGAGTAGAGGACAGCAAGTGATGCTTTACAATTCCTTTAGATCTAGAATTCAAAAGAAGCAGAAATACTGAGAAGTTATAGATACGGAAAAACTGTGCTAAAAGCATAACATATTTAAAATTCATAATGAAGAATGAGGAAGAGATTAGTCGATATATATGTGGGTCATTTGGCGGCCAGTAGAGTTCTTCGGATTTTCATCATTTCTGGCATTCTTGAGATTGTTGGAGCTGGTGCCGGGAGTACTGAGCTTGTCCATCATATACTTTAGAATTTCAACTTATTCATCAATGTGAGCACATTTGTTGGAGAGATTATCAAACTGTGTTTGAAGGGAAGAAACTCTGGAGAAGATAAAATTAACATCGGCCGCGTGCTTTTCTTCGAGGGCTTGGACATCGTTTTTAATATTTGCATCCAAAGTCCGTTGGTGGGCGCGGATCTGTTAGAGCTCAGCCTGCAAGTCTGCGCAATGCATACAATCTTCACTTCTGGCCATGAAGAAAGTCGGAAGAGAAGGGAGACAGAGCAGACGAGAAGGCCGCAAGGCCAAAGTAACCTGCAGTAAAAAATAGTGAGCAAAACAGTTAAAGGAAGCAGCCAAACAGTAATCGATTAAGAAGCTGAGGCAGATTCAGAGGCTACTCGAGGCGGAGAACGGATTGCTAAACTTCTGGTAAAGGAAGACTAGTGCTAGCAAAGGATAGATTGAGAGGTGGGATAGAGGGCAGATTGTGGCAGATTTTATAACAAGATCCCAACAGTTGCACCCAACGATGAAGAGGGATAGCAGTAATAAGATCATGAGATGGGTGTGGTTGGAGGTACAAGTTGAGTCAGCAAATTCAGTGAAGCCAGAGGAGAGGATCGAATAAAATCTGCAAGCAACAAAGGTCATGATCAAGGAGGGGGAACGATTTGAGAGGGTTCATTACAAATGAGGTGGCTCGGAGATCAAGTACATGCACGATTAGCTAGATGATCAGCATCTTTGTTATGGGAGAGAAGGATATGATGAAAGGAAGCTTGATTCATATCTCTGAGGAGGATATGACACCTACAGATGATCTGATTGAGGGCAATATTGGTAACAGGCCTGTTGGAAACCATATATTTTATAATGATGGTCGAATCCCCTAGGATCATGGCATTGGAAATATTTAGATTCTTTAGGAGTTGCATCCCATGGAATAGAGCAAGTGCTTCAGCTTTGTTGTTGGAGGCAATCCCGAGACTCCATTCGAAGGCCATCAAGGGAACGCCAAGAGCATTTCTAATAATTCCCCCGGTGCCAGCAAGGCCCGAGTTTGATTTGGAGGTGCCATCGAAGTAGAGAGTGGGTCTGCCACTGGCTTTGATCCATTCTGGGAGTTCTTCATCCTTGAAACGAATTTTCCAAGAGCTTTTTGATCTATAATGAGGCCTGATGGAGGGGATGTGTCCTGGCTTCCTGGCCAAAAAATATTTTAGAAATATCTTCTCTTCCACACTCAAGTCAATTAACTCGAAGTTGTGATTGCTTTTGGAGCATATGGTTTCTAGAGTGAGACTCCAGGTTTTGTTATATAGCTTGCTACTAGAGGTTGCCTTGTCTCTGAAGATCTTGTTATTTCTAGCTATCCAAATATTCCACATGGCCACATATGGAAAAGTGTTCTAGATCCTCCAAGAGAATTTTTTCTTCTTATTGGTCCTCAGATAGTTGGTATTCCAGGCTTTAAGCAAATCTGTAACAGAGAGAAACGAAGACCAATCGAGCTAAACAAATTTCATGAGCGCAGTCCAACACTAAGTGGCGAAGGGACATGAAATAAAAAGATGATGGATCGTTTCCTCGTTGTTGTAGGAGTTTGGGAAAATTGAGGGACCAATGAAGCCCCTTTTTTTGAGATTGTCTAAAGTTAGAATTTTACCTCTCATGAGCAGCCAGGAGAAGAATTTGATCTTAGGGGTTACTTCATTCTTCCAAGCCTCTTTCCAATTTGTCTAGATAGGCGCTGGGAAAAGATCTTTGCATAGAGTCTGATAAGCAGATTTTATAGAGAAGGTCGAACCTGTGGGGTCCCACCTATAGCCATCTATGCTGTTTCAAGCTATGGGGGCAGAGCCTTGAAGATAATTTTTAAGGTTTTGAAGTTCTTTTGCAAGGTGAGGGGGGGAAGGAGGAAATTTCCATCCAGCCCACATGAGGTTATGACTATCCCATTTTGAAATCTGGTTCAAATAGTTATATCCCATATTGCTGAAATAACGAAGGATATTCTGAGAGTTCAAGTTGTCAATAATAGGAGAGTTTCCCATAATTTTATCTGCACCGATGTTGATGTTTCTTCCCCCTCTGGGAACTTTAGAAATATTCTGAGCTAGAAGAGGGATAGCTTTTTTGCAGGAGGACCAGATTTTGGTACAAGGTCGACTGGGGATCTCGTGAGAGAAGAGATGATGCCTGGAGGAGGTAATGTATTTAACTTCCAACACCAATTTCCACCAGGACTGATCCCCATTTATGAATCTCCAAACAATTTTTGCACTAAAGGATTGATTCAAGAGCTTGGGAGACCGAATGTCGAGACCTCCATGTTCCTTGTCTTGAATAACTTGGCTCCACTTTACAAGATTGTATTTTTTTTTCGTTCTTTCCTCCTTGCCAAAGGAAATGCCTTAAAATTGCCTTAAAATGGCTTCCATCTTAGAAAGAATGCTAGCAGGCGCTTGAAGGAGAGTGAACTGATATAGGGGGAGGGAGGATAGTCCCGATTTGAGAAGAATGATGCGTCCAGCAGGATTAAGCCAATAATACCCCCATTGATGTACTTTTATTTTCATTTTATCAATAGTAATATTCCAGACTTCTGCCTTTATGGGTAGGATACTGACTGGCATGCCAAGATAGTTGAAGTGATCCCAATTTTGCGTGTAAGGGACACCGAAGATAGAAGCAATACTATGGAGAGTGTGATTAGAAGTGTTCCATCCGTAGACGCAGATTTTGATATGATTGATGAGACCCCCTGAAAACATCATAAATTTATCCAAAATATTTTTGAAGCGATGAGTTATAGTGTTAGAAGCTCCTCCCATAAGTAAGGTGTCATCTGCGAACTGATAATGATTCATATTTTTTACACCATTTCCATATTTGATACCAGTTATGAGACCGACTCGTCTTATATGATCCAAGGCTCTGCTGAAGGATTCCGCCATTAGGATGAACTAGTAAGGAGAGAGGGGGACGCCATGTCTTAGACCTCTAGAAGCTTGGAAAGAAGGGGCTGGCCTCCCATTGATGAGGGGTGAGATCCATGGGCCAGTGATGCAAGCTTTAATCAGGTCAAAAAAATTGTGATCAAATCTCATTTTTTGGAGAACAACGAGGAGGAAGGAATGCCTTACCCTGTCGAAAGCGTTGGCAAGGTCCAATTTTAGGATAAAGCCTTTTTCATTTTGGGAGAAGCTAGAGTGGATGGCCTCTTGGAAAAGAAGGATAGAGTCCAAGATTTGTCTATGGGATAAGAATCCTCCCTGATTTTCTGAGATAAGACTATTCATGAGTGGTTTGAGGCGGGTGGCTAGGATTTTTGTGATAATCTTGTAGGAGGCATTGCATAGGGATATGGGGCGAAATCTGGAAAAGGAGGAAGGACGGTTCTCCTTGGGGATGAGGGTGAGGAAATTTAAGTTAGTATAACCCCAAATTTTATTATTACAATGAGTCCAGTGAATCATTTTCATAAAGTCTTTTTTGATGAGCGGCCAATGGGCTCGATAGAAGGAGATTGGGAAACCATCCGGGCCCGGAGATTTTTCCAGGTGGAGGGTCCAAATAGCTTCTTCTGCCTCAGTTTCAGAAAAGTCCCTGTTAAGGGTGTTGTTGACTTCTTCAGTGATCAGAGTTGGGAGATATTGAAGAAGTTCGGAGTAGTCTTCAACCTCTTTATTTTCAGTGAGAAGGTCTTTATAATGCACTGTAGCTGCATGTTTTATCGCTTCTTACTCAATTTGAAGAATCCCTATGTCATCTCTAATGGAGTCGATATTGTTTCTAGCCTTTCGGATAGTATTTTTCTTATGGAAAAAAGAAGTATTATTGTCACCGGCTTGAAGCCACAGATTTCTTGATTTCAACAGCCATTTCTGTTCCTCCTCCCTATTAATTCGATAGAGCTGCCAGTATAAGTCCTTTTCTTGCTTGAGCTGATCTTGAGTTGGTTCTTGCTTTTCAATGTTGGCATGTGCTTCCTGCAATTTTGCTTTAACTTCCTCTTTGCGTTGTTCTGGTTCCTTGTAATGATACCTGGCCCATTATTTTAAGGCTTGTTTTGTTTTTTTCAATTTTGTTTCCCATATAAACCCAGGCGACCCTTCGACATGTTACGTCCAAACATCCTAGATGAGTTAATTGGCACCCAGGAACTCATTCCATAGAGGACTATATTTAAAGGGGATAGGCCCAAGAGGCCATTGTTCATTCAAGGAGAGAGTAATTGGATAATGATCGGAGGCGGTGAAAGCAAGCACATTGGCTAATGTTGAGGATAATCGAGAGAGCAGAGAGATAGCAACCAAAATCCTATCAAGCCATTCCATAATGTTATCTTTGCCAAGTCTCCTGTTGTTCCAAGTATACCTGCAGTTTTTGGGCGCTATGTCAACAAGTTCCTGTTCTTGCATGATGTTTTCTAGCTAAATTCTGAAGGGGTCGTGACCAAAGATCCCACCCCTCTTCTCATTCAAGTGCATAATTAGATTTAAATCGCCCCTCAGAATGATGTTGCTATTGTCTTCATTATTCATATCTTCTTTCAAGGAGGCCCAACATAACTCTTTTTCTTTGTAATGATTTGGGCTGTAGATGTTGTAAACAATTATCTGTTGCTGATCTTTGATGCTTTCCAAAACAATTTTGAGCTAGTGAGAATTGACAATGTTACCTTTGAGCTGCCATTTATTTTTTGCCCAAAGGGAAGCAAGCCCCCCCGAGGCACCTCTAGATTCAAGAAGAGTACCTTCATAGAGTGTTTCTTTGCTAATGATGTTATGCATATCCACTTTACTTTGTTTTTTTTCTTGAAGAAGAAGGATTTCAGGCTTTTCAAAGTTAATGAGATCTCTGAGGGCTGTTGATTTAGAGGGCTTCCCCATACCCCTACTATTCCAAGAAAGGACCTTCATCATTTCAAAGGGGATGAATGAAGGGTTTCTCTCCCTCCTTGACTCTTTTTGCCTTGAATCTTTGTTATTCTATCCCAGTATGTAGTTTTCAATGGGGTTTTGAGAGCCCATAGATATGTCTTTTTTAGCATTTTCATTTCTCCGATGCCTATTAGTTCTCCTTCCAGGTCCCTGCTTTTTATGAGATTCCAAAGAGGCACCATGCTCTTTAGAAGAGGTTCTTGTAATGCGGGTGGAGGGAGTATCTTGGGAGGAAGAGGGGAAATCAGGGTGAAGGGGGAGAATAGCGAGGGGGGTTCCAAAAGAGGGGGATGAGGGGAGAGGGGGGGATCATCATCCGGGGGAGAAATGGCAGAGAAGGGGTTGGATTGATCCACAGGTTGAGAAGGAACAAAAGGTCCAAATGGCTGACTGAGAGGCTCCAGAGTTTGGGCAGAATTAGAGGGAGAGGGATTGGATTTCGGAAGAGGGGCTCCTTGAGGTTTGGGATTGGGTTTCTTTTTCTTGACAGTTTCCCAAGGTTGCTCTGATTCCGTGTTTTCAACTTCAACATTTTTAGGACAACGATTAGCAAAATGGCCATATTCGTGACATACCTTGCATTTGAAGGGGATTTTCTCATAGTCTATCTACTGGATGTGCATCCAATCGTCCATTTTTAGTTTGATAGCTTCAGGGAGACCTTTGCCCAGGTCTACTTCAACACAGATTCTGGCGCAGGCGAGCATGTTTTCTTTGGGCTCGCTTCTATCGATGAATTTTCCAATCGCATTCCCAATAGCTCTGACAGAATCACCCCCCCAACAATGCAAGGGAAGGTGTGGCAGACGCACCCAGACTGGAACCGCGTTTGGGACGTCAATTTTAGGATCGAATTCAGGGGTCCATTTATTGAGATATAAACCACGAGAATCCATAAAATAAGGCCCATTTCAGAAGATCAAATATTTGTCTTCTTTGGTTTCAAAATGAAAGGTGAAGTAACCTTTACCACAGAACCTGATTAAGATTTTTCACGTAACTTTGTCAGACCAATTTCTTTCAATCCATCTTTGGACCGTCTTCGGGGATGGCCATAGTCTTGTGAACTGACCAATCAGACCCTACTCCACAAGGGAAAGCGTTGCCATGCGAGGAAGAGATGGGGGTAGAACCACTTCCTGAAGTCCATCAAGCTTTTTAACAAATTTAGAGATAGTTGAATGAGGTTTGGGAGGGCCCAGAGAGCCAATGAGGTTGGCAAACGCACGGGCTTGGGCCACAGAAGCAGGAACTTCCTCGGAGCCAATGAGAAAATCACAGGGAGGGACGCAGGGTCAGAAACGCGGCAGCATCCCAGGGAAGTCAGGGACCCAAGAGAGAGCAGCAAAAAAGGCAAAGAGCATAGAGCAGAGGGCAAGGGGTGCTGGGCAAAGGCCCAAACAGCAGCAGGGCTGAGCGCCCAGGTGCAGAGGCGCGGCATGGGCTAGGTCATCGCCGGCAGCTCCAAATCTGCAGAGCACGCATATTACAAAACATTAAGCCAACTCATATTTTTATTATTAATAACGGAGAAAAATAATATTAAATAAATAAAAATTATATAATTATATTTTTTATTATTGATAAAATATTTTTATTTTTATTTTTTTTAATTTGATTCAACTATTTTTAAGGGCTAGTTACTATAGCATTTTTTTTATTTAAGGGTCTTTACATTTTCAAATATATAAAAAAACATTAATTATCTTAAAATATATACAATTTCTTCTCTTAATTATATTAAAATCTAAACAATGTTTTGGAAGGTCAAACATATGTCATATATGGTTGAGTGTTCACATAATTATTGGATAGTTGATTACTTCATGGTATCCAAAAATAAAGGTTACAGGGGAGATAAAAAGAACCCTTTTCATACCATTAGTACAACACCACTTGAAACAGACACAACCCTTTTCATACCATTTGTTCAACACCACTTAGTAACATGAAATTTTATTTTATTTTCATCATTTTTATTAAGTTGAGATAACTTTACCAATTCACGGAATTTTATTTTTTTCATCATTTTTATTAAAGTTGAGATAAATTTACCAATTCTAAACCTTAACCCTAAGTTGAATTCAATATTTTTACTTTAATTCAATTACATTTAAATTAAGAGGTAGGCACTAGCTACTATGTAGCGCTTGTTAATCTTACTTTTGTTGGCCACAACTATTTTTCTTGAATGAACTTAAAAAAAAAAACGAAATTAACCAATGTCCACAACCTCCATATTGAAATGGTTCGTTGAACCCACTTAAAAATATCTTAAAGTGAAAAGACTTAAAAAAATTGTAATCTACAAAGAAAATTGAAAAAACTAATTGTATAAGACTATGTAACTTTAACACAATTTCATAATTTAATTATCACAATGACCTCGTAGTTTATTAAAACCAAAATGAATTTGATACTTTCATTTCCACAATATTCAGATTTAGAAATGATATTTTGAATAATATTAAAGTGTTATCCCTTTTATTTTTCCAATAAACCTAGTTGGTCTTCAACATCATGATCATCATGTTAAATCTGATTAAAAACAAAAGTTAAAATATGGCAAGTATTTTAAGAATCCTAATTTAGTCCCTAGAAAATATTTTTCTAACATTTTGATAAAAACCAAAGTCATTATTAAGATTAGTATTAATTCTCATTAACTATAACTTTATAGTAAAACTCTTTCCATATACTAACTCAAAAATACTTCAAACCACTTCCATATACTAAGTCAAAAATATTTCAAACCAGTGTATTTATAAAATGTGTAATACCAACAAAGTTGAAGATAAATATCACTCCTTTAAACACGTCTTACAATAAATTAAAATAATTTCATAATAATACACATTAACTTTATAGTGAAACTCTTCCGTATACTAACTCAAAAATACTTCAAACCACTTCTTTCTTCCATATACTAACTCAAAAATACTTCAAACCACTTCCATATACCAAGTCAAAAATACTTCAAACCAATATTTTTAAAAATGTGTGATACAAAGTAAGTTGAATATGAATATCGCTCCTTTGAACGTGTCTTATAATAAATTGAAATAAAGTCAATACTTTCATTTTTGCTGTATTCAAAAGTTAAAAAAATATTTTATTCGTTTTTTTTTTTAATTGGATTAGTGAACAACAATCATCATTGGTCTAAAAATATATTTAAATCTCAAATTTAGAAGTTTAGAAGGTCACTAGTCAATATTTTCATTTTTGCTATATTCAAAAGTTAAGAAAATCTTTTATTCGCTTTTTTTCATTGGATTAGTGAACACCAATCATCATTTATCTAAAAATATATTTAAATTTCAAATTTAGAAGTTTAGAAGGTCACTATCATTATTATAATTTAAATGTTTTAAGAATTAACTTGCGTATAAAAAATTTCGTCTGAAAATCACATGTCAGAAAATTTTGTCAAAATTTTCTTACATATGATTTTCACCAAAAGTTTTTATAAGCATTTTATGGATCACAGAAGCCAAATTTCTAAAAATTAACTTTTTCATTTTTTTTATCCAAAATAATAAATCAATATTTTTAATCTTAATTTAGAAAATTGCAAATATCAAATGTTTACATTGTATACTTTTTCTATATCCTAGGTATTCTCGAGCATTGGATTATTTTTACATTAAAAATAACAATTTTATTAATTCAAAAATATAAAATTTAGTAAATATTATTAAAGGTTGATTTTGTAAATTTCTATCATTAATTTGAAGTAATTTAATATCAACCATAATTCAATTATTGATTGAAAAAAAAGTAAGAATTTTTTTTTTTTTTTTTATAGATGAATTGAGCATTAAAAAAACCCTCAATATTTGCAAATTACACAGCTAAAACTTAAAATTCCAAGAAATCTCTCACTAATTACAAAATTGACTAGAAAAAATAAAAAAGTAAAAACATGTAAGTGTTAGACTACTACTAAATTCACATTATCAATTAAAAAAAATTATTCAAACGCTTAATTTTCTATTTGAATCAGTAAAAATCTCATTACTGATCATTAATTAATAATTTAATACAAATCATAATTCATATTGCAATTTGAAAATGCATTCACATTATTTATATTTAAGTTTATTAATTTCCATCATTAACTCAATATAATTAATATCAATCATAATTTATGTGATTTATTGAAATAAAAATTACAATTCATATTATTCTTTAAATACGCATTTACATTAATTCTTTTTAAATTAATTAATTAATTTTACATCAATAATAATTTAATATAATTAATATCAAACATAATTCACATGACTTATTGAAAATACCTTCACACTATTCACAAACTTAATCTAATTTAATACCAATCAATTTTCACATTACAATTTAAATAATTTAATATCAATTATTTTCCACATTACTTGTTAAAAAAATATGTACATAATTTAATTTAATACTAATCATTGTTGGTATTAGACATTCACATTATTATTTATATTAGGAAAAGGACATTATTAATCACATTATTAATTGAAAGTAAATTTGTAAAAAGCTTGGTTTAATTTATACACAAAATTAATTTTTTTATTGGAATCCAACAATATAATTCTAAGCAAGAATGTGATTTTTTTTTTGTTTAAAATATATTTTGAATGCATAAATGGATTCAACACCCTAACAAATTAGTAGAGCACTTGAATTCTACAGATTAAACAACTTGAGCTCAAGTTTTTAAAAAATTATGCCTGAATTTTATTAAAAATAACTAGGAAATAAAAAAATAATTCTTGAAATATAAACTAAGACTTTATAAAATATTTATATTATTTTATTTTAATTTACAAAAAATTGGAATAGTTTAAATTTTAATTTTTTTAATTCTTTTTAATTGTGTTTTTTTTGACAAATTTGATAACAATAAATTTTAAAATATTGAATTTATCTATGCATTTAAAAATACATTTTACAAATAAAAAAATTATTGATTTGTGTTGTTTAAACTGTTTTTTGACCGTATATATGGATTCAACACCCTCAAAAATCTCTTTCCATATCAAACTTGTGATTTCAATAAATCCCTACAAGATTCTAGACAAATTAGACCTGAAAATAAACAAAAACTTTCCAAAAATTCACACTTAAAGACTAACTCATTAAAAAAACTAAAATTTCATAAACAAATAAATAATTAACAAACAAAAACCAAAACCTACCAAAATAATAAATAAATAAATACATAAATTACACTCATAAAATCACTTGTTATAAGTTAGTACCAATCATAAATTATAACTCATAAAAATATCACTTAATATAATTTAATATCAATCAGCATTCATACTAGTTGTCTTTAATGCGACTTTTTGGAAAGTATTCTGATTTATTTTTCCCATCTAATTTGTGTAAAATTTTGAAAGAATTCATTGAAATCACAAGTTTGATGAGGAAACTCTGCACAATCGAAGTACAATAGGGGGTTTTGAGGGTGTTGGATCCATATATGTAGTAAAAAAACCAGTTTAAATAACACAAATCAAATTTCACCTCAAATTTTTCAGCATAATTCTGACTAGAAAACCCACAAAAAAAATCGAAAAATTCTCATTAAAAACAACTCCTCATTCATATCACTATCCTACTTGATTCACTAACCTACTTGATTTAATTTACATTAAATATAAATATCATACTTTATTAATTTTGGTTGGCCTTTAATTCTTTGAGGTGGCCAACACACCTAGTTTCTTACAGGAAGCTTGTGGCCATCTAGGATATATTATAATTATAACCAGCTTTTTTTCCATCTAATAAAAAAATTAAAAAAAATACCAAAAAATACCAAACTTACATATATATAGATTGGTATTAAATAATATTTAATTAATCAAAATAATACCCATCATAATCCAAAGTGAAGTAAACTAGAGCACTGTGTTCATAATAAAGCAAGCTATATAACTACTTTTTATTTGAAAAAAAAGCAAGACAAACCCCCATTATGGTACAAAATTATAGAATTATGGGTATTCTCCTCCCAATTTAACTGAATTGTAAATTTTCCGGAAAGTAAAAATAAAGGAAATAAATCCCCATTATATACAAAATTATAGAATTATGGGCATTCTCATTCTAAATTTATCATACTTCTAAATTTTTCAGAATATTTCAGAAAGCTCAATTGGTTTACCTCGCACCTCGCTGTTTTCATCAAATTCTAGAATAATCTGCCATGGACATTCTACCAAATAAATAAACTTATCGTGGAGGAATTTAATTAGTGGGCCGCTAGCGCTTCTAGTAGTAGGTATCGCCAGATATACACAATCATGATACATTACGAGGGAGTGGAAATAAATCAAAATTTACAACAACATAGTGGAGTGGCTTGAATCTGCAGCAGTAGACCTGTGATCATATACTTTTGGGGCTCTGAATTTGTCTCAGACTTTCTTGAACTTGGATTTTCCTATCTCTGAAATCATAGCCAAGTTTCAGCAAAGGATTTCCAGGATTTAACATGGGTGAAAGCAGAAGCAGGAAAATATTAAGGGATGGAAGTCTAATGAAGCCAATAACTCTAAAGATACTCTACATTGTCGCTGTGGCTCTCATACTGTTTGTATGTCCAGTCAGCAGCAGCAATGTACCCATTAAAAGCATAGTTGTCCTGGTCTTGGAGAATAGATCATTCGATCACATGCTGGGTTGGATGAAAAGGCTGAATTCAGAAATCGATGGAGTCACAGGCCGGGAATGGAACCTAATCAATACTAACGATCCTAGCTCGGGTAAAGTATTTTTCAGTGATGATGCAGGGTACGTAGATCCAGATCCAGGCCATAGCTTTGAGGCAGTAACAGAGCAGGTCTTCGGATCGAATCACACTTTTGCCAATCCCCCGCCCATGAATGGCTTCGTCCAGCAGGCTCGAACCATATCAAAGAACCTGTCACAGGTTGTGATGAAGGGATTGAGACCTGAAGCTCTTCCTGTGTACACCAAGCTTGTGAAAGAGTTTGCAGTGTTTGATCGGTGGTTCTCTTCGTTGCCTGGCCCTACTCATCCCAACAGGCTCTTTCTCTACTCTGCAACTTCTCATGGCGCGACAACCCATATTGCCAAGCAGTTAGCAATTGGGTATCCTCAGAAAACTGTATTTGAATCACTCGATGAGTCAGGGCTGTCATTTGGGATCTATTACCAGAACATCCCTGCTACTCTGTTTTACAGAAATTTGAGAAAGCTCAAGTACATTCCCAGGTTTCATCAATATGATCTCAAGTTCAAGCGCCATGCCAGACAGGGGAAGCTGCCTAATCTAGTGGTTATAGAGCCTCGCTACTTTGACCTCAAGCTCATTCCTGCCAACGATGACCACCCTTCTCATGATTTGGCCAATGGCCAGAGGCTTGTTAAGGAGGTCTATGAGATTCTCAGAGCGAGTCCTCAATGGAACGAGACGCTTCTGATAATTACTTATGATGAACATGGGGGATTTTATGATCATGTGCCTACACCGGTGAGAAATGTGCCCAACCCAGATGGGAGTTTTGGTCCTAATCCTTATTTTTTCAAGTTTGATAGATTGGGTGTGAGGGTGCCCACCATCATGGTTTCTCCATGGATCAAGGAAGGCACGGGTATGATCATGACACACACCCTTCAAATTCTTTGAAATCCTTGCAGGCAAAGTTATCATTTATCCATTCATTTTGATATCATGTAAATTGGAATGTTTGATTGCTGCAGTAATGCACCGTCCCAATGGGCCAACCCCTGCTTCAGAGTTTGAGCATTCATCCATCCCGGCCACCGTGAAGAAGATGTTTAATCTTACTTCCAACTTCCTCACATACAGAGATGGATGGGCTGGAACTTTTGAAAGCGTGTTGAATGTCAAATGGGACCCTCGGACTGATTGCCCAGGTATATACTTTTTTTCTCCTTTGGTTAACTCTATATGTGACTGTAACTGCTGATATGGAGTCACACTGCTTCAACCCAAATTGAGCATTAAAAGTGCAGTCACTTATTCATTTTGTTGGAACGTGTGATGTCACAGTTGTTCTGCCCGAACCCAACAACATGAGGGCCACTCCTGCAAAGGAAGATGCAAAGTTGAGCGAGTTTCAGAAGGAACTGGTACAGCTGGCTGCAGTCATTAATGGCGATCACATTCTCAAAAGTTATCCCAACGAAATAAAGAATCGTATGAACGTGAGGGAGGCAAACTCTTATGTTGAGGACGCCATGGCACGCTTTGTGGAAGCAAGCACAGAGGCCATCAAATTGGGAGCTGCTGAATCCACCATTGTTGAGATGAGACCTTCCCTTACCACCAGAAGCCCATGACCATTACTGGGCCTTTTAATTTGTGGTTCAATTTTCATCCCTTGTAAAGTCCAGGATGATAATTACATTTGAGTGGGTTTGGTGCACCAATTTTGTTTCAATGTTGGGCTGAAAGTACAAAATCCTGATCCTCAATGTGGGACACAATACTCAGCGGGGAAATTTTGAAATTTTGTTTAAAAGTCAATTGTATTTCTATGTTTGGTGTGGTTATTAGATAATGTTAAACTCACTCGCATTTGTCCCATATTTGTCAGTGTCTACCACTTGAGTTACATTTGAAAACAAGTGAGGTATCTCGCTTTCAACCTTCAATATGAACCAATCATTGAACTTCTCAGCAAAGATTTATGTTAAATGTTGTGTTTCAGCACTTATGAAGTAATTGTGAAACCTATGATATAAGTCATAGTGTAATTATATAACTTAAAGGATAAGTTAATTAGTTTAGCATATAGCTAAATCATATAAGTTAAAAGGCTAAATCATATAAGTTAAAGGTCTAGTTTAATTAGAAAAAGGTTATTTTTCTATTAGTTATATTATGCATAAGTTAAATAGTGTAATTATAAGTTAAATGGTTAATAAATAATGATAAAAAGGGATTATTTCTCTGTTAGTTAGATGATACATAAGTTAAATGGTGTAATTACATAAGTTAAATAGCTAATAAACATTGATAAGTCTAATTGATAAATATTGATAGTGTAATTATGTTAGGTTCTTATAATACTAGTGTATCCCCTTATTGTTGTTTAAAAAGCAATTTGAAGTGATTCCAAGGGCATTTTGAAGCATTTTTATCAGTATTGGGTTCTATAATGCCTCCCAAAAATATTTCCACACTCATTAATCCCTAAGAAAGCTCTACTATGACGCATGAAGAGGAAGAATTGCAGTATGAGATATCAAAATTACGGTACAAAGTTTAACAAATTTCGATCTTACAAAAAGAAATCAAAGATGACATAGATGGTTTAAAAGCAAAAATGGAGGCTAAGTTGGACAGTTTGAAGGATCAAATGAAAGCTAATATGGATGATAAAATAGTGGAAAATCACATTGATCATCAACAACAAGTTCTCCAACTCTCAAAGGATAACCCAACTTTGGTGCAGAACCGAATGAAACAAGAGGAAGATCAACATCGCAAACAAAGAAGTTCTAAAGTAGCCACAGAAATAAGAACCCGAAAACTACCAAATCGATCAATTTCAGAGTATCTCAGCAAGTGGAAGAACTTACATCTTGAAGATTCCACATGGGAGGATGAGAATTTTATACAAAAGCATCCATAAATAATCAATAATACTAGTGTATCCCCTTATTGTTGTTAGTAGCCCCCTAATTCTTATTGTTGTACCCATGTATCCCCCATATTGTTATTATTGTGTCCTTACATTATTCTTATTAGGTCGGGTAGGATTATGTTGTGACCCCATGGACTCTTATATATAGAAAGAAGGTTTGTCGTTTGTATCATCCAATATTTGTTCATTTATGTAATGTAAAGGAAGTTTCCCCCTCGAAGTGACTGATTTATAAAGCGTTGATCTCTCTTTTCTTCTATTTTTAGAGCTAGTTTCATAACAAACTATATAACTTAATAAGTTAAAGGCATAGTCTAACTAGAAAATGGACATTTTTCTATTAGTTAGATTGTGCATTTAAGTTCAGTAGTATAACTATTTAAGTTAAATGTATAATAAACATTTATAAGCTCAATTAATAAATATTGATATTGTAACTATATAAGAATTACTTTATAATACTACCTTTTTATAATAAAGGTTTTTTTCCACTTTGATTTTTTTTTACAACATTTATTATAAAGTACATCTGTATTATTGTTGAAATAGTTGGATTGACTACCAAGATTTATGTTAGAGTTTAATGTGATCATTTATATGTGAAGACAATGAAGAATATACCCCTTTTATTAAACCTTATTTGTTTACATGTTTTTTTTAATTGATTTAAAGAATAAAATTATGAAAACATTATTTAAAAAATAGACACACCCACCTATTGACATAATTATAATAGAATAGTTAACTTTTAGAATATGGTGTAAAATGTTGTTGATCGATTGCTACTTTATATATATATATATATATATATATATATATATATATATATATATCATTTTTATTTAAATAACTAGTTAAATGTTTAAGGTTGATTATTTATGTATGAAGATTATGAAGAATATATCCTTTTTATTATATTTTATTTGTTTTGCTAATTGTTTTTTTTTATTAGCTTTATTTTGAAATACACATTTCTATTGACATAATTATCATAAAATAATTAGTTTTTAGTCTATAGTGTAATATGTTGATGATTTATTGTTACTTAAAAAATTTATAGCATATTAAATATGAGTATATAGTATATCATTTATATTTGGCACAATCTAATTAATAGACAAAATAGTTTTTTTTGGGAAATATGGGGATACAATTTTTGGGGAGATTGTGATATTTGTTTAAAATGTTTTTTTTAATACATACATAGATTTAAAGCCTTGAAAAACACTTAGGGAACTTGTATTTTGCAAAATAAATATCTTAAACTTATTATTTTTTAAAAAAATTACTAGATTTTTGGCAAAATTGACAAGAAAAGATTAAAAAAAAAGTCATTTTTATCTACTATTGAAACTATGCTTTTATATTTATACAGTTAGTTCAATGTTCAATAGTATTATTAATAATTTTGAAAAATAATACAAATAAAAAAAATTTTAATTTATTATATAAAAGAATTAAAAGTTAAAATATAACATATATAAATATTTATATTTTATGATATTTGTAATATTAAATACAAATATATATATATATATATATATATATAATTTAAGTTGGTGTATTACTCAAATACTTTTAATATTATCAATAATTTAAAATGAATAATTAAAATTTGAAATATTATATGTATATGAATCAACTTATATTGAGTAGTAGCTTTGCAACAATCCAAATCTTACACCCTTAGTAAATTCTTATTTTAGGTATTATTTATATTTCCACGTCTTCTTGTAGTTAACTTATGGGTTTTCTACTTCATTTGGAATTTATGAGTATGTGGCATAATGTCTTGCATAATTAAGTATTAGTTGGTTCCCAATTTGGAAAACCAAACTAAAATGATTTTGATATTATGTAATCTGGTATCAATTTAAAAGAATTAAGCTTATATATATTCTAAGAAAAATAACATGTTTTCTATTTAATATACATTGGAAATATAGTTGTATTTTTTTCACAAGTTGTTCCAAGGTTTTAAATATTTGTTGAGTTCTAATCAAAATATGTTATCCTTGGTTAACATATTATAATCAACATCAAAATAAAATTAAAACTCCGAAAGGTCATAAGACCCTGAGGAAACCATAAGACTAGCAAGCAAAGCATCCTTGTATAATGAATAGCAAAAACTCTCTCTCTCTCTCTCTCTCTCTCTCTCTCTCTCTATATATATATATATATATATATATATATATATATATATATATATATATATATATATATATAGTCATCTGAAAAATACTACAGATATCCTTCAAATGTAATGTCAATTGTGAAATACCATTACTATGGACCTGAGTTTCATTGTTTACCCATTTGAAAGCCATATAGATTCTTCAAGTACTTGTCATTGCACAATATTTTTCTCTAAAGCACACTCCATTCAAAAGAGTAATTCTCTAAATTGGGGCTTGATTATTGGGTCCGATATTGTCAGATTTTCCTTACTAGTGAAATAGTAATCCTTTGTAATAAATAACATGAAGCACATACTACAATGTGTTTTGAACCTTAGTAAGCTCTTGATCTAGGTGGATATTGGTAGCCACCCACCTATTCTACTTAGACCCTCACCATTGTTTCTTTTAGTTTTTCAGTTTCCTTAATTGTAGCACAATTTACTATTTTTGGAAACTTTTCGGGTCCTGAACTTCCGGAGCTGTTTTGAGGGACTAAAATATGCTTTTAGGAAAAACGGAGAGATCGAAAAAGTCCCAAGTTAGATTGTTGGTTTTTTTTCGGCCTCCTATTTGAGATCTTCAAAATTGGGTATTATAATAGCCAAATGGGGATCGTATTTCAAAGTTAAGACCCAGGAAGTTGACATTCCAGCTTACCCCAACAGGGCCCACAAGTTTTTGGATGTTTAGGGTTTCTCATTGCTTTTCAATGATAAAAAGGCCACCGAGCCTCATTGTAAGACAGATTAGAGGCATGTAGCCACCACATCTCTTCTTAGAGATAAGCTACCATCGTCCAAGCTAGTTTATTTCCATTTTGTATGTAAGCATATTTCAGTTCTTTGATATTAATGAAATAAAGTTTTATTTCTGTTTCACTTTTGTGTTTATTTTTTTATATGTACTCTATTGTGCTCTTGCATAAGTTTTCACTAGGAGAATTTTGAGGTCTAAAGTTGGCCTCTTAAGGAAATAATAAAATAATATTTATGAATTTTCAATTCACTTTTTGCACCACAATTCATGTAACCATAGTTAAATTCAATTCAAAAGTTGTACCAAAATAAAATTAATAAAAAATTGTATTGATGTGACTATAAATAAGAATGAGTTTTTCAAGAAAAAATTCATTATTATTGAAAAACTAATGCATTTGTCCTGTTAGCGCCTTAATTGGACCCCAGGCTGCAAAAGGCAAAACAGGGTAACAACTAAATCACGCTCAGCCTTGTAGCTAGCCCTACAAGGACAGGAGAGAGCTCTCTCTGTAAAAGAATATTCAATGGAACACAATAAATGGACTGATATTAGGCTAGATAAAATGATGGGAAAAGGGTTTAATAGAATAAATGAATGAATGAATTTCGGGGATGTGTAGGATATAAAGGGACAGTTTGAAACCGGGAATTAAATCAGGACACAGGGTATTTCATGGGGAAAGATAGGCAGGAAAATTAGCAATTAAAATTTAATGAGGATGGAATGGAAAGACTGGTGAGGAGTTGAAAAGGGCACAGCAAATGGATCCTTTTCAAACAGAAAAAAACACATAGCATGAATGATTTCCAAGACAGAGCATATAAAGATGGATTCTACCTTTCTATCTTGAAAGCATTCAAAGGGAAATGTTTATGTATGAATGGAACACATAAAAATTCACATATGAAACAAAGAAGAAAAACAAATGCTAACTCTCATACCGCATGGATCCCACAAATCAGAGATGCATATCTTATTATTTCCTGTCAAACTGTACAATGTAGCGCAAAAATGTTCTTCCACACTATTCCCCTATTACTCAGACTCAGAATGCTTTACAAATGATTTACAATTACATTAAATAGGCTGAAATGTGGGAACATAGATCCACAAGAAAAGGGAGTTGTTTTAACAGCTGAAGAACTGAAATACAATCATAGTAAAGAAACACAACAATCTGCCCTTGAAAATAAGAGACATCATTGCATTTGACCACTTGGAGATTTTGCTGTTAGGCTGTATGAATGAAAATAGGCAATCCGATGAACAGATCTCCTATTTTGCTGCTGTTGTAACCATCTTTATTTTATTTTAAGCTCACGGCCAGCCAACTTTTCCTTTACTTTCCACTATTTCTTTTGAATATACTGACCCTTTAATAAACTGCCGTTGAAATATCATAGAACGAAATAATGCTTTTGTGAAGGGAAAAAATGTATTTTGAATGGGAAAAGGGAAAGGAAGGAGGCGTGACCCGCATATAAATCTCAATCAGAATCGGGTGGGAGAGGAGAGACATAATATAGCAAATAATGGTGAAATCGCAATCAGAATCGGGAAGGGAGGGCAGGCGAAGTGATATATATGAAATCGCCGATGCGATTGGGGGAGGTCCTTCATATGAATGAAATAAAACAAATTTACTTTTAACAAAGGGAAAGGCCTTTATAATGCGCAGGCGGGAGTACCGTATGGTGGGCCCAGGGTATGTGAATCGCAATCGCAATATGGAGCAGAGGTGTATGCGACATATAATATATAACGTAATCACAATCGGGGTTGGGGGTTGGATATATATGAATCAAACCAAAAAAATTCCAATGCGATGAAAGGGAGGAGGGCCTTTATATTTATGAACGGGCGTAAGATTTTAAGTGGTGGGGCCGACCAATTGCAATCAGAAGTCGGAGGGTGTCGGCTATACAATCGCATCGGAGCATAAGGGATTTGCGATGCGATCAGAGGAGGGGCTGTGATTTATTGTGGGTCGTCCGATCGGCGGGGGTAATCAACGGTCAGATGGGGATCGGGAGTCGCAATCGGAGGATCGGGGAAGGGACTTGCGATTGATCGCAATCGGAGTTTTGTGCGATCGGAAGATCGGAAGGAGGAGGTGCGATCGGGTGATTGGAGGAGGGCTTGCGATTGGCGGATCGGAGTTTTGTGCGATTGATCGATCGGGGGATAGTGCGATCGATCGCATCAGAGTTTCGAGCGATTGGCCGATTGGAACTTCCAAAACAAATTTGTGATTTGCGATGGGGGATTTATAATACATAACTTAAACTTTATTATAAAGTTTAAGGGGTTGTGGAAAAGGGGAAGTGGTTATGCGACGGGACTTTATAATGTAAGACTTAAACTTTTGTTATAAAGTTTAAGCGGTATGGAAAGGGGAAGTGGTTTAAAACCAAATCACATATTTATTAAAATAATTTATAATGCGATTTCGTAATCGGAAAGGGGAAAAAGGGGTTTATTAAAGAAATATAAAACAAATTTTAAGGAGAAAAATGGGAAATAGGGGGTTTAGGGGATTTTACTTCACTTAAGCATAAATTTCAATCCAGAAGTCAGTTTTAAGAATGTAGTATACCGTTGGAAAGCTCTTTCCGGGCTCTTTCTGATGGATTTGCTTGGAGGATGATTTGGCACTGAACATGCTACGTAAAACTTCTCTGAAGGCAGGGACATCACTTTGTGGAGATAACAACTTCTGAATTGTGACTTATTACACATGATGATATAGAATTACATAATGAATAATAATAAAGGCGAAATATCATGTTTTCACCTCAAAACATGGTTTTGAGGCGAAAATTACATCAAGCTGAATAAAATATCTTTTTAATCTTCCAGGTGCTGTGACTTTGAGCTTATTGACTTCCTCATGAACTTGCTGATATTTATTGACATTTGACTCATTAATTTGACCATGCTGAGACCCTAGAAACTAATGAGACCCATCCTATGACCTACTGATATGATTTTGAGAATAAAAGTGACTCATGACTAAAGACCATAGAAAGGAAAATCAACAAGTACCTCATGAGGGACAACTGATAAAAATTACTACCATCAATGAATCCATGACCTAGCGGAATGGTGAAATTTATTTGGTATGGGACACCTAATATGCAAATGCAAAAAGAGCAGTTTTGATCACTGATGGCAGTATGACTAGACTAACACTAACATTGGATCCAATGGGGATGGTAGCTCCTTGGAGGTGCCAAGAACACCGTAGACCAAGTAGCCTTATCCATTGGGCATGGAGCCAAAAATGTTGAAAACTGACACAAATGCAAACTGACTCTGACTCTAGACTAAGACTGAAAACTGAAATAAAACCAAACCATACACATATCATCCAAGTTTTATAGCCTTCACCTCAGGCCCCAAACTTGAATGACTGAGCATTTTGAACTTTTCTTTTAGAAAAATAAAATGGTATATACAATGACGATGAGATAGATTCTGATCCATGTCTTCAACAATGGTAGTGCTTCAATAGCCTACCATTTACTGCTCCTCCAGGACAATCCTGGCCATCCATTTCTGAAAGTAAGAAGGCATTCTGACCCCTGTATGCTGTGATTCTGTATGGTCCCTTCCAAAGGTTGTCAAATTTACCGTGCTTCCCTTTGTCTTCATTTTTTTCATCCCATTTCAACACTACATCATCCAACTGAAACTTTTCTACTTTAGTCTTCCTGTCATAGATCTTTTTAATCTTGTCCTGCAACTGGCTCGCTTTCTGTGACACTTCCTCTCTTGTTTGTTGAAGGTGGATCATCTGGTTGATCCTTCATTGGTTTTCATCATCCTCGCTGCCAACTTCTTGTAATAATCTCATAACCGGAACTGTAAGAGAGGTAGGAAAGATAGCATCAGTACTATAAACCAGCTCAAAAGGTGACATACCTATTGATTTTTTATTGCTGACTCTGTCTGCCCATAATGCGTTAATAAGCTTCCGGTGCCAATTTCTTTTGTTTGCCTCCAACATTTTCTTAATTATATTCATCAGTGATTTTTTCGATGATTCTTCCAGGCCGTTGCCTTATGGATAATACGCTGTTGAATGGCCCAGCACAATGTTGTACTTATCACAGAAATCGACCATTTTCTTTGATCTGAACGCGGCTGCATTATCTGTCACAATTTTACATGGGCAACCAAAATGGGATAAAATATTTGATTCCAGGAATTGAATAATTACCGTGTCATTTTCTTGCCTGGTAGGGATGGCCTCGATCCATTTCGTAAAGTAGTCTGTCCCAGTCAATATCCATCGATGCTGTGCTGAGGACGCGGGATGTATTTCTCCTATAAAATCGAGCCCCCACTGTTGAAAGGGCATGTTCATTGAAACAGGTTTCAAAGGAAGTGGAAGCAATTTCTTCTTTCCTTGGAAAATTTGACATTCATGAAAATTCATCACTGTTTTATATAAATCAGAAAATAATGTGGGCCAATAATACCCGACTCTCAATACCTTGTTCGTTGTAGTTTTCCAAAATAGGTGACCACCACAGTCACCTTTATGGAAATCATGCATTACCTTCTCAGCTTCTTCTTCAATCAGGAAATTTAGCAAAACGCCTCCCGAATCCTTCCAAAACAGAGCACTGTTCAAAATACAATACTTTGCAGATTTGAGTTTCAAAGATCTACCTTTACTCTTAGACATGCCTGGAGGAGGCGAGAGATGCTGAAGAACATACACAATATCTGAATACCAAGGGGATTGCAGAAAAATATTTGAAATGGGAACCAGCAAACCTTCATCTTCCTCTTCCGACATTGCTGAAATGAGGTTTATATCTAAAGCATGCAGATTTGATTAGGCCATCAATTTCGCCAAACCTTGGCCTTTGATCAACTTAGGAGGCTTGATCTGTAGATCGTACTCCAACATAGCTACTATCCATTTGCCTCTTCGACCTTCTGGATCAGTTTGCATGAGCACATCCTTGACTGCTGCGTTAGGGACATATGATGTAGTGTGTGAATGTAGAATATAGACCCTAAAATATTTCAATGCCTTGACAAGAGCCAATGCCTACTTTTCAATAATATTGTATCTTAAAGCAACATCTCTAATAGTCCTACTGAAAAAGGCAATTGGCTTTTCTACTTCATCTCTCTTTTTCATGAAAACAACGGCCATAGTATGCTCAGATGCAAACGAAAATATAATAAAATCTTGAGTATAGTCGGGACTGATCAGAATTGGGGCATTAGAAAAAGCAAACTTTACCAGATTGAATGACTTGATAGCTTCCTCACTCCACTTAACAGTGCTATCTTTCTTCAACATATTGGTCATTTCTCTCAAATGCTCAGCCAGATTAGGTATAAATCTGCGTAAAAAATTCATCTTACCATTGAAGGCCTGAATCTCTTTCTTGTTTCGTGGAAGATATATGAGTTGAATTGCCTCCACTCTGGCTGGATCTATGCGGATGCCATCTTTAGAGATGATATGCCCAAGAAATTTTCCCTCATCCATGGCAAAAAGGCTCTTTTTTGGATTGAGAGAAATCCCAAACTTTCTGCAACGCTGAAAAACCACTCTTAGATGGTGCAAATGCTCATCATCTGAACCTGAAAACACTGTCAAATCATCCAAATAAACAACAAGAAAAACGTCTTTTTCATTTGCAAAAGCAATGTCCATTGCACGCTGGAAGGTGGCTCCAGCGTTCTTCAATCCAAAGGGCATCTTAGCATATTGGAAGGTTCCCCAGGGTGTTGTGAAGGTAGTTTTATCTTGGTCCTTCTCATGCACCAAGATCTGGTTATACCCTGAGTAGCCTTCAAGTAGTGACATCCTAGATGCTCCAACTACTCTCTGCAAAATATGGTCCATTTTTTGAAGTGGGTAATTATCCTTTAAGGATGCCTTATTCAATTTCTGAAAGTCAATACACAGTCTGATTTCTCCAGTCTTCTTACGTACTGGGACCAAATTTGAAATCCAATCAGAAAATCTAATAGGAACTATGATTCCTTCTTTGTACAACCTGTTTACCTCCTTTTCAATTGATGGCAGCAACTTTGGATTGATTCTTATCAGCTTCTGTTTGAAATGCTTCTGATCTGGCTTGATAGGAATTGTATGCTGAATTATGTCCTTATCATATACTTTCAAATCTGAATAATTCCATGCAAATACATCAGAAAATTCAGAAAGCAATTTAACATACTTCTCCTTTACCTCAGGGGACAATGCCTTTGACAATTTGACAAACTTGGGCTGATCAGCTGTTCCAATATTCACATCTTCAACTCCTTTCTCCGTGGGCACCAAGCTTGGTTTCTTTGCGACATCATCCTGATAAAAAAGCTCCTCTAGAGGTATGAGACCTTTAGGAATTACATTATCCTTTAGCTGCAATATGTCCATCTGGTTTGCTTCCAACTCCTGATCATCAACCTCATACTCACCCTCTATGGGAGTATCTTTGAATTTTCCATCACCCTGCAAAAATGCATTAATCTCATTATCATCCCAAAATACTTGCCAATACCTTAAATTGTCCGGAACAGTAGGCCTATGTTTGACATAGATCTCAAACTTATTGTTGGAGTTCATTGGAATCTTCAAGTTACTTGCAGTAGTGGCGAGAGAATCAACAATAATGTTCTGCATCCTGGGCACTGCTGTCAAAGTACACTCTAGGAATGTTTTCAAAATGTCCAAGATTGCATTTCTGTATGCCCTCAATCTTGGATGTTTTGCTTGATATTCTCCCTTCACCTGTTTGATTATCAGTTCGGAGTAGCCATACACATAAATCCTTTTTGCATTCAAATTCTTCAAAATTTTGAGGCTTGCAATCAAAGCCTCATATTCTGCTTCGTTGTTAGAGCAATCAAAAGCTAACTTATAGGCACAAACTCTAACATTACTCAGAACCTTCTCAGGTTGAAAAACAGGACTCCTAATCCATATTCCAATTCCGACTCCATCCTTACCAACAGCTCCATCAAAATCCATACTCCACAGGCCTTCTTCTTCTTCTTGAAGGTGCTGGAAATTTTCTTCTTTCTCTTCTTTACCTTGGCTGATTTCTGGCTGTTCATTGTCCCTTTGCTGCTGGCAGGCAGGAGGTTCAGAAGTGTTTGCTGCTTTGTCCTTTTCCTTTTTGAGGACCTCTATGAAATTCTCTGAAATCTCAGGTATTTCATCCACTTGTACCAATTGAACATTCTCATCATTTAAACCACCATCAGAATACAAGAAAAAAGACTCTAAGTCTATATGGACAGCATTAATGGGATGATTTACAGGCTTGTCTTTGCTGGTAATCATATATTTCATTTTATTTTCCCTATATAACTTCCTCAACTGGCCAAATACAGGGATAGTGGCATAAGAGAAGTCAAGCTGCATGGTTCCCTTGAGTTTAGCACCCCAAGACCTAGATAGGAGCATTCCAAACCTTGGTGGGACATTAGCAAAAACTACATCCATCAAGACATTCTTTGCTGGAATCTGATCTAACGACACTACCAAATCTTTAATTAAACCAATACAATGGACCCTACTTGAGTCGAAGGAATACAAGTCATGAAATTTACGAGTGATGTCAAGGCCTAGCTTCTCCATGACAAATTTGGGTATAAAATTATGCGAGGCCCCGGAGTCCAACATAGCATTATGTAGGATAAACTCATGTACTCTAAGACTCAAGTAAAAAGGAGGGACTTCATTTCCTTCAGATTATTCTGTGGTTGGACCGAAAATAAGTTCAGGGTAGTCATCTTTTACATTGACCATATCAGAGACAGAATCTATTTACAAGACTTTGGACACCTGAGTTTTATACACACTATTGTTCACCAACTCTGTGAGGGGCATAGACACTTTTAATTTAGAGATTTCATTTTCTAGATTAAAGGAGGGAGATTTTTCTACCTCTTTGATGGGAGGGTCTTTCTTCTCTATTGGCTCTTTGACTATGTTCTGCTGGTTCTTTTCATTTGCTATATTAGCAACTGCAGGCGCTTTACTAGAAGAAGGATCAGCTGGCTCCTTTCCTTTCTTCTATGCATCGTTTTTCATTTGGAGTTCCTTTCTCTTTTGAATGGGGCTGACTGTAACCTCTCTGTTCCTTAAAGAGTACTGCCTTTACTGAGCCGAAAGAGCGTTCATATACCCTCTCTGATAATCATCAGAATCTTCTTCCAGTACTGTATCATTGGCCAAAATGAAATTTTGGTCTTTTTGAATGTTTGGAGTCGCCACTATGTATTCTTCGTCTTCTGTAAGGAAAATGGGCGCACCATTAGCCGTGAAAAAGTGATTAGCCCCAATCACAGGATCATCGTCATCTGAATCTATTCCTTGCACATAGTTCTGTTTCAAGGGAGTTTTAATTTGCTGATGTGGTGGTATAACTTGATCCTGCGTTCTCGGCTCTCTCTGTTTAATTCTGAATTGCGGCTGCTGCCCTCTGAAATTCGGATTTCTTATTTGAGGCTCAGGTCTATCTGCAATGGTCAACCTATCAACCATTTTTTCCACTTTTCTGATCAGAGTGTCCATTTTACTATCTGAAGTAGAGGCCTCCTCTTTTATTGTGACTCTTTTCTCAGCTCTAGCTCGTGCTCTTTTATCCAACAGATTTTCTTCAACATTAACCGCTATCTTCTGCATGTCTTCAAGTGAAGACAGATCTCTTTCACGCAGCTGATATGCCATGTCGGCATCAAATCCATCGGGAAATTTTAACAATGCCAGTCCCTCAGGAGGCTTCAAATTAGTTGGAATAGCATTATATACAGCGTTGAATCTCAAACAATAATCCTACACGGTTTCACCCACATTCCTTTTAATGTTCTCATATTCAGACAGAATTTGAAGTGGGTTCTTTTTTACCTCCCACCGGTCCAGGAATTGAGTGTGAAACTCCCGCAACGTGCGAATTGTGCCTGGTGGTAGGGCTCTAAACCACTTTCTGACTTCGCCTCCGAAACTTTGAACAAACAACCTCATCGTTACATTCTCTGCTTCTACCTCATGCAAATAAAAAAAGTCATTCATTTTATCAGCATGTTGCTGAGTCGTGATGCTCTGAGTGGCATCAAAAATAGGAATTTTGCTTTGATAGTTAGTTGGCATGTCATTGAGGACCTGGGGTAAGACCAGGGGTGCATACATGGCAACCATAACTCTGGGCGGATTTACAACAGGAGTTGTAGGATTTGAGGGAGGTGCTAATGGAGGAGATGATAATTGGGAGTTGACTGATGGGAATGCTGATGAATTGGGAGGAGGAAATGTTGTTTGTGATGATTCTGAAGGCTCAGGGATATTAGTTACAGTTATGGACTGAGGAGAATTCAAAATGTAATCGTCAATGGAGGTATTTTCTCTTTGGACTTCAATATATACAAGGAAAGCAGGATCTAAAACTGTATCATCAATGTCATTTTCAGAGTTATTCCTAAATAAAGAAAGCTCAAAATTCTCGTCAAAGGAAAGATCTTCTACAAAAAACCATTCACTGGGCCAAGTATAGGATCTAAAGACGGGTCTGGGGCTTAATGATCCTTCTTGTCTTTTGACAATTCTTGGTATAAGATTTGGATTTTCAAACACAGGGGGAGGATTTGGATCTGGATTAGCCCTGGTGTATCTTTTTGAAGCCAGTGTGGTCGAATTTCTATTTTATAAAAATCTTACTTTGCAACCTAGCAAAAATCTGAACATCATCTTTCAAAAGCCTGGAATTATTTGATGTACTAGGGAAAATCTTGCAAGTCAGATGTTATGTTTATAAAACTAGACCAGAGATTGACTGAAGCAGCATTTATCTACTTATGCACCTGCAAAGAAATGTGCAGTTCGAAGGCTACCTGACATAACTTCAGGTTCCGTCTGTAGTTTATAAAACAAATAACACTAACAAACAAACAATCTTGAATATTCCCCAACGGAGTCGCCAGAGATGTTAGCACCTGAATTGGACCCCAGGCTGCAAAAAGCAAAATAGGGTAACAACTAAACCATGCTCAGCCTTGTAGCTAGCCCTACAAGGACAGGAGAGGGCTCTATCCGTAAAATAATATTCAATGGAACACACTAAATGGATTGATATTAGGCTAGATAAAATGATGGGAAAAGGGTTTAATAGAATAAATGAATGAATGAATTTCAGGGATGTGCGGGATATAAAGGGACAGTTTGAAACCGGGAATTAAATCAGGACACAGGGTATTTCATGGGGCAAGATAGGCAGGAAAATTAGCAATTAAAATTTAATGAGGATGGAATGGAAAGACTGGTGAGGAGCTGAAAAGGGCACAGCGAATGGATCCTTTTCAAATAGAAAAAAACACATAGCATGAATGATTTCCCAAGGCATAGCATATAAAGATGGATTCTACCTTTCTATCTTGAAATCATTCAAAGGGAAATGTTTATGTATGAATGGAACACATAACAATTCACATATGAAAAAAAGAAGAAAAACAAATGCTAACTCTCATACCGCATGGATCCCAAAAATCAAAGCTGCATCTCTTATTATTTCCTGTCAAACTGTACAATGTAGCGCAGAAATGTTCTTCCACACTATTCCCCTATTACTCAGACTCAGGCTGCTTTACAAATGATTTACAATTACATTAAATAGGCTGAAATGTGGGAACATAGATCCACAAGAAAAGGGAGCTGTTTTAACAGCTGAAGAACTGAAATACAATCATAGTAAAGAAACACAACAATCTACCCCTGAAAATAAGAGACATCATTGCATTTGACCACTTGGAGATTTTGTTGTTAGGCTTTATGAACAAAAATAGGCAATCCAATGAACAGATCTCCTATTTTGCTGCTGTTGTAACCATCTTTATTTTATTTTAAGCTCACGGCCAGCCAAATTTTCCTTTACTTTCCACTATTTCTTTTGAATATATTGACCCTTTAATAAACTGCCGTTGAAATATCATAGAACGAAATAATGCTTTTGTGAAGGGAAAAAATGTATTTTGAATGGGAAAAGGGAAAGGAAGGAGGCGTGACCCGCATATAAATCGCAATCGGAATCAGGTGGGAGCGGAGAGACATAATATAGCAAATAATGGTGAAATCGCAATTGGAATCGGGAAGCGGGGGCAGGCGGAGTGATATATATGAAATCACCGATGCGATTAGGGGAGGTCCTTCATATGAATGAAATAAAACAAATTTACTTTTAACAAAGGGAAAGGCCTTTATAATGTGCGGGCGGGAGTACTGTATGGTGGGCCCGGGGTATGTGAATCACAATCGCAATATGGAGCGGAGGTGTATGCGACACATAATATATAACGTAATCACAATCGGGGTCGGGGGTTGGATATATATGAATCAAACCAAAAAAATTCTGATGCGATGAAAGGGAGGAGGGCCTTTATATTTATGAATGGGCGGAAGATTTTAAGTGGTGGGGCTGACCAATCGCAATCGGAAGTCGGAGGGTGTCGGCTATACAATCGCATCGGAGCATAAGGGATTTGCGATGTGATCGGAGGAGGGGCTGTGATTTATTGTAGGCCGTCCGATCGGCGGGGGTAATCAACGGTTGGATGGGGATCGGGAGTCGCAATCAGAGGATCGGGGAAGGGACTTGCGATTGATCGCAATTGGAGTTTTGTGCGATCGGGAGATCGGAAGGAGGAGGTGCAATCGTGTGTTCAAAGGAGGGCTTGCGATTGGCGGATCGGAGTTTTGTGCGATTGATCGATCGGGGGATGGTGCTATCGATCGCATCGGAGTTTCGAGCGATTGGCCGATCAGAACTTCCAAAAAAAATTTGTGTTTTGCGATGGGGGATTTATAATACATAACTTAAACTTTATTATAAATTTTAAGGGGTTGTGGAAAAGGGGAAGTGGTTATGCGACGAGACTTTATAATGTAAGACTTAAACTTTTGTTATAAAGTTTAAGGGGTATGGAAAGGGGAAGTGGTTTAAAACCAAATTGCATATTTATTAAAATAATTTATAATGCGATTTTGTAATCGGAAAGGGGGAAAAGGGGTTTATTAAAGAAATATAAAACAAAGTTTAAGGAGAAAAATGGGAAATAGGGGGGGTTTAGGGGATTTTACTTCACTTAAGCATAAATTTCAATCCAGAAGTCAGTTTTAAGAATGTAGTATACCGTTGGAAAGCTCTTTCCGGGCTCTTTCTGATGGATCTGCTTGGAGGATTATTTGGCACTAAACATGCTACGGAAAACTTCTCTGAAGGTAGGGACATCACTTTGTGGAGATAATAGCTTCTGAATTGTGACTTATTACACATGATGATATAGAATTACATAATGAATAATAATAAAGGCGAAATATCATGTTTTCACCTCAAAACATGGTTTTGAGGCGAAAATTACATCAAGCTGAATAAAATATATTTTTGATCTTCCAGGTGCTGTGACTTTGAGCTTATTGAATTCCTCATGAACTTGCTGATATTTATTTACATTTGACTCATTAATTTGACCATGGTGAGACCCTAGAAAATAATGAGACCCATCCTATGACCTACTGATATGATTTTGAGAATAAAAGTGACTCATGACTAAAGACCATAGAAAGGAAAATCAACAAGTACCTCACGAGGGACAACTGATAAAAATTACTACCATCAATGAATCCATGACCTAGCGGAATGGTGAAATTTATTCGGTATGGGACACCTAATATGAAAATGCAAAAAGAGCAGTTTTGATCACTGATGGCAGTATGAATAGACTGACACTAACATGTCCTTTGTACTTAAATAACTTAAAATAAAATATAAATATAAATATAAATTTATAAACTCTTAATTATGTTATATGCTATTAATTAAATGTGCCAACCTAGAGAAATGCATTATTGGCATGGACTAGGTCTAATATATGGGTTACATCATATATTTGAAGTTGTGTAAGTGGATCCAACTAAGATCCAAGTCATTAAGGATTTCCTAGCCCATACCACTTTCACACAACTTCGTTGCTTATTGGACCTTTCCAATTTTTATCAGAGGTTCGTGTTGGGATTATGCCATATCACTTGGCCCTTCAGTTAGGTTACTAAGGACGAAGAAAAAAAAAAGGTTTTCTTGTTTGAGTCCCAAAATAAGGCATTGGTTGAACTAAAGCATCACCTCCGATATGTACCTGTACTCACATTGCTAGACCTACAACGATTATTTTAAATCGAGACATATGCCTCTGACTATGCTATTGTCGCAGTTCTAACACATCAAGGGAATTCGGTTGCCTATGATAGAGAGGAACTTTCTGATACAATTTATAAGTACCCCACCTAGGTTAAAGAAATGTATTCTGTTAGTATGAATCTTAATCGCAGGTGTACGAAAAAATACCACTTTAGCTATGCATAACAAATAACACTAACAACAAAGATGGTGGCCAATATCTTCAGATCTGCAATTAGGTGGTCAAGATAAATGCTGCAAAAATCTAGATCTATGCATCAAAAGACATTAAGCAGTAAATAAAAATGAGATTTACTCCATGCATCCAATAGACAAGACAAGAATATGTTGAATGAATTTTATATTAAGGGCACCTGGGAGGAACACATAAAAGGATGTTACCAGTTCTCCTCAGTGGGATGGGTTCTTGTAAGTCCTCAACACTTTAGATCTAAAATTCCTCTCTCTCGATGGTGTAGAAAACCCAGACAAAAATGAAACTCAAAGGGAGCTCACAATAAAAAAGGTAGAAAAATATGACAATGATGGTGGATCAAAGTCAGACCAAAAGTATAGATCTAGAGTGATCTTTAGGCAAAAAAAGGTAGTGAATGAATGGAAAAACCCTTCTATTTATAACAAAATATTGAGTTATTCTAGATATTGGTGCATAATTAAAATATTATTAACCAAATCAAGATCCAACTTTTATGGAATATTTTATTATATTTGTTGGAGGGAAAAATAATTTGACGTGGGTCAGATCCCTTTACTTGTAAGTAATCAATAAATAAATGATTTATTTATCATTTCAAGGATATGGTTGAATAATAATTAAATAAATAATGATTTATTTAACTATTTATGAGTGATTTAATCAAATTTAACAAGGAATATTATTTAAATAAGTTTTAAATAATTATTCCTAGAAAATAATAAGATAAATAATAATTTATCTAATTAATTTTCCTGTTTTTGGTTAAATATGACCAGGAATATTAATTAAATTGTTTTTTAACTAATTATTCCTTGAGGAAAATCAAACAAATGTGGATTTATTTAATATTTCCTCATGGGGTTTCCTGTTTAGACCATAAACAACTTAATAAATGTGGTTTACTAAGTTATTTTCATAGTGAAAGCAATTTTACTTAGGGTAAAATTGGTCTTACATGGTGTACTTAGGTCCATCTAATAGTAACAGGTTAGATGACCAAAAAATGGTGTAACAGATTCCCCCCCAGCGTGCGAGCGTTAGGAGCTAATCGTATGACCGAAGTACGTTGTAAGAACTCAATTACTAGACACCGAAGGGGAAGTCAAAGAGAGAGAAATATAAGGTAGACCGAAGCACTAAAGGATTAGACTCTAAGGAGGCGAGACTTACGAGTGTGAAAATTCTCTTTTATGAGTGAGTAACTGTGCTATAGGTGGCGGGGGAGGCATACCTATGCCCGTCGAGACAAAGTACAAAGAATAATGCATCCAATAACCAAGGGACTGAACAATATAGTACATGTTGGCATAAACATGAGCTAGGTAAAAACATGATAATTAATCCCACATACATACTGTGCCTGTGATAATAGCCAGGACTTATACAATAATATATGAGTACATGAGATACGAATACAACCCAAATGCCTCAGTAAACAGGAAAGGGATCTGAAAATCTGATTGATACATGCAAACAAAAAGGCACTGCAAGTGGCTGAGGCCAAAATCATCAAATAATATATGGAGCTGCATCAAAGGCTATAATGAAGAGGTCATCTGGGCATGTGACGGGCTACCTATAAGGCCACCCCCTCATGAGGGCTGAAACATCTCACACACACCTGGGAATTGCCGGTATCATCTGCTGCATCACTGAACCATTAAGTATATGGATCTCGATCATGCTGAAAGGAGATGGAGCTGAGAAACAATCTAGTCAAAGGGAAATAAGGAGTCCCTTTGCCTGATCCGAGGCACCGAACAAGAGTGGAAGATAGAACCAAGGTACACTGCCCTCTAAACCTGTCTTCTAGAATGAATGATCTAATGTCGACAGAAGGAGGTCTGCCATAGGTGAGGCAATAAGGAATCCTCAACTAAGGCACGAGAGAAAATAGTAGAGCGACTGACAGATGGACACCAGGGATGATGATGAAATGGGGGGTACTAAGTAGCAAATAGATGACTTCCCTTGTTAGAGAATAAAGGGCATGGATGACCTGGCAGGGACTGACACAATATCATGAGGGATAGGGGACAATAGGACTGAAGGCCATAATGTGTGACACGAGAGAGGAACCAAGCAATAAAGGATGGAGGATAGCGGGATACAAAGGGACTCGGGATAGACTCCATGAATGCGATGATGACTCAACTCGGATGCTCTAAACAAGGGTGACTCAATGATGCTGCCACACAGAAAAGGTCCAATGGGGACCATAAAAACATGAGTACATGATGGTTACTCAGGACGAAAATCGCCACGAGCATGGACAAGTATGAAGGAAAATTGGTGACCCAAGTACAAGTGTTACAGGTGAAGAAATTTGATTTTTAGGAGTGGTGAAGTGACCCTTCTTGGACAAAATGTGTCCTGTTCAAGTATCAGATCACAAAAAAATAACAGATACCCATTTAAGGGCTGGGTGACAGCTTTCCAACGATATAGACAGTTTTTCAAACTGAGCTACAGTTTGGCCGAAGCAAGCGAAAGCAAAATCAGAGGTTTATCTTTTAATAAGGCATTTTCCCTCCAAATTCACTCATTTTCAAGTGGAGATGTGGTGAATATAGAGAGGAGAGAAGGCCCTAAATCTTGCGGCGATCGTAGCAGACAAACCGACCGTTGGAATCGAGATCCGTCAGTTGCAGGTAAGAGGCCTAATCCTACTCTTTCATTTAAGGGGATAAAAAATTTTAGTTTAGGCACCCAGATCTCATGAACAGGTTAGGTCACACTTTTTGGGGTCTGTTCTGTGACGTGGGTAGCAGGTGGGCAAAAAACTGCGACCTGTCCTAGGAAATGACCTGAAAAGTGCGACCTATCAGAGAAAGGAGGTTTCAGTGTTGTTTTTGGCTAAGATCTGGTATTTTTATGGTTTAGGGGCATAGGTTCCCCCAAGCATGTTGTGGTCATGCAAAAATTTATTTAGAAAGGGGGAATATAAACACATGTTTATGATGTGGTGTGCCATTTGTTTTTGTTATGGTTATGCAGTTTGAGAAAGGGAATGGAGGATTACCAATCTCTTTTAGTACTGCATATATGAAGCAAATGGCCTAAGTTTCTGGGTTGGCATACATGGTGTCACTATCCCAAAGAGTGGATTTGGAGATAGTGAACTGGTGCTCTCCTAGAAATCCCACAGGTTGGTCAACAACAATGTCGAAGGGACTGGGTTCTTGATTTAAGATGAGGGGTATCATCCCTAGAGTGATTTGAAGTGATATGAGACTCTAGAGGTTCTTCTAAACATGGAAGAATGATGGTATTAGAGTCAACGCAACTAGATACACTAGGAGAGTTGTGGAGAATTGCTTCTCCTGGTCTCTCGAATATGGGTGCCCCCTTACCCAAACATTGGGTTTCAATGTAATGGCCACAAGGTGTATGTGGTTCTAATGCATGGGTTTGATGTAAAGGGGGATATATAAAGTCAGGGGAGGTGATTACTTCCATAATGTCGTCATCGTAATAGAAGATGGGGTGGCTGGTGGAAGAAAGACCACCTGATGCGGCAAAGCTACTGGACTCATCATCATGAGAAGAGAGGTTCACATGCGCATCATCACGGGGGGTGACAGAAGAACAAGAAGATAAGGGATCCACTGATGTTGAGCCCAGGGTGATCGCTGAAGGGAGGTTGAGCGAAATAGAAGGGGAAGTCTTAGAGGGAGCTTCCACCTTGGATCTCATGAATGATGAAAGGTAGTGGACAATGGCCGAAGACTCTGTCATTTCGACATCTGGAGGGGAATGTCAATAGGAGTGGATGTGTCCTCTGGTTCTGCTGAAGAAAAACACGCAAATAAGGGAGTGGTGGACTCATTGCGCTTGGCCTCAAATTGGCGAACTGCTACTAGAGTAGTGCGGAAGTCCTCGAGGTGGTAACAGAGGTGGGTATAATGGCCATGGAGATCACACAAAGCACAGGGGTGGTTGGTGTGAATAGTATTGGGGTTCCTGGCTATAGTCGAGGAAGGAACAGAGGTTTCTGGGACCGTAGAATCAGGGAACACGACATTAAACATGGGTTTGAGATGAGGAAAATCCAGACAAATATGGGTGGCATGACCGACAACATCACACAAAGCACACTAGATGGTGCGCTTTGGAGGCCGAGGAGCGGCAGGGTTTTTCGAGGCAGCCTTGTCTTTTGATGCCCTCTTGCGAGCTTTTCCCTTCTTACCCGAAGTGGTCGCAATAGGAGAAGGTTCTTGTTGAGGTGGCTAAGGCACTGTAGAAGTGGGAGAAGTCATATGGACCGGTTGAACCGGAGTCAAAGTAAGATAAGGTTTGGTTTGACTAGGCAGGGTAGCAAATGGGGGATCAAGGTACCAGACGGGAATCCCCAGGGTCAGGTTAGGAAGAGATAGGGTGGCCATGACAGGTACCGAGAACACTCCAGGAGGGGGAGCTAGGAACAGTATCTGACCGGAGGGGTAATGGCCAGGCGGGACGGCCCCAAGATGGTTAAGGCGGAGGAACCATTCCAGGAGGGTAGAGAGGCTCATGGATACCAAATGTAGGGGAAGGGCCAAGAGGAGGGGGCCCAGAAGGCTAAATCGAAGGGCTAGGATTAGGCCGCGGAGGGCGAGGCTACTGACTAGCCAAAGAGGGTTGCTTGAGGGAAGCCTGAGGTGATTACATCATGCAAACATTCAATGAGCTGGGATCAGAGACAGGAGGAGGAAGACCAGGGAATGTACCAAGCAGAGAGGAGTCTTTGTAGACTCCGGGTGAGACATTGGTCAAAGGATCAATGGTTTTCTTATTGGCCACCGAAGAGATGATGGACTCAGGGGAGGCTTGAGACTTCAGCTCATAATATGTCAACTGGTCAATGGTGAATATCTTTCCGTTACGAGGGAAAGAAATCTTGCGGTGAACTATAGATGGGACAAAAAACATCACATAGGTGTAGCTACGACCCAATAGAATTTTGTAATCTAAGGGGGCATCTATGACTTCTATGTCGACGCAAACAGTCTTGCTCGCAAGAGTAATAGGACAATTGTGGAATAAGCCAATGGGCTGGGAGGCGTGGCCATCCCACGCTCAAAGAGTGATCATGGAAGGCGTCAACTCCGGTGATCCGAGTTGCTTCCAAACCGAATCGGACATCACACAAGTGGATGCCCCCTCATTAATGATGCATCGAGAAATGTTGGCATTCTGGATCTTGACTGGGATTTGGAAGGCGATGGAAGCAGGGAGAGGAGGATGTTCTAACCGGTCAACATCAAAGACAATCAATCGATCATCGGAAGGATCTACGATACCCATGGCAGATAGTAGAGCTTTTCGTTGTGAAGGGCATGACTGGAGGAGTTCCAACGTTGAAATGGCAACAGGAGATTGCACCAAATCATCTACTATACTATACAAATGGGCAGCTTTTCCAGAAGCAACATTTCGGCGTAGTGGTCCTTTAGGGATCTTGGTATGAACCTCCGCCTTAAGATGAGGGATCTGCAGGGGACCATTAGCTGTTGAAATAGGCTCTATAGTGACCGAAGGAGGTGGCTCGGGGACAGACGTAGTGGTCTGAGGCTTGTCATACTGACGGGACTGAGTCTGAAGATTGACATATATAGTTGTAGGTTGGTCAAAATTTATCATGATAATCTAGTAATCGTAGGTACCAGATGGAAGAGGTTGAGTGGCCACCTAACCTTCAAGTGGTTGGGTAGCCACAAATCCTTGCTGAGGGAAAGGATTAGTAAACACAACCGGCTGACTAGGCACATCACTGGGAGGGACGAAAGGGGAGGCTTGTTGTCCTCACAATGTTGCTTGAGACTCCCACATCTGCTTAATCTGTGGTAAAAGAGGACAATCATGCGTGTAATGACCATAAACACCACAACAAGAACAAGGTTTTTTCATGCGAATAGGCCTGTCCTACTTGGGTTGAGTGCCCTGTTGCTGGTTAGTAGTGTTAGATACATTATTTTGAGGATTAGGTCCAATATTACTGGGAGAAGATTGATTTTGAGTGCCTTTCCTCTTCTTTTTGGAAGGAGGAGGATTAGTCGCACCCTGTTGTGCATACACCTGCCCTTGAGGGGGCGATGGACGCTGTTGCGGGGGTTGAGAAGGAAAGGGAGGAGGAGGTGCTAATGCTGGAGGAGCTGGAGCACCAGGTTTTGGATACAAATAATAAGGAGGTTGGGTAACAGTGTGGTAAACATGAGGTTGGGAAAAAGGAGGAGGCATGTTGTATCCTGGATACATGCTACCGAAAGGGGGAAAAGTGCAGGAGGTGCTGAACCCCCCCAAGGAAAACCATAGCCCATGGGAGGCTGAATGTATGGATGAGAGAGAGCTCCAACAATACAGTCGGCAGCATGAGATGCCCCTGTTGCGTTGGGACCACCTGGTCTAGGAATATCATGTAGAACAGTATAAACATAACACGACTGAGCGTAGATCAGGTCATATTTTAACGCAATTTGGAGAGCGGCTTCTTTGGTTTGAGGGAAATGCAATGCGATATATTTTCCGATAGCAGGCAATAGAGATCTAAGGAAACAGTCCATGTAGACATGGTATTCGAAGGTAGGGGCTCAACAAAGGATCTTTCTTCTCCACCATTCCTAGATATGATCGGATAGGCGGGTCGTAGACGATTGACAGAAAGAATTCAAAAGTTTGGTACCAGTGTCATAATGAAGGGGAAGCTGGAAATAAGACAAAAAATCCCGAGCAAGAGTCGCAAAGGTGGTATGAGAGGATGAGGCTTAATCAACATACCACTTAGAATCTTCACCTGTAAGCGTACGTTAGAACAACTGAAGATGGTCAGAGTCATCAATAATTGAGTTAGACGAACACCACATGTAGAAAGATCGAACATGATTTGTAGGAGCTTCTCCAGCAAGGTCTTCAAACTTAAGGATGTCGGAAGGGAGCTTGGTCGGCATAGCAGGCCAACTAGAATCATGGTGTATCGGGTCATTGATCAACTGGTTAAAATCGGGAAGACTGAGGCTTTCCATATAGGGGAGAAAGGGAGCAGCCGGAGTAGTTCCTGTTGCGGTCCCACTAGTAGTATTCCCAGCATTAGGGCCAGGGCTACCACCAGCGTTAGGTCCTGAAATAGACATGGTGAAGGTGATAGGAGGAGAACTAGAAGGAGAACCCAATGAACTAGAAGAGGAGTCGGATTGCAGACTCGGTGGAGGACTAACTCGAATCCTACATGGAGGAGTAAGTCTTCCTACCAGAAATTGAGGATGAAGGCCAAGAAGTCTCTGGGATAAACACCTTGGTGGCGCAATGATGACGACATAAACATGACACAAGTGGAAGAGAGACCAACAAGGGTAGAAAGGTGTAGGATCAACTAATTACAATGTCGAAACAAGGGCAGAGAGGTGCAGGATCAATTGATTTCAATGTTAAAGTCTTTTCTTGGCGGTGTTAACCAAGCTCTTCTTCACTTAGGGTGTGTGTGTAAAAGTGTGTGAATTTTAATTTTTAAACCCAGACGTTTGTAGAGAAAAAGAAAATGTGTGCTATATAACTGTAAATAAACTTGCAGATAACAGTATATGAAACTAAAATAACAGCAAATAAACAGCTAATAATGCAATAATCTAAACCCAAGGAGGTGGGCCTCTCAACAAGTAGTATGTAGGTGGGAAAAAAAACTAGTCAAAACACACCAAAATAGCCAATTGATCTAAGGTCGGGAGGGACAGGGATCTAAAGGTCTGATCTGCTAGAATAGGTGCAGATAAATAACAAAAAATCAGAGGAAAAATTGTTGTAAATGAGGTGGCGAAAGGCTATCTCCTGGAGGTAAACGGAGTGGACCCTAGAGGAAAACCCAAACAAAACTAAAGGAGGTGATTTGGATGGATAAATAGCCAATCTGAAGTGGATCTGAAGGTGAGGTATCAGATCTAAAAAATGGCTGAACACTCTAAAAATTTCAGACAACCTGCAGCAGCTAAAACTCTTCCACAAAGTGTGGAGGGTACTGAAGCCCTAGGGGGCTAGGGTCCCATTTTTTTGAGCAAAAAATAAAAATTACAAGTCCAAAACAGGTGGAGATGGAGGTCAGAAAACCCTGAACAGAGGCCCAGACAAACCCATAAAACTTTCTGAAAAATTCCCGCAAAAAAGTGAAGTTGCAGTTTCTGACCTATTTCTTGTTGAGGTCGCAGGTTTTGGGCAGATTTCCATGTCCTGAAGCTCCAAGTCACAGGTTTTGGGCCAAAAAGTGTGACATGCACTTCCAACGCTCTTGGGAGCAGGTTTTATAAAAATGTGTCATCTCAGCTGTGACTGATGTTGGTCACCTGCGCAATAGGTCCAAAAACACACGGAAGTTAGAATTTTCAATGTTTTAGGGTTTTATAGGTTAAAAAAAAACATCAAGAAAATCAAAACAAGAAGTTGAATAGAAATCCTAGGGTTTGAAGTAGTTGGATATGCAGGGATCTAAAAAACAACAACGGTTGTAATTGTAAACCCGTGTGGAGTCGTCAGTTGTTAGTATGAATCTTAATCGCAAGTGTACGGAAAAATACCACTTTATTTGTGCATAAAAAATAGCCCTAACAACAAATATGGCTGCCAATATCTTTAGATCTGAAATTAGGTGATCAAGATAAATGCTGCAAAAATATAGATCTATGCATCAAAAGACATTAAGCAGTAAATAAAAATGAGATTTACTCCATGCATCCAATAGACAAGACAAGAATATGTTGAATGAATTTTATATTAAGGGCACCTGGGAGGAAAACATAGAAGGATGTTACCAGTTCTCCTCAATGGGATGGGTTCTTCTAAGTCCTCGACACTTTAGATATAGAATTCCTCTCTCTTGATGGTGTGGAAAACCTAGACAAAAATGGAACTCAAAGGGAGCTCACAAGCAAAAAGGTAGAAAAATATGACAATGATGGTGGATCAAAGTCAGACCAAAAGTATAGATCCAGAGTGATAGTTAGGCAACAAAAGGTAGTGAATGAAAGGAAAAACCCTTCTATTTATAAAAAAATATTGAGTTAGTCTAGATATTGGTGCATAATTAAAATATTATTAACCAAATCAAGATCCAACTTTTATGGAATATTTTATTATATTTGTTGGAGGAAAAAGGAATTTGACTTGGGTCAAATCCCTTTATTTGTAAATAATAAATAAATAAATGATTTATTTATCATTTTAAGGATGTGGTTGAGTAATAATTAAATAAATAATGATTTATTTAACTATTTATGAGTGATTTAGTCAAATTTAACAAGAAATATTATTTAAATAAGGTTTAAATAATTATTCCTAGAAAATAATAAGATAAATAATAATTTATCTAATTAATTTTCCTGTTTTGGGTTAAATATGACCAGGAATATTAATTAAACTATTGTTTAACTAATTATTCCTTGAGGAAAATCAAATAAATGTGGATTTATTTAATATTTCCTCATGGGGTTTCCTGTTTAGACCATAAACAACTTAATAAAGGTGGTTTACTAAGTTATTTTTCATAGTGAAAGCAATTTTACTTAGGGTAAAATTGGTCTTACATGGTGTACTTAGGTCCATCTAATAGTAACAGGCTAGATGACCAAAAAATGGTGTAACATATTCTATCATGCAAGATTTCCGACAATGGAAACATTACATTTTGGGGAAGTAACTAGTCATCCACACAGATCATCGACCTCTTCAGTTCATACAGACACAAGGGAAGTTACATAATGATCACCATCAAAAGTGGACTAAATATATACAACAATTCCACTTGACCAATAATTACAAGAAGGGAAACACCAATCATGTTGTAGATTTCCTCATTCATCCCCTAGTTGTAGCACTAACTATTGTTCTCAACTCTTATGGCCACGAGACCTCTGGATGGTCACAACTATACAAGAATGATCCATAGTTCGCAACCACTTACTATATGTTAATGGATGGTAATAAAGTTCTATATTTCCACCTCTAGGATGAATTATTATGCTACCTTTTCCACCTTTATATTCCTTCAAGCGAGCATGTCAAATTAATTTTTGAGGCACACTACAGTCGAGTCGCAGGACACTTCAATGTGGAGAAAATTGTGGTTGTACTGCAAAAGTACTTTTTATTTTCCAAAACTCTGATAGAACATTGGAAAATATATAAGATCCCGCAGTACCTGTGCCATTTCCAAGACAACCATCAAGAATTAAGGCATGTACACTCCTCTCTCTACTACCAGTTAGCCCTAGGAATCCATGTGTAATATCCCAAAATGGAATAATGCATTGATACAAAAACACAATATTTGTGACACAGAAAATGTACATGTAAAGATTGAAAAATCATAGAATATAAAAAATAGGTAAGCCTTTTATTATCATTGGAGATGGATAAAAAGTACAACAATGCTCAAATAGATGCACTCAAGCCATTTACATAGGCTAGAATGACCCTGAAAACATGCCAAAGTAGGCACTGCATAACTGGAGAGCTGCTGGAAGAAATATTGCATTGTCCCTTCAGCAGATGATGTACATATGACTACTAGCTGAATAGGGAAATGTAGATCTATGGAAATATGGAGCTCTGATGATGCCAAGATTCAAGATATGGGCTCTATGATGGAAACCTGAGATAACCCAAAAAGGAAATTCTGGATCTATGAGGCTATAAATTTACCCTCTTGGGGTTTGATTCCTTGCTTGCTGGGTCTGCAAATATGAAGCTAGATCTGACAAATAGATGGCTGGAATATGTCACAATATTAGATCTAAGCTTGAAGGGTTGATCCCTTCACTAGATCCTCAAGCTAGAAGCTCAAGATCTAGCTCCTTAATCCTCCTCTCAAGATTGCAGCTACTGCTACACAATTGCTCATAAAAATTGTGCTGTCAAGGATGGAGGCTCTCTAGCCTACTACTAAGATATGAAAATCAGATCCGTAATGATGGAGATAATGAATAAAATGTGAAGGAATGGTCCTCCACTATATTTCTAGTTGGAATACTAGAAACTTCCCTTCTCCCTTGGATCTACAGGAATGGACTGCGCAATTCCCAATGGAAATGCTGCTGCTGGGAGATGAATAATAGATGGCCTAATGCCTAATATAGATCTGAAGTGCTGGAAGGCTGATCTTGAAGCTCAAGGTGATAGGATAAATCCTTCACTGGCTCCTCAGCTAAAATACTGAAGGACAACCTTCTCCTCTCAAACCCTGATGCAAAAATGCGTTATTTCTGAAGATAAGTGGGCTATAGAAAGTAGGAAAAATATGTCACCAATGCCTAATGATGAATGTAGCTCAATAGAAAACCTTCCCATAGTAGGCACACAAGTCCCCCATGGGTAAGGGTGGTATTCCCTCTTAGGAACACCCTGTGCTAAACAACACTGCAGACTTAGCTAAACAGCTCAAGCATGCTTGGAATGTCAAATGAAAAATCCAGATCTAAATAGATCACACATCAATAATAATATAAAGCCTGCCTTTAATGTTTCCTTCATCTTAATTATATAGTTTGTGAACCTTCCCATGCCTTGGCCCACCTCATAACTATGTTGTACATGTGGGCATAGGTCTCCATGTTGACTGTGATGTCTCTCCATGATCTCCATCATGTGTGCATGTAATGATCACCCTCTCCATCATGTGTGCATTACTGCATCACTTCCTCCATGATCTCATCATGAATGCTCTATGATCTTACATTTCATTCCTTTCATGATCTTAGTTGACTGCTTCAACCTCCATGATCTTTCGCATTAATGAGACCTGATCTCCACTCCTTTCACATTAAGTAGCTGCTCCACTAATCCATTATGTATATCTATGACTGAAATATCCACATTCACACATCAAAAGTGGATTTTATATATCTTTGTAGTTTGTGGGTCCCTCCACCCTCTTATTTACTTAATTAATTATGAAAATTAAGAACTCTAATATTCCAATTATCTTGTGGAAAATTTGGGAATATTACAGTCCTCCCCGACAAAATTTTGCTTGTTCTCAAGCCACTGCAAAAGTGGATGCTACAACAACCACCCTCCCTCCAAATGGCATCCTCATGTGGAAGGCCTCCCCATCTGTCACAATATGTCATGCATGTCCAACTCCAAATCTACCTCTCTATAATGTCTAGATTCCAACTAAAAAGTTAGATACACATCCTCATCAATGAATCTCCAAGTGGCAACCATATGATGACCAAAGATCTCCTCTATACATGAGATACATAAAATGAAGTGGTCCATTCCAAAAGTGGAAAGTCCCAATTCATGAAATATCTCTCTAACCCATGATACATAGAGTAGATTGCATCTATTAATGCTCTCATCATTATCCCTGTTGGCCATGCAAGAATCAAACATCACATCAACATAGTGAAAAACAAGAAGTAGAGACACATGGGAAAACATGAACAATGTCAAACCATATTCTCCTAATAACAACCAACGCAACAAAGCCTTCTGCTGCCGTGCTAGATCATCATGAAAACAAACGAGAGAGCCATACTCTCTCAAAAGGAGCCACCGCAACAATGCTTCTTATTTCCATGCCATATCTATATCAATATAAATGTGAGAGCCATACTCTCTCAACAGAAGCCACCGCAACAATGCCTCTTGCTGCCATACCACATCATCATTGTACCAAATGTAGTGGCCATATTATCTCAAGAGAAGCCACCTTAATAAGGCATGTTGATGCCCCATCACATCATCATCATACCATGTACAATGACCATAATCCCCCAACAGAATCCAATGCTGTAAGGCATCCTGTTTCCATCCTCCAATAATTTCATGCAATTTATGGGAAGAATTCAGTCCATACTCTCCCAATAGTAACCATAACAACAAGGATTCTTACTGCCACCTTACATCATCATGGAGCAACAATATAGTAATGGACATGTGAAATGTCCCATCAACATAATACAAACAAGCTCCCTTATGCCACATAATGTGAGACTTATGCCTTCTCCCAAACCCAAGTACATACATGAATATGAGATATATCCCAAACATAAATACATGTAAAGACATGAGACATATCCCAAACAGAAGTAAATACATGGACATAAGATATATCTTGAGATGTCCAAACTCTCTCATCAACAACCAAAGTAACCATGCATTTTTCTTCTGCATTCTTCCAGTGATGTGCAAGGCATGAATCAGAAAAATATGATCCATTGGGTGGTAACCATACTCACCCAAGAGCAACCAGCGCAACCATGATTTTTGTTGGCCTATCTCATAGATCTGCAAGTGGTTTGGAAACTCCTTGCTCCACATCATCAATCATTCATCCCAATGTGGATGATGGATCTCATTCTGCAAAAACTTGGCATCCTCCCATTGTAGGAAACCGACCTCCTCAAACTGTTAAAGAACTTTGCACTACATGATATGTTGAAGTGCACCTCCAATGAGATCTCTCCATGAGATGATCTTCTCATGAATGGCCCTCCAAAACCAATAAGATTTTGGATCTTCTTTAGGTAGAAGCTTCTCTTTGAGCTGTGATATTCTCATTGAGAAAAAGTCATCTTGAAAGGGGAAAAGATTTCCCATCTCAAGATGTCTACCATCTATCATATTTTCCTCCATTGCTTCATGAATGAGGCTGCCATTTTATTGCTCCCATAAGGAATGGGTCCTCTTCTTATCACTGTTGCTCATTAACAACGTTGTAGATCTGCAAGGTAAAACATGTGTTGTCTCAAAGCAAGGCACAATGTTGAACTCATAGCCAGCCATTGTACTAGGATCATACTAATCCCATCTTCTGAAACTCTACACTTCAACTCAAATGGTTGAATGTAGCTCAATGATGATGAACTAGGATATCTTTTCATATCCTCCTTGATTAGATCAAGGGTCCTCTGTGCAATGATATGATGCTGCTCCAAATCAACTTTATGTTCTAACCCTTGGTCATGCAAAAGCCCTGATGGCATGTCCTCATAAGTTTCAATAAGAGGTACTGAAATACTATGAGATGAAAGTGTATGCATTCCTCAGATCAACTGATGTGTGGTAACCTCTTGCAAGACCACAATAATTCCTCCATCCAGAACAATAGTCCCTCCAATTGTTAGTAAGAGTGATGGTTGCACTTCTACAAGTGTACTAGTGCTAGAATCTACCTCCTCTTCCTCATGCATCTCCTGAATCATGCATGGAACTCTATATGTCAAGAGCTCAAGACTATCTTGCAAAGATGCAAGTGTCTCTTCCCCGGATACAAGAACCTTTGAAACTGGTGGTGAATGTAGTGACTCTTTGTCCAGAGTGACAAGAATGACATCCTCCTTTGCTTCCTTAGGAAATGTATCTTTGTGAAGAATCTCTGGTTTTCTCACATCAAAATTCCCCCTCAAATTGTGAAATAAATCTGAATACTTAGTCACTTTTGCATTCTCCATGTGACCAAACCACCAATCATTGGCTTCACCTAAAAGATGAAATGCTGCAATATGGACAACCTCTTTTTTAGCCACAGGATGTAGCATGAAAAATGCATCTAACCCTTCCCTCCAAGCCTTAACAATGCTTGAGGAAGATCCATCAAATGTAGGAAAATAGAATCTATTGTGCCTCTTCCTTCTATTGCTGCTATAGGATCTCCTTTCTTCTTTGAGTTTGAAGAATTATTGGAGAGTTATATTCTCCTTGAATGCTCTAGATTGTTCCTTGTACTCTTCTAGATATAGACTAAGAGGAGTCTCAGGTTCTTTTCGTTCATTTCTATACCATTCACCTTCTTCAAAGAAAGTGGGAATAGTAGATCTATGAGGAGATCTATGGTTCTCCGGTCTTCTTTGTTGCTAATAAGAAGTACTGGGACCTTCTTCATCCTTAAACCTTCTTGAGGTTTCTCTTTGCCTTTCTTTCTTCATTTCATTGATCTGGTTGGAGAGATCCTTCATAGTTCTCACGAAAGATGCAACAAAACTTAATACCTCCATAGTAGTATATCTCTACTATCTTCTTTTCATATGTCATCAATAATGTCCACAGGCTGAGCCAAAGATAATTCTCTGATACCACTATAATATCCCAGAATGGAATAATACATTGATACACAAACACAATATTTGTAACATAGAAAATGTACATGTAAAGATTGAAAAATCATATAATATACAGAATAGGTGAGACTTTTATTATCATTGGAGATGGATAAACAATACAACAATGCTCAAATAGATGCACTTAAGCCAAATTCATAGGCTAGAATGACCCTGAAAACATGCCAAAACAGGCACTGCGTAACTGGAGAGTTGTTGGAAGAAATACTACGTTGTTCCTTTAGCAGATGATGTACATATGACTATTGGTTGAATATTTAAATGAAAATATATGGAAATTTGGAGCTCTGATGATGCCAAGATTAAAGATCTAGGCTCTATGATGGAAACCCAAGATAACCCAGAAAGGAAATTCCAGATTTACGAGATTGGAAATTTACCCTCTTGGGGTTTGATCCCTGGTCTGCTGGGTCTACAGATATGAAGCTAGATATGATAAATATATGGTTGGAATATGTCACAATATTATATCTAAGCTTGAAGGGCTGATCCCTTCACTAGATCATCAAGCTAGAAGTTCAAGATCTAGCTCCCCAATCCTCCTCTGAAGATTGCAGCTACTTCTACACAAATGCTCATTAAAACTGCATTGTCAAGGATGGAGGCTCTCTAGCCCACTGCTAAGATATGAATTCCAGATCTGGAATGAAGGAAATAATGAATACAATGTGAAGGAATGGTCCTCTAGTAGATTTCTAGCTAGAATACTAGAAACTTCCCTTCTCCCTTGGATCTACAGGAATGGTCTGTGCAATTCCCGATGGAAATGCTGCTATTGGGAGATGAATAATAGATGGCCTGATGCCTAATATAGATTTAAAGTGCTGGAAGGCTGATCTTGAAGCTCAAGGTGATAGGATAAATCCTTCACCGGTTCCTCAACTAAAATACTAAAGGACAACATCCTCCTCTCAAACCTTGATGCAAAAATGTGTTATTTCTGAAGATAAGTGGGTTGCAGAAAGTAGGAAAAATATGGCACCAATGCCTGATGATGAATTTAGCTCAATAGAAAACCTTCCCAGAGTAGGCACACAAATCCCCCGTGGATAAGGGTGGTATTCCCTCTTGGGAACACCCTGTGCTAAACAACACTGCAACCTTAGCTAAATAGCTCAAGCATGCTCGGAATGTCAAATGAAAAATCTGGATCTAAACAGATCACACATCAATAATAATCTAAATCCTACCTCTAATGTTGCCTTCATCTTCATTATATAGTTTGTGAACCTTCCCATGCCTTGGCCCACCTCATAACTGCGTTGTACATGTGGACATAGGTCTCCATGTTGACTGCGATGTCTCTTCATGATCTCCATCATATGTGCATGTAATGATCACCCTCTCCATCATGTGTTCATTAATGCACCACTTCCTCCATAATCTCATCATGAATGCTCTATGATATTACATTTGATTCCTTTCATGATCTTAGCTAACTGCTTCAACCTCCATGATCTTTCTCATTAATGAGACATGATCTCCACTCCTTTCACATTAAGTAGCTGCTCCACTACTCCATTATATAGATCTATGACTGAAATTTCCACATTCACACATCAAAAGTGGATTTTATTTATCTTTGGGCTTTGTGGGTCCCTCCACCCTCTTAGTTACTTAATTAATTATGAAAATTAAGAACTCTAATATTCCAATTATCTTTTGGAAGAGTTGGGAATATTCAACCATGTCCATGGAATATCTGTTGGGATCCCTTCTACCAAGCTTGGTAATGACTGTGTGTTTATGGTCATGGAAAAAATTTCTAAGATGGCCATATTATAAAATTGAAAGAAGAGCATCATAGCAAAGGACTATAATATTCTCTTTCTTTATTTGGTCAAAATGGACAGAATATGTCCATGGTGTTTATTGTGGTATTTTCCCATGGTATTTGCCTTTGGTTTTTGAGGGGAAATAATAAAATAAGGTCTCTAGAGAGTCCATCAAGCCTATAAAATGGGATAGAAGCTATGAATTTTGAACCTTTTGGTTTTATCTATCTTGTTGTGTTTTTATTGAGAACTTGGCATGGCTAGTTCTAGTTTGATCCTAAGGATGAAAACCCTGTGGTTGTTATTTTGTCTAGTGGATCCATCCAGGGTCCATGTTTATGCTTCAGTATTTTGTTTTCTTTTCTAATGAGTAGATGAGCATGCCACTATAGGGGCTTCGATTTTTTTGTATGGGCATGTACTCGTTTCATTAGTTAGTAATATAAATAAAGTTTGCATTTCTAGATCCCATTGTGTTTGGTGTCTTATTGAAAATATTTTTATGAGAACACCTAAATGTGCCAGATCTATTGATTATTCCATTGTTTGGGATCTTACAGTGGTATCAAAGTTCTGGATCCTACTAGCCTAAGGGTTTTATGCAGATATCTTCAGTGGGAATCCTTCTCACCCTAACCAGAGTACTCCATCTTCGGTGGTATTTGATATCACCCTAGTTGATTTCATATTTTCCATTTTTCCTATAACCAGGAACAGATCTATATCTATGGAAGTTTAATTGAATATATATATATATATATATATATATATATATATATATATACAATTTGGGTGTGAGGGTCTTCAGGGTTCCAAGGTTTCCATAACACATTAATGAGAGTCTTCGGAGTAGCATTTTATTCCTGAGAAGGTCGATCGTTTGTGGCAGCATTTAGTGAGTCTCTGGAGTGACATTAAGTTCCTAAGGAGGCCGACCATCCGTGGCAGAGTTTATTCTGGAGGCATATCATTTGTTGGTGGTTTAATCCCTCTTGGCGTAATATTTCTCCTGAAGAACCGCATCAGTGTAATATCCCTCATTCGGAACAACTAGCAAAGCATGACTGGAAAACTTGTTTTCCAGTAATGGCTGCTACAGGAAATTAAACCAAGACCTGGATCCCTTAGAACAATGTGTCTAAGTGCTAAATCTAAGAGGAGGCTCCAAAGAAATATTTTTAAGGTGGTTAAACAGATCTCCCACACTTAGATATCCTCAAAAAGTGCCCGACGAGGGGACTGCAACAATTCTTAAGCAAGACATGGAATGACAACGTTATTATATAGCTGTGAACACATGAAGATATGTATAGCCAAAAAATATCTAATATAGTAGCAAATGTAGACAATATGTGGAGGAATCAATCACTCCATCTAGGCAATGGAAGCCTCAATGAAACATGTACAAGACAATAAAGCAATACTGATATGCAGAATGTTATATGACTAAAATAACGCAGTTTATAGGAGATATTGCAGCAGAAAAAATGGTAATGTGATGATATGACAATATCAGCTCAAATAAATGAGGGGGATCAAGATATCAACCCCTGAAAACACTAATACAACAATAATACACAATCCTTAGAAGGATTGGTTGCAATACATGTACAAATGGAAAATCTGCAGAAATGACGGAGTTGTTGGGCAGCAGCTGCAACTAAGAAAATACTAGAGATGGATGAAGATGATATGCAATCTGAAATAAACCTCCTCCAAAATATCTCTCAAGTGATAGGCTAATCCTAACACTGAATATCTTGCCTTCCAAAATGGTGGTGCAAACCCCCATTGCAAGTACTCACTAGAATAACGCAGTCTAGTGAAGAGACTACACTGTCTATGATGGGAGAAGTTTGGCATGATGCCAAGATATGAAAATTAGCTCTGAAATCCATTTCACTAACCTCATGGAGGAATAGGAACTCCCTCCTCTGAAATATGAGCCAAAGAGAAGTGTTCTGGTACCCTCCACTGCAACACCCAACAGCACTACGTTATACTTCTGCAAAAATAACACAGTGACTGAATAATGGCTTTGGCCTTGAGCCAAGATGTGGAGAAAATGAAGTGCAATCCTTCAAGAGGCCTGTCAAGAAGGAAAGGAAATCCTAAGCAGGAATCCCTCGTGCTAAGCAGCACTGTAACTCAACCGAACAACTGGGACTGCAAATATGTCTAAGCAGATAAATGATCAAATGCTCCAAGATATCTCACTATGGCTGCCTCTTCCTCTGTTTATGCAAGTGAATGCCTCTTTGCCCTGGACCCCACACATTAGGGTTTCTTCCACAAAGAATCTTTCTCCCTCCAAAACTGCGTTGTCTTCCCAAGCAAGCTACACCTCTTAGGTAGCGCTGTTGACTTGGTCAAACTTGACCTTGTCCTCATGAAAATTGCCCCTTTTCACACTGGAAGGTGAAAAATAAGCTGCTCTAATGATCCCTTTCACACTATGAGGGATTTTATTCCTACTCATGGGCTTCTTACCCATTTTATTCACCTCCTAGATGAAATAAGAAAAAAATAATGTTCCAATTTTCTTCATGAAAATTTTGGAACATTACAGTCCTCCCCTCTCAAAGATTGCTTGTCCTCAAGAAAGTGCAAGGATTGACTGAGTTCTTTTCTCCTCTCCCTGTAGCATCCATGTATGATGATCTCCTCCAAGGAAAGTGATGTTATCTCATCAATCAAGTCTCCACAATGTCCCTCCTCAGCATGCAAGTTAGCTATCAAGCCATCATCATGTAAAGGTGAAATACTCAAGAGGATAAAAAAGTGATGTCTAGAGGTCCCTTTGAAGAATGGGATCTGAAATATAATGAGAAATATCTTTCCCATATGGATCCTCCATCTCCAAGCTATAAGCCATGCAAATTGAATCACCTCCCAACTAGGCAACTCTTTAAAAATTGCATCCACCTTTGGCTCCGACAAAGAAAGTGGGCTGAAATTATGCACATGGTAGACAATGTAGCCTACCCCACACTGTCCATCTCTCCACTTATGATAAGTGTAGAGAAATTTTTGATCCTGAAGTACAAAATACTTGCCCTCAAGTGGCAAGATGAAGACTAGATCCCCAAGGATCTCTCCTCCAATGCTGCAAATCATGTTGGCCCAAATATCCCCATACATGATGAGTTGGAAGTCATCATCATATGGCATCGCATCCTTCATATGGCTCACCCCATAAAGTGACAACTATGTTGTTAAGTTAACCATATCATATCTCATGTTCCCCTTAGAACATGTAGTGTAAAAAGTGTGGGAGGATTCTCCCTCAAAGGACACATTCACCCAATGTGTCTCTCTCCCAAGCATGCTCCTCATAAAGACAGCAACAACATAACCATAGGGAGAAAAAATGAGAATCATACTTTCTACCATATGTAACAAATGAGAAGGACAATGGTCCCTCAAGTGCAACCAACGCATCTTGACCCTCAACTGCAATAGAGACTAATAAAAAGTGTGGCCTCCCAACCACTTTCCTTCTGCTCAAATATCCTCATAGGTATGGAGTAAGTGAATAATGTAAGGTGTACAATGAACATGTCCTTCATAATATCTATCTTCCCCAAGTCCTCCTAGGGAAGGCCCATCAATCATGCTTATGGCCTCAACTAGACCATGAAGCTCTAAATAAAGAATGCTCCTCCTTGGAGAAACATCCTGCACATATATGGTTAAGGGACATATAAATACATCATATAAATGCTCATGTAAACAACAATGAATACCCTTACCATACTCTCTGCTCATACAAATGGAGTGGCTCCTAAATGAGTCTCCTCTCATCTTCAAAGAGAAAAGAGATGGTTGTGCTAACTCTCCCGAAGAGTCATGTCTCTCCTCCATCTCCATCTAGTCCATGCATCTTCTCATATGCTAATATATCTCCTCCTCAAAGCCCATCCAAAAATACCCCTCCATGATGGTGTGGTATGCTCTCATAGAACAAGTGGGAATGAAAAGTAAATCCTCTGGAGATGCTTGTAGAAACTTCTCCTTGAGCTTGGAAGCTCTAGGAAAGAATAGCCTACCATGATAAAAGATGACCTCATCTCTGACTGAATATCCCTCCTCATGCAACTGGTCATCCAGTGTCATACAAGTATGAATGTCCTTGGAATACTCCACCAACAACTGGGAGCTCCAATATGGATTTATCCTCCATAGTGACAGCTCTGATGATCTCTCAAGAAGAGCACCTGTCATATGGTCACCATCTTCTTTTACATCTCCCATGCTAAAGATGCAAGTTGGAAGGCTGTTTTCCTTCCTTTGCTGCTTCTGCCACAGTGCAAAATCTGAAATGGAAGTGGGTAATGATGATGTTGGGGGAATTCTCCCTGTCTCCTTGAGTCTACTCAAGACTCCCAGCGTTGTACCAAGCTCTCCCAAGGTTTCCACCCTCCTGAAATTAATGAGTGGTGCCTCAACATGTGAAGCATCCATCCTCCTCTACCGGTTCAGTGGTCTTCCCGGCAAAATGTCTCTATGCAGTGAGACATCCTCAATAAGAGATGACTGAATATATGGATGGAGAGAACCCTCCATGCTTCCACTACACAATCAAATCACCTTCTTAGGTGCATCAACCTCCAGAAATGAATAGGGATGAGTACTCCTCATCTCATGATGATGGGTCTTCTCCCTATCTCCTCCTAGTGTCTCCATGGTTCTACACCTCCTCAACAATGACACATGTAAAACATGAGTTGTGCCTTGATCTCCACACATGGGATCCTGGGCACTTCCTTGAAAAGATGAAAGCATCCCTCTATTTGGAGAAAGAGCTCCTCCTTCCTCTGCATGAGGTGCTAGATAATCTCTAGACATGACAGTGCTGTTGCTCTCAATCTCTGCAACATGTATGGGCAACCCTCCAATGATTGGATCCCTTTTTGAAAAAGATATCTCTCTTCTCCTTTGCTCAAAGGGGTGATATGGAAGTTTCTCCTTCGACAAAGTATGGTGAAAGTTCTCAACCTTCCCCATGGTTTTCTGAAATGATACTGCATTCTCATGCAAGGGTTTTGTTTGAATTTTCTTGTGTTGCTTCACCATGTGTGTCTCATGAATCCACTTATCAAAATTTTTTCACCAATGCCTTAGTGAAACTAGCATAGGATGCAATGTTTACATTTCTTAAAGAAAAGGATTCAAAAATCCACCAGGAAAAAGCCTTACCTCTCAAATGCAGCGCTGCAACCTTGATGGATTCTGCTTTAGGAATTTGGTGGTGCTGCAAGAAAGTATCTAACTCCTCTACCCAAGCTTTGGCTGAACATGTAGGTGAACCCTCAAAGGCAGATAGATGAAATCTATCCTGTTGCTTCCTTTCTTTCACCTTCATCTTGCAAAACTCTGAAAAACTGAGATGATCTCGGAATTTCTGAGTTTGAGACTCATACTCTTTCAATAAATTACTAAGTATTTCCCTCCTAGCAACCTCTTCTTCTCTTTCCATCTCTCTTCTGGAAATCCTGGGCATGTGACTGCACTGAGTATTAGGATGTGTAGCTGCATGCTCATACTCCTCAAATCTAGAGTTTGCTTTAGAATCAAACTCTCCAGGATATTCTTCACGCATCTTCCTCCTAATCTCCTTGAACTCTTCATGAATCATATGTACAGATTTAGGAAGAAGCTTGGTAAGCTTATCCCCTTTTTATTCTCCAAAATATGGAGCCTTTCTCCTGCTTATTTCTTTGTATCCTTCTCGATGAGAATAGGAAGTGCAGGGTTCTTCCTCTTCTTTCTGCTTATCCTCCTTGGGGAGGTTCTTCATGGATCTGAAATATGATGAGATAAAACTCATCCGATTCAATCTTCTGATCTTCTTAGGCTTAGACTCATAGGCTGAGCCAAGAAAGCAGCTCTGATACCACTGTAATATCCCTCATTTGGAACAACTAGCAAGGCATGACTGGAAAACTTATTTTCTAGTAATGGCTGCTACAGGAATTGAAACCAAGACCTGGATCCCTTAGAACAATGTGTCTAAGTGCTAAATCGAAGAGGAGGCTCCAAATAAATCCTTCTAAGGTGGTTAAAAAGATCTCCCACACTTATATGTCCTCAGAAAGTGCTCGATGAGGGGATTGCAACAATTCTTAAGAAAGACATGGAATGGCAGTGTTATTCTATAGTTATGAACACATGAATATATGTATAGCCAAAAAATATCTGATATAGCAGAAAATATAGACAATATGTGGAGGAATCAATCACTCCAGCTAGGCAATGGAAGCCTCAATGAAACATGTACAATACAATAAAGCAATACTGCTATGCAGAATGTTATATGACTAAAATAACACAATTTATAAGAGATATTGTAGCATACAAAATGGTAATATGATGATATGACAATATCAACTCAAATAAATGAGGGGGAGCAATCTCTCAACCCCTGAAAACACTAATACAACAATAATACACAATCCTTAGAAGGATTGGCTGCAATACATGTACAAATGGAAAATCTCCAGAAATGACGGAGTTGTTGGGTAGCAACTGCAACTCAGAAATACTGGAGATGGCTGAAGATGATATGCAATCTGAAATAAACCTCCTCCAACAGATCTCTCAAGTGATAGGCTAATCCTAACATTGAAGATCTTGCCTTCCAAAATGGTGTTGCAAACCCCCACTGGAGGTACTCACTGGAATAACACAGTCTAGTGAAGAGACTGCGTTGTCTATGATGGGAGAAGCTTGGCTTGATGCCAAGATATGCAAAAAAGCTCTGAAATACCTTTCACTAACCTCCTGGAGGAATAGGAACTCCCTCCTCTGAAATATGAGCCAAAGAGAAGCGTTGTGGAACCCTCCACTGCAACACCTAGCACCACTACGTTATACTTCTGCAGAAATAACACAGTGAATGAATAATGGCTTTGGCCTTGAGCCAAGATGTGGAGAAAATGAAGTGCAATCCTTCAAGAGGCCTCTCAAGAAGGAGAGGAAATCCTAAGCAGGAATCCCTCGTGCTAAGCAGCACTGCAACTCAGCTGAACAACCGGGACTACAAATATGTATAAGCAGACAAATGATCAAATGCTTCAAGATATCTCACTATGACCACCTCTTCCTCCTTTTATGCAAGTGAATTCCTCTTTTCCCTAGACCCCACACATTAGGGTTTCTTCCACAAATAATCTTTCTCCCTCCAAAACTGCGCTGTCTTGCCAAGCAAGATACACCTCTTAGGAAACACTGTTGGCTTGGTCAAACTTGACCTTGTCCTACCCCTTTTCACATTGGAAGGTGCAAAATAAGCTACTCCAATGATCCCTTTCACACTATGAGGGATTTTATTCCTACTCATGGGCCTCTTTCCCATTTTATTCACCTCCTAGATGAAATAAGAAAAAATTAATGTTCCAATTTTCTTCATGACAATTTTGGAACATTACAATCAGGAGCCCATGTTTCTTGTGCTTCTCACAAGCCGTCCCTATCGTGACCACTTGAGCACAAGATAAGACCGATAGTAGTTGGTTTTCATTTGCATCGTCATCAGTCACGTGAGCTAGTGTGAAGGAAACGATAAAACTATTGGATCAGAGTGCAAGAGTGTGTCATTGTAGCGAATGGTAGTTATGGAAAAAAACCAGTCGATGTGGGGCCATCTAGTAATCCATCATTGTTTCATCAGTTAATCAAGAAGCTAGCAAGTGTTTGGTCGTCTTATTCCTTTCTTGATCGGGTGGACCAGGGTAAACTTCCATACGGAAGACGGTCAACATCACAGTTCCACGCTAAGGGAGGAGGGACGAGATCAATGGGATAAAACGACCTCTCTCCATTGCACATTCACCGATCTACTGAAAGTCGTGATAATCTCATCACCAGTCCTAATTTTGTTAGAGAAAACTCTTGAAATGTTTGTGTGCATGATCGATGGGATTTTGACGCATTGGGTCGACCAAATTATTAGGGGGATGCCATGGATTTTGTTCCACCAATAGGATTCTAGATGCAGTGGAGACCTTTAACGAAATTCTTGTTTCAACTAAATCGATTCCATATTTCACGATGTGCACTATTTTTTTGAGTAGCATTATCTTTTTATAGAGCTATGATTGAAGTAGACATTGTGTAGTTCCAGAGGAGTGTGAGAAGCGGCCTCTAACATGGAAAATTATATGGGTGTTATGCTAATTGTTGTTAATATTTGGGGAATGATAAGGAGGGGGTTGAGGAATAACAACAAGTGAAATATTAGAAATGGAAAGGATCTTGATCATAACCATACGCATATTGAGAATTTTCGAATTATGTCTATCTGCAACAAGTCTCGGGGCTTCAAATCAGAACCTGATGCTTTATTCATGTGTAAGTATATATTGTGCCCTAGCTTCAACATCTAACTCTATTCATTCATTCCTTGGTGTACTCTGCCCTAAATAAAGTATTTTGTAACCACAAATATTTATTTTCACATCTTCCCACTGTCCACATAAATTTTTTTCTTCTCCACCAAGAAGAAGAAGAAGAAGAAAAGGTATTTATTAAGAAAGTAGTTGCTATTGAAAAAAAAAGGTCAAATTATTTCTACTAAAGCTTAAAAAATATGGCTACAGTGTCTTCGAGCCAAAATTATCATTAAGACATGAATAATTAGTATTTTCTTGCATTGTTATGGGAAAGTATGGATGTCTTGAAGAGACCTTGGAAAATACTCAGAAACCTCTTGATGAACTAGTAAGGATATATAGTCCTTTACGCAACAATACCTCCTTAAACCAAAATGATGGTCAAAGAAACAAACCCTTCTGTAAAAGCTTCCATGTCATTCTATAGTCAAAGCACCCATGGGATGTGAATGAAGGACAAGGAAGATGAGCTAAGCTCTTCACTCTTGGATCTGAATTGCAACGAACAAAGTTAGTCATAAACCTTCATAAATTGGAGGAATTAGACACATGTCTCTCCGAGGTGGGGAAACCAAAATGGAAGAAACTCAATTGGGATCTCAATTCATCCATGCTTGCATTAATATAACCTAAAATCTCAGAGCATCCTTGGAAAGAAGTCAAGATCACAATTGCTTCTTGTCTTAGCAGGATCATAGCTTTAACATAACCACTATTGTCTTACAGTAATGATATCATGACAGAGATATTACAATTGATAGTAGAAGATCTTCAAGGTTTGAACAATATGATGCATCCTAATTTTCAAAAATGGTGCATAATTTTAAAAATCATGGCAAAGTTCAACTTTGGCACCTTTATGCTGAATTTGGAATGCGACAACTTAATATTTTAGTTACTATACAGATTTTACACCAACATTACATCAGCTCATTCAGATTGTGTCAAAACAAGCATGCAAAAGATTGTGTCTCTATTCTTAGAAGGAGATGTTGACATCTGCAAGATACTAAGATCCAAATTTTTGACCAGTTGGAGGAAGGAACCACAGGGATCGCCAAATTCCAATGACCTAGTCGAGAATTTGGTTACGAAAAACATAAATTGCTCAAAAGGGTGCTGACTAGGAAAGAGTTGAGAATGATGGATAGAGGAATCAAGAACGAAATCTACAAAAAGAATGAACTTAGAAAGATAGGAATTTGATTTATCTGCAAGGGAAATTAGGCCCTTAACCATTCATGTCTAGGTGATAAGGGGGAAAAAAGGGTAGAACAGTTATATACTTCTTTAGATCATGCAGATTCATCCATAATTATGTTCACTAGTTTTTAGAAGAGAACCTATGAAGGATCCAAGTAGTCAATTACAGATGGTGATCAACAATATTATGTTTTTCAGAAAAATTTGCAGGGCAAGCCGATCAATCAGCTTGACAAAGTACATGGGAAAAGAAAGAGGTAATTCCTCTTGATTATGTGGTAGTTGAATCTATAGATATCCAGGAGAACATCTATAAAGAGTATGGGCAATCGGGTGTAGATATATTTGAAAATGTAAAGACCCTTAAATAAAACGAATTCTATAGGAACTAGCCCTTAAAAATAGTTGAATTAAATTAAAAAACAATAAAAATATAAAGATTTTATCAATAATAAAAAAATACAATTATATAATTTTTATTTATTTAATATTAATTTTCTCAATTATTAATAATAAAAATATTATAAAATATAAATTAATGATTATAATGTTTCAATTAATAAATGCATTTAAATAAAAAATAATAAGACAACAATGTTTTTAAATTAATTTAAGCAATATGTACCTTTGCTTTCAACCTAAAATTTAATATTAAAAGTAGGTAAGCTATTTGAATGGTTCGATAGCTTATATTCCATTTGGCGTTAACCTTGATCTCTATTGAAACTATATTATTTTCCTGTGAAATTGACATGTAATTTTAAATTGAGAAAGTTTGTGAATAATCACATTATTGAATTGAGTTTTGTAAGACTATTTGAAATGACACCGTTAAAATATATTTCGACCAACAATGTGAGAGCTCCAAGACCATAATAACCAATTACCATAATTAAATGGTCCATGTTGGTGCTATCTAAACATTTGTACAATTAGTCTTGATTTGTGACACTCTCTTAATGGTTAATGTTTTGTGACACTCTCTTAATGGTTAATGTTTTACTTGAATTTGATGAAAAAAAAACAAATTCTCTAAAAATTTGTTTGAGAGTTTCTCCAAAATACAAAATTTCTAAATCAATTCTTTTTTTTTTCAGCACGAAAAAATACTTCTGGTTTATATAAGTGTACCAGGGCACAAAACTATGCAAAAACAAAAAACCATCTTTGGTTTTACAATATTCACTGTTTTCAAATCCACAGTCCAGAATTTCTCAGTTTTATAGCATCAAAAAAAGCATCACAAACTAACTCCTGTTTCTTGTTTACCGAATTACCTTCAGTCCAATAACAAAGAGGTCTGAAATCAAAGTTCACATACCATCATATTGGTTCATGCCTTTAGCAGGCTTTCCAAAAAACAGATTAACACTCATCCTTAAATCTATATCTGAATGAGTTCTAAATCTGAAAAGAACGCAACGAAACCAGCCTGACAGTTGGAAGAAAGTACATATCACTTCCTAGCTAAAATTAAGCTTACCTTTCACTTCCTGCCCATTTGCATTGTGAAGTTCATAGTACATATCACCAAAACACCCGTTTAATCCCCTTTTTGAAAGGCTGTCTGCTTCAGTGTTTTTTTCCCTGTAGACATGGCTGAAAAAGATAGCAGAGAAAGATTGCTTCAAAGAATTTATTCTCTCCAACCAATGTATAAGAGAAACTGGATTTAGCTGTGTACCTTTGTTTAGATGTTCTATTATAACCTTCGAATCACCAAAAACCCGTAACTCCTCAATGTAAAGATGGCTGGCAAACCAGAGCAAGCCCTAGAGTGCTATGATCTCGGCCCTCATATTTGTCCCTCTGCCTCCATTCCAATATATTTTATAGTGGCACTCTGTGGACAGCCTTAACCATGCCCCACATCCACAGTTTTGGTTTTGTGAAGCCCCATCAAAGAAACCGGCTGGGTATTGTAATTCAACAGGTCTCATCTTTCTGGACAAGTCCCTTGGGGGTTTTTGTATTACTTTTAGCTTTTCCACATTGCAATATACCTTTGCACAGATTTTCCCCGGTGTGCTTTGTTTCCCTTCAAAAATACATTTGTTTCTCCCACACCATAAGTGCCAATGTAGTATAATGGGTATGGCTCTGTTTTTTTTTCCTCGCTTGAACCACCAGCTCATGCAATCGGTGGTCGTCTTATAAACTGGAGCAGGAATTTTAAGTAACTGACAAAGCAAATTTAAAGTCTCAAGGGCAAAAGGACAGCTATAAAATAAATGAACATTGTCTTCCCCATCTTGTCCACACATCGGACATCGCCCCGGACCCTGCCATCCTTTTTTTTGCAGGTTTGTCCATGTCAGATTTTTGTCCTTCCAAATGAGCCACATTAGGATGACCATTTTAATCTGTACTCCCGATTTCCACATCAATTTAAACCAGTTGTCCGGTTCTTGTTCAAGTCTTTTGTTTGTCAAGGCGGCATATGCAACCTTCGTGTTAATCTGAGTGTTCATATGGGTGCCTCTCCAAGTCAAACAGTCTCCATCTCTGTTTTTTCTCAACCCCATGCCTTTTAGAATATTGATATAATGATCCCAATCCTCTTTATAATTTACCTCTAATCCCAGCTCATAGTAATTTTTCCAGCTTGGTATATCCGAACTCCAGTTCCTTACTATCTGCCCCAAGTAGAAAATACCTCTGCTATTTAATTCTAAATCAATTCTTTATCCATCCCATGTGAGCATAACTTCATATCCATATCCTATAATAGATGATATGAAAAAACCTGCTTATGTACAAAGGGTGGAAATTAAGCAATTTTACTTGGGGGAAGAGCCAATTTCAGTCATAAGTGTCGAGCTCAGGACTTCCCTCCAACTTGTGCTATATTGATGCTTTCTTGTTGGAGTGCGAGATTTAGATGTGGGTAAAATTGCAGTTGGAGCTATGGGACTACGACTTGGGCATATCAAGCTTTATTTGGCTCCATTCTGTCTTTTCAATCTTATGGTGATTCCAATGCTTTCAATGTTTTTTACTAAACTTCTCATTGAGGATATGCCTCATCTATTTGTTCAGCTAAATAAAATTGTACTTAATTTTCAAAAGGGGGAAGCGGTGGGTCTTATCTCAAAGGATTTAAAAAATGGAATTATTCAAGAAGGGAAAAAAGACTTTTTTGTAGATTTATCAGTTGGTAGATGATCAAAAGATCAACTATGTTTTCCATGCTCTCATATAAATACTTATGATGGACTAACCGATTTGTCACACGTGTGATGTGTTCCTCCGTTGATAGAAAAATATTAAGATAAATCTACATTCAAATATTCTTAAATGTCTTATGCCTTATATGCACTCAGAGACTTGTGTGATATGACAAAAATGAAAATAGGACGTATGAATACATGTTGCAAGTCATGTTTCATGCTTTACAAAGCATTTTTCAATAACATCTCCAAACTTATACTAAATAGAATTAAATATAAGTATTAATATAGTAATTTGTAAAAATTAAAAAATAATTTGTTAAGTTTATACTTTTTTAAATTAAAAATATTTTACATGTTGGACTAAACTAATATGTGGTCAGATCAATACCTATTGCGTAATACCTGTTGGCAACAAGCATAATAATATCTTTATAGTATTTCAACTTCTTCTTGTTAACAATTTCATTGTCATTCTATGTTGGTTATATATATATATATATATATATATATATATATATAGAGAGAGAGAGAGAGAGAGAGAGTTGTCAACCTTATCGTCTAGGTTCAAATTCCACTTTATGAAATAATTCCCTTAATGAGTTGATTGTTGACGATCTATATATGATCTATTCTTAAGTCATTTACCTGACCTTGTGTCCTAATGACTGTAGGGTTTACCTTGGGTACCATCATTAAAACGAGGAAAAATGCTTGGATAGTTTCCCTCATGATATATATATATATATATATATATATATATATATATATATATATATATATAGTCATAGCCAAACTATTTGGATTTTAACATAAAACCTTGATAAAATGGTTGTATCCTAGACCTAAATTTTCCAAGTCTAGACTCCAAAAAAACTTATAATCTACGTATCCAATTTTTTCAACAACGAACATGACAAGTATATTTCCAAACTTTGTGACTTAGAAGTAGTTATTGACCTTTGGATTCTTCAATGTGATGTCCATGCATTTCCCTATGTCAAAAGGGTGTACAAGGTGTAAGTATATTCATACAAAATATGAATTCTTCTCATTTTTAATATCTCAAGCACCAAACATAGCCATCATATATTTAATATTGAAGAAACAAGAATATTTAGACTATAAACTCACTAAAGAAACACTAAGGGATCTCGCGACACAAGTTTATGACTTCATACCTAATTTATGTTATTGTTTACTGCAAAATTTCAAGGATTTACCCAGATCACAACACCCCAACTTTGACATGGATATAATACAATTTTGATATCCATCATTGTGGAAGCATAGGACTCAACTTTAATTTTATTAAATTAAGAACTTTTTCCTTGAATAATGTAAAATAACTCTAGTTGGTTCTTTAGATACTAAATGTTCCTTTGAAGCCCTAACCTTTCTAGAAGGAAAGGGAGTTTTTCATATTAAATAATATTCCTCATTCATTTGAGGATTTTGGTTTGAAGGGAATCCATTTGTGCCTCCAATTTATGTTTGTGATAAGTTTTTCTTGGTGGAGGTTTTTTTTATAATTGGAAAACACATTTCTTTAATGAAAAAATGAAGAAATAGTTCATACCACCTCCTATCAAATTTGGTCACTTGAGCATCAAAGTATTGCTCATTTGATGAGTATGTTGCTTATTTGGAAATTTTCAAATTAAATGAATTACAAGTGGTTGATGGTTTTGACCATAGGATAATTATCTTGGCTCATCTTATTACTATTATATACAATGCACTTTTCTAGTCTAAGAATGTAGAACGTGAAGGTGATAGTGAAGCTTTACCTAATATTCTTGTGTAGTTCATGAAGATGTTAGTGCCTTGCATAGTTCGAACAAAAAATGAAAACAACATGGGTATTATGTGACAAGTGTTGGATCCAATTTACTACAATATCATAGAAGTACTTCTACATCACATGGTAGAAGTCAATCTAGGGAGAAGGAACTAAGGAAAAATCTTAGTGGTAGTGCTGGAGAGGTTGGTGATGGTAATCACCCTACATAATTTGGAAAATACTCATGATACTGCAATAAATTCAAAGAAGAGAAACATTATTGAAGGAAAACATTAATATTTATCAAAGGAAATGTATGTTCAAGTAATGGAAAGTGGTGATCTTGATGAAATTGTTAAAATACTAGAATGGCTGAAAAGAAAATTGCTTGAAGGGTAGTTTATCACAAAGGAGTTTTCTCAAGATGACCTTGTCAATTTTGAGGAGGAATCAGTCACACTGCATCATGCAATGTATGAAAAAAGTCCTAATGCCAACATATATCGATCATAATCCTAGATCTATTAAGCACTCACAAGGTGCAAACCTCTTTTTGAGTACAAAACTTGAGGAATGTTTTCACCTTGAGAGATTTGATCCCTCTTGAGGATTGGGATATTTTCTTTGACATATTATTTTTTTTGTTATTTTTATTATTTTTTACCTCTCTTAATACAAGGGTGGGAGTGAGGGTCAATACATCAATATTCATAAGCATATATCCATTACTACAATATTTCTCATTATCATGTCACTCATAAGGAATTGAACCTGGGTAGGGGAGATAACAACCATTCTTCCCAATCGCTTGAGATAACCCTAATTGACAGTTGGCATTGTCTTATTATTGTTATTTTTTGATTTAACACTTCATTACAACATCTCCCCCATAATGTATGTAATGTGAATGTAGATGACATTTATTTTTAAAAATTATTTTTTGAATCTAACACCTCATTCATCTAAGGCTCCACTACAACATCTCCCCCATACTGGGTTGTAGTGGGGAAAAAATACAATTTGAAAAAACGAACTTTAGGAATATACATTTTGTTGAAAAAACAAATTTGGGAATCAATATTAAAGGAATTAAAGCCTTCAATATTTTTGAATTTAATCAAGAAACTAGAGATACACTTTCCTATTCAATTTCTAAATAAGAAATGGAAAATATAATGTTGAAAAGGAGAATTGAGTAGTTAGAAATGAATTTATTACATAATTCATTGTCCATTCAACCATTACAGTTTATTATTAAGCCAAACAGTTATCTCTGTAGACACACCAATAAGAAATTTTCAAATAAGGGCAATGTCAAGTTTATTAATACGAATCTTATAATATGTTAGTACTAATATTAATAAAAGGACTGTTATAATCCTAGAAGTATGAGAAATACCTAATACTTCAGCCAATTTGTCTTTAAGAATTAATTTTTTTTGTAGAATACTTGCAAAAGGATTTAGAGAATGATGAATTGTTTTATAAAGAAGTCCAAAGGAGAGAATATAATTTACCATCTACCTTTATCACTTAAGTGTCACACATGAATAAATCCCAAAGGAGATACTACGATCACATAATATATTGCAACAAATAAAAACTTGTTGGATGGAAATAATGTGTCAAGATCAACACAAGAAGAAGTGTCTCAGTCTTTAAATTAATTTATGTGATGAAAGAGTTGGAGGGTCCTAATCTAATTATGGATAATGCAAGAACGTGTTGATGTATTACATATCATATGGTGTTGTGACTTCAAAAACCTTAATCCAATCTCGTTCTCGGCAAGTAACTGGGTGATGTACATTGATCATACACTATTAGTGAAGGTTCCATATGTTTTTCTTGCACTACTAGACCTTTCCTATTTACAAAATTTAGATAATATTTCCATATTAATATTCTTCAATTATAAATAGGACAAAATTTCTTCATAAGAAGCATGCATTTACAACATAACATAAAATATATACATAAAAAAACCACAGAAGATATTTTTCTCAAGTGACTATTCCTCCATATCCGTATGGATGCAGAGATCAAATCTTGGTTCTTTCATGTCCTCTTCCTTGCTCTTACTCTGCTGCAGAAATTTGAGCTCCTCAATTTGATGCCGAAGTTCGACAATTTCATCCTCAATCTGTCTGATTTTTTCATCCTTGGCCATTTTCTTTTCTTGCATGTTAAGTGTGTCCTGGTGCTGCTGGTAGATGCTATGTTGAATTATCTACATCCCCAGCGTGATTTTCTCATGGTCAAAAGCACATCCCTCACAGGTAGCCTGCTCAATCCCACGTCCTTTGCAACCTTTGCCATCTGACCATCATGACCTTGGTCTGTGAAGTCCCCATGGCCTAGTGGCCAAAATCCCCACCTTTGAGTTGATGTGAGCATCCATCTAGGGAAAAACACAAACTCTCCCAAAAAAAATTTCTAGGATCCTACAATACACCCACCTACCATTTCCCAAATTTACGCTATGTCCTGCACCGGCGGTACTCTTTTATCGTTACCAATTATCACCACAAAAGCGAGCCACATAACTCCCTCAAATTTCCAGAATTCCCCAGAACCTTCGTGCTTCAACCTCGTGCCACCTTCATGCTTAATTTACCTCCTTATAAGACCCAACTCCTACCCCTAGCCACCATGCTACCGATTTCTATCAACACTCCAATATCACCCCTCCAACACCCAAGTATACTAGCTTAATAAAGGCCTGAAGTCTAAAGACTTTCTCGAAAGCCTTCTCCAGGGAGAACTAAGGATCCCATTTTCATTTCTTCCCTCTATTATAGACCCAAATACAAATACTGAACTGCTCACAGGCCTAATAACCTACAACACCTACCAACTCACTCTGCAAATTCACCACCCAAAACTCCTTTTAATTCTCTGAATCTTTGAATCTAATTCCCAAATTCTTCTCCCCACTAGCCAACCATATAACAAAACAGAGTACTAACCAGACATTTTCAAAGCTTGCATTTATGGTCTACCTCAAACTAATTTTTATAAGGATCATCCCATGCCAACTGATGATTCTAGCTCAGTGGAATTAATTTACACCCTCGATTTTCTAGATTTTTCATGCACCAACCTTGAATGCATCGAAAACCTCCATCGCACCAGGTCTTGTATCGCTCGGCTCTTAGAATTAGATGTGAGGTAATTCCAGGTGACTTGCATGTGTGACGCAAAACAACACACGTCCAAGACGCATGTCCCATATCCATGGAGAGTCTACCACAAACACCATCTAATAGGCATAGTGATGGAGACCCGATGGGATAAGGTCTGAGAGGGCCCATTTGGAGAAGGGGGAGCCAAGAAAATGGGGAAGGTTTTAAAGGAGTTGAGGGAGAGGATAACTTAGAATCCGGGAGAAAAATATGAGGGTAAATGAAGATGGGATAGCCTATATGTCAGAATTCATAGACCATGGGAGAGAAAATGCTATAGGGATAGAAGAGACATGGGGTCAAATAGGGGAAGAAGGGGGGGGACCTATAAAGTGATATGTGGATAACTAAAATCACCACTGCCAAACCGTTTAAACCAACACCTTAATATCCATAATTTCCAACTCATTGGGATTTGAGTCTATATTTTTTTTTAGTTCTCTTTCTTTAGCAACCTTCTCTCAATTTGTTACTAGGATTAATCCCTCTTGCGGACAAGAGGGATATCCCTAGTACTCCAATGAGTAATTAGAAACAAAGGTCCATTTTAATATCTCTTTCTCTAGATTATTTGTATTTTAATATCATTATAACAGTAAATTAGAGAGGACATGCTCCTACCTTTAAATCCAAACGTCTGATGTAGCCCTTTATCTATCACTCCAAAGTAGTTCTCCAATGATGAGTAGAACCTGCAATCATAGACAAGACAAATAATCAAAGCACCTAAAAAATATAATAATAAAAAAGTACTAATCCAACTTAGTGATCAAGGAATCTAAGTATTGATATGATTCCCATAAATTCATAAACAAGACAATGAGAAAAAGAGATCCATATGTATTATCATAAATTAGAAAGAGCAATCTTACAACCGGATGCCTTGATGTTGTACTGATTCCTCCTAAGCTCTGAGAAATCATTCTCCTTCAGTCTGACAAGCCTTCCCCTCTAGAATGACCAGTATGAAGTCATGGGCACAAAGGTGTGATCTTTAGTATGTCAAAAATATCTCACTAGTATAGAAAGTATGCACTCTATGAACTCTCCCCAGCTTAGAAACTATACATATCAGTTTCTATTCACATTAATAATTCTGGTATCTACCCTTGAACCTAAAAGTTGAGCTCAATTTATAGAGAGATTGAAGTAGTTTCAAATCCATTAAGATAGGGATGGAATCCTCCCATGAAGGGATTTAAGTTCCTTGGACCAAGGGATAAGCTCCATGAGTGGAGGGATAAAGATCGAACTAGCGTGACTCTAGACACTAGAAAATTTGGCATAATTTTCGACGGCCAATGCGTCGCTATTCCGACACATAGTCGTCACAAGAGCGACAGTTCGAGGACGGGAAAAACGTGGTTTTCCATCTCGTCGCAATTCCGAAGCACTTAAAAAGTGTCGCACTACTGACACTTTTTTCGTCGCTTCCAAACAGGCATCGCTCTTCCGACGTTTCCCAAACCGTCATGCTTCCGACGTTTGTAAATTGTCACACTTCCGATGAAATGTGGTCCGACGTTTTGAACGTCGCTCTTCCAACATTTATAATCTGTTGCAATTCCGACGAAATGTGGTCCGACGTTTTGAGCGTCGCTCTTCCGACGTTTGTAAAATGTCGCAATTCCGACGCAATGTGGTCCGACGTTTTGGATGTTGCTCTTCCGACGTTTGTAAATTGTCGCAATTCCGACGAAATGTGGTCAAACTTATTTTGAGCATTAAGCTCTTTGACGTTTTTAAAGCTGTCATAATTTAAATAAAATGTAGTCAAATCATTTTTATACTATGTCGCTCTTTTAGCGTTTTTAGGCTATACTTAATTGAAACATACAAGCGTCGATGTCTAAACAATGAGTTCAATTTAAAAAAATGAAACTTTAAACAGAATGATAAATCTCCAATATTTGTTATGAATATGGCGTTCAATGTGTGAAATGTTAATGTAATAAACCACCCGTGTGTCCGACTATAAACAATCATTTTTTTCACAAGAGAAAAAGCGATGTTTTGAATATATTATATCAAGTAGCTTGATCCATGAAGTCATTTTTATTTCCTCCCGAAGGTGGAACCCAAATATCCATCCAGAAAAGTGGAAGTCCCACCCCAGACAATGATAGAAAAATACCCCATGTCACATACAGCGACTTGATATAAAACCCAGTAACGGTCCACATGGAGATTATCGACAATCTGAGAAAGCATCCAAATATTCCCGAGGCATCTATAAGAAAGTGAAATAGCAGTATGTAGAATAGTAAAGCAACAGATAGAGTACTGAAGTCCATTGTTCCAAATACAAATTAAAGTACCCAAAATCCTTGAACAAAGAAAAACGCTAATCATGTGAGGAGTGTGATATGTCCAAAATATAAAAAGACCATCAGACCATATCAATAAACCGACATCGCTAGTTTTGAAGGCAGAGTGATAAACATTAATCATTTTTTTTTCACAAGAGAAAAAATGTTGTTTTGAATATATTATATGAAGTAAAACAGTCCATGAAGTCATTACATTTTCACATCTGAAGATTGGAACCCAAATATCCATCCAGAAAAGTGGAAGTCCCACCCTAGACAGTGATAGAAAAATACCCCATGTCACATACAAGGACTTGATATAAAACCCAGTAACGGTCCACATGGAGATTATCGACAAATCTGAGAAAGCATCCAAATATGCCCGAGGCATCTATAAGAAAGTGAAATAGCAGTATGTAGAATAGTAAAACAATAGATAGAGTACTGACATCCATTGTTTCAAATACAAATTAAAGTACCCAAAATCCTTGAACAGAGAAAAACGCTAATCATGTGAGTGTGATATGTCCAAAATATAAAAAGACCATCAGACCATATCAATAAACCAGCAACATAGACCAGCATCGCTAGTTTTGAAGGCAGAGTGATAAACATTAATCATTTTTTTTTCACAAGAGAAAAATGTTGTTTTGAATATATTATATGAAGTAAAATAGTCCATGAAGTCATTACATTTTCACATCTGAAGATTGGAACCCAAATATCCATCCAGAAAAGTGGAAGTCCCACCCCAGACAATGATAGAAAAATACCCCATGTCACATACGGGGACATGATATAAAACCCAGTAACGGTCCACATGGAGATTATCGACAATCTGAGAAAGCATCCAAATATGCCCGAGGCATCTATAAGAAAGTGAAATAGCAGTATGTAGAATAGTAAAGCAACAGATAGAGTACCGACGTCCATTGTTCCAAATACAAATTAAAGTACCCAAATCCTTGAACAGAGAAAAACGCTAATCATGTGAGGAGTGTGATATGTCCAAAATATAAAAATACCATCAGACCATATCAATAAACCAACATCGCTAGTTTTGAAGGCAAAGTGATAACCTGTCAACACATAAAATAGTATCATAAAGCAGATACAAAAAATGTGCAGAGACATGTACTATTGATATACGCCTCACACAAAAAGCATCCATGATAGAGCAAAAATATGTATAAACCCAGGGTCGATTGTATGTTCTAGCTTGCTTGTTCCCGGAAATAAAAACCATCTGCAGAAACCCAGGCTCGCTTGATTCCAAAATTGGTAACCATCTGTTGCATCCGAGATGTAAGGTTCAGGCTCGCTTGTTTCCATTAGTAGCCCGCTACAACATCCACCCTGTTCATAGCAAAAAGGTTCCTGTAGATATACAGAGAAAGAGGATAATACGTAGACCATATAAACATGGCTCTGTATTTCAAAACGCAGGTTTAAAATAGAAACATGGCAACATTTTTTTTTTCCAATTGTTATGAACATAATTCGACCGTGAAATATTAATATAATAAACCATGCCGCAGCGCTTCGACTATAAACAATCATATAAACATGGCTTTGTATTTCAAAATACAGGTTTAAAATAGAAACAGGGCAACATTTTTTTTTCTAAGTAAATTTAATCTATTAACAGTGGGAATAAAATTACACCGAAGTCAAAAACATTTCCCAGACTCATGGAAAATTTGTCATCAAAAAATAAAAAAATTAAGAAGACTGCCCTCATACGAGGAAACCAGTCTTGAACGTTTACAGAATTTAAAAATATTACAGAGGTCCATCACAGTAAAATAATCTAAAAGCAGTCCAATTAAGTGGGCCGCGAAGCAAGAAAAACAAATTAACCAAACTACTCCTCCGGCTCCTCGACGATTCGGCACCATCCTTCGGAAGGTCCAGGATCGCTAGGTGCTACCTCCACAGTCATGCCACCGCTCCCCTCCTGAAGGCCCGAATGTTGGCCGACTTTTTTTGAGCTTAGACCCGCCAGACGGGTGCATTGTTCTTCCATTTGGGCCTCTTCACGGAAAACCACAATAATTGAAGCTGTGATTTGTGGACAGTTCAGAGAGAAATTAAAGGAAAAAAGCGCAGTGCACGTCGTGGGAGAAGGTGAAGCGGTGGGGAAATGAGGAGCAGGGGAGCCCATACGGTGGCCAGATCCTAGAACCTGACCCCGCCCACTTATAGTATCTGGATAGAGACCTGCGTGATAATCACTGGACTGGGAAGTCGACTCGGTTGAGGGGCTGGAGGGAGCGCACAGGGGTTGACCTCTAGTTCTCCCCCTGCGGAAATGCATCCTTTGACGCAAGCGAGGCATGGGTGCAGTCTCAGCAGTGGGCACAAGAGGAGACGGAGAAGCAGAATTCCAAAAAACAAAGGAAGATAGACAAGGACCAGATCAAGAGAAATGCAGATTTGCAGCAAGGTCTAAGCAACAGTTCAGCTGGCCACTTCTCCTTCTCATCACAGTGAGCAGGCAGTGTAACCCAGCAACCGGCTCGTCTGAAAAACCATAGCGAAATGCCATTTTATCGACCCGACTACAATGCAATCGAAGGACGCCCGTCATAATTAATCTCTTATGATTAATGAGAGCCGAAGTCCGGATCATATTGGAGCATGCAGAATCGCTAACAGGAGTGGAGGTCCGATCTTGAACAGTGTTAAAACTTAATGCGATTATATGTGAAAACCTTGGAACTTAATTGAACATCGTTAAAACTTAATGCGATTGATATGAAATCGCCACATCCATGTCCCAATCGCCTTAACGCCATCGAATGGGTCCCATCAGAAACGAGGAAAAAAGATTTGATTAAAAGCTTGCTGGCGAGGAAATTGATTGGAGGCGGGTGAATCTTTGTTTGAAATTTCACTCGCGGTGAAATATTTGGACCGAAAAAAGATTAAATTGAATTGATAAAGAAGATTAGCGTCCACAACTCTCTAAATACGCTTGATAACTTTGGACGAGAAAATATTAGGAAAATTCAATTGGTTTTAGCGTCACAAAATTATGTATGAATAAAGGTATTTTGAACATGATTTAGTTTGAATTATGGTTTATAAGTGGATTTGAAATCTAAATACGGGCCGACTTAAGGCTCAATTTGTTTGATCCCATCTTATAAATTTATTATTTGGTTTTTCTTTGATAATACACATATTCTCGTAAAATCTTAGAATACCACAACTTGAACATGTGAAGATTATATAATTGTGAAGCAATCATTTGTGTAAAAATATCCAAATGCTTGATTTGGGAAGTAAGTCGAAATATTGGTTCATATTGTTTTTAAAAAGGAAGGAGTAGAAGTTTGGAGCCTCAAAAGATGCAAGCTATTACAAAATGACCTATTCCTAAGAAAACCAAGGTTCTTAGAAGATGTTTTAGACTTACATGATATTATTGATCATTTGTTAAGAATTATGCATGCATTTCAAGTCCACTCACATATCTCTTCAAGAAAATATCATTTATATGGAATGATGAGGCTACTTTGGCATTCTCTCTTTTAATGGATGCCATGTCTTCTACACCAACATCGGTTGCACCTACTTTTGGTAAAACATCCATAGTAGAGTGTGAGGCACTAGGACAAGGAATTTACGTAACATTAACACAATAAGGGATATCATTGGCTTTTAAAAGCAAGGAATTCAAAGAAAATATTTGGTGAAATCTACGCATGAAAAATAAATGGAAGCAATATTACATGCAATAAAAAATGGGGATAGTATATCATTGGGAGGTACTTTAAAGTCAAGATATACCATGATAGCATAAAGTATTTTTTTAAGCTATGGATTTCATTGGAAGATTAACAAAAATGAGGAGAAAAAATGCAAATTTTTAATTTTGAGATAATCTGCAAAAAGGGTAAGGAAAATTTAGTACATGATGCTCTTTCTAAAATAGAAGAGGCCTCAAATTTATATCCAATTACATTTTCTAGTCCTAGGTGGCTAGAAGAAGCTTTCCATAATGGAAAAATGACAATAGTACTAAACAAAAACTAAAATTTATAAAGGATGGGATGAACTCTATGGAGCATTGGGAGTGAAAGAGAGATATACTTGGGTGCAAATGTAGAATATTTTTATGCACGCAAGCATATTTGAATAAACAAATATTAAGGGAGTCCCATGTCTCTCTGATGGTAGGACGCAGGGTTCCTTAAAACATCTCAAAGAATCAAAAAATATATTTTTGGAAGGAATGAAGAAAGATATTCAAAATTTTGTAAGAGAAGGTCAGGTTTGCATAATAAATAAAAGAGAGATAGTAAAATCTCTAGGGTTACTTCAACCATTCCACATACATATTCAAATACTAGAAGATATATCAATAGACTTTATTACAAGGTTACTAAAATATAAAGGTAAGTATTACATTTTTGTGGTCATTTATATAGACAAATTTTGTAGATTTTTTTTGTAGAGCTCAAAGTACATAAACAACAAGCCAAGTGGCAGAAGTGTCCGTGAAATAAATTCATAGTCTTCATGGTTTTCATAAAGTAATACTAACAAGAAACTTTTGGAAATAATTATTTAATATGAGTGGAGAAACACTAGCTGCCATGAGTTCTACATATCAAACACAATCAAATGGTCAAACAAAATAGTTAACAAATGTTTTTAAGGTTATCTACAATGTTACTATTTAGAAAAGAAATCTTAATGGATGAAGTGGGTTCGTCAAGGAAGAATGGTAACATGATACTACCTATCACACATCTACTAAAATTTCCCCATTTAAGGCCCTTTATGGATATCCAACTCCTAGTATCTCATACTTTTTGCAAGATAAGTCCAAAGTATAGGAAACAGAGTCATATATGGAAAATACTAAAGAAACTTTGAAAATTATTATGGAAAACCTTCAAATGACATGAAACATGATAAAACAACAAGGGGAACAACATTGAAGTGAAAGATAATTTGAGGAGGGTAATTGGGTATTTTTTAGATTATAGCATTATAAGAAATATTCATTCAAGAAAAAGAAGAATAAAGAATTAGCTCAAAAATGTTATGGCCCTAAATAATTATTCATAGGATTGCACAAGTGGTATAGAAGTTATATTTTCCTTCTTCTTGCATTCATAAGGTTTTTCATGTATCTTGCCTAAAAAAGGTTTTGGGAAAAAATATGCCAATGTAAATAGAACTTCCAAAATTAAATGAAGAATGAAAGTTGATTCTTGAACCACAAAAAGTTATAGATAAAAATTATGTATCTCTTTGACATATAACCATTATGAAGTACCTAATCAAGTGGAAGAATATTCCTCTAGAAGAAGGTACATGGTAAAATGATCAATTCGTGATGAAATACCCACGGCTAAAGGGTTCGTTTGAAGTTTTGACAAAGGTTTTGTTATATGTTTTATATAACGCGCAGCGGAATAGTTTTATTGTTTTTTAAGGTCCCACACAGTGATCAAATTTGAAGGGCAAGTCCGAATTTCAATTAGAAGGGCATATATCTATGTCGCCCTTCCATAATGAAAAGCTTTAAAAAAAAAACTTTTCAATTGACCACAATAAATTATTTTTACATTTCATTTTCAGAAAGACAAAACCATCAATCTTTGTATTAATAAAAGACTGTTACATATACAACAATGAAGAAGGCTCCATCTTTCATTGCTTAAATATCTCATTGGAAATGTCAACATAAGTCTTGAAGACACTATTATAAGAATTTGGATACATACCACCGGGATATAGGAGATTCTTATGTGTCATATTGTGTAATGCAATTTTGACTTTGTCTCACAAGGAGCAGCAGCATGGAGGTCTGGATTTTTCTTATAGAAATTTTTTATTATTATTTGAAACATTGTTTATAGATATGAAGACAACAATGAAATTATGAGCATGGTGGACAATTAGTCAAGCTCATGATGCCAAACCATGATGATGTAAGTTTGGAATTTAACATTTTTACATGTTAAAGACAAATAGTCAAAATCATTGACAACTTAGTATGCCATAATTAATAATCATTCCTTGTTCACTTTTGTTAATAGGTTTATGTCACACGATGATCTCTCTTCTCTGGCATTTACTTGTATTGAAGATCACTATTCTAGGAATAAGGAGTTATTTTCTCCAAAATAACCCTAGCCAAACATTGACAATGCATCAAGGATATCTTTCTATGCTTCATAAGTACATATGTTCTACTTCTAAATCATGTCTTGGAAGTGGTTGTTTTGCTGGAAATTATTCACCAGTTGGTTTCATACCAAAGTCTTTTGCTCATTTTCAGCATCCAATACATGAAAAAGATAATGGTTTAAAACAACATAAATATTTGAAATTTTGCAAGAATTTTCTGGCACACTTTGAATATGAATTTTGAAGTCAAGTGCATGATGCTGTATAGGATCAAGTGTCATTTTGAATACCAAATGTTTCACAAGAAACTTCTCAACATGCTACCCTGCAGTAAGGATTAATGACAATATTGCATCAACTATTTCCATAATAAAAGTGCACCTCGGCCATAAGACTAAACAACTACAAATGTTGTAGATCTAACAAGACCACACAATCAAATGTATTCTACAAGGCCAATACTGTATGAAAAATGAAAAGGAGTTTGCAACCAAAAATACCTTAGGCAACTAATTCAATTAGATACACCAAACCATCAGCAAAAAGGAAAACTAGCCTACTCAAAAGGCAAGCGTTTACCTCCTTTGACAAAATTTTGAGTTCCGAAACAAGGGCCTTTATTGTCTTGTCAATGCCTCTAGTAATTTGAACGGGGTTTGCACCTGCTGCAACAACCTAAACAAAAAGGTTTCATTTCAAATTATTTTCCACAAATTTAAGATACAACCATTGTCATTTTTGTATTTCCTAACAAGCTCATAAATTTTGACAAAAGAACCAAATTTTTTTAATACCTGATAGCAATTTTTTCACTCAAAAACTATCTTAGACTCAATAAGCCCAACCCAAAACTAAAAAACCAAACACCATAAGACCCTACAAAAATGAATAGATGATCTTAATCCAATACTATCGACAAAAAGTTACCTTTACACCCTCACTTATTAAACCCTGTGATGTTGAATTTTAACTTCAACTGCTGCAGCAGAAGGACGGATGCAGCAGCAACATTTTTTTTTGGAGGTTGCTTGCACGCCATCCAGAAATTTAATTCAACATTTAAAATTCCTGCAAGTTTTTTTTTGTAGACGGCCGCAGCCATATTTCTGTACATGATTGTATTTAAACACAACAACCAGCATTAACGCAATTCACCAACCAGAAATTAAACAAACAGAAATTTACCCGACAGTTTTGTAAATTCAAAAGGAGGACACGTGGAGCATTAATATTGAATCGCATGAAATTGAAGGGAATCTGAAAACCTGAAAACCGGACCCGAATTTTTTATAGGGCACATTGGATTGAGAATTCGAGTTAAAATTAGGCAGACGTCAGCATCCCATTTTGGAACGCGAATTTGGTTTGAAATTCAATCTATTCAGACTTTTGAAGTCCTACGGAAAGGGTTCTTTAATGTTTTGATAGTTTAATATATACATATGTTTTAAACATATGTTATATATATATATATCATATGCGAAATGAAAGGTGGGCCATAGAATTTAGTTTTAATTTTTTTTTTTTTTAAAGAGGGTGTATTATAATATGTTTTATATGTTATGGCATATAAAAATAAAAAGGACGAAAAAGCTTGGTAGTTTTTTTTATAGACAGTACGTAAATTTTTTATTACACAGCAGTGTGTAAAAAGTGAAAGACTGAGTGTAACTTTTTAAGTGTGTATGCATAGCAGTGCGAAAGTGAAAAACACAGCAGAGTGTTTTAGAGACAGAGTATGTTTGTTTTGAACAGACAATGAGTTGGTTTTATGCAATGCGTTTTGTAGCAGTCATAATTTTGTAATCCCTCTCAGTGAGGAAGAAGTGTAATAGTTTTTTTTTGAGTTATTGAAGGGAATAGAAGTTTGTTTTCAAAGTATTGAAACTTTGTCTCCTGTCAAAGAAATTTTTATTTTCTCTGTGTTAAAAGAAGGGAGATTTATTCTCCATTCATTGTTCTGGAATTTTTCAATATTCCAACATGTGCAAGAACAATAGATGTTGTGGTTCCATCCCCAGCTAAATCATTTGTCTTTGCCGCAGCTTGCCTTACTAACTTGGCCCCAATATTTTCAACTGGGTCCTCTAATTCAACCAATAAAAAGGCTAAAACCATAGCATTGAGATACATTTCATTACACTGTCAATAACAATAAAATTTGACTCAGCCATAACCCTTTCCTTTTATTGTTGTGAAAAGCTTTATGCATTAATCTAATGTGGCTAGTCCATAGGCCAAGTAGACCACTGGGTAACAAATATGTTTCCTTTCACCTTGAGTTTTCAAATTATGCCTACCAAATCTAAGACATTTAAGAGGGGGAACTAATACAACGTTAAAAAGAAAACCAGAGCACACATCTACAAATTACCTCCTTAGCTACCGTCACACCATCATTAACTATTTTCGGAGAACCATGCTTGCTCTCCAAGACAACATTTTTCCCTTCGCCCCAAGGGTGACTCCAACAAGATCAGCAAGTTTGTTCACACCACCTGCAAGACAAATTGACAATGATTTCAGTAAGTGTGCAATTGAATGCTAGACCATATGCCAAAACAACCCTCCATGAAAAATTAAAATAACACATTAAAATTGAATATAAGTGGACAAGGAAAGATCCACCGTAGTGAAGTTTCACGTGCAGGTGACCTTCCTTTAAACATAATTTTTTCTCTGACCTACAATTTTTTTGTCACTGAGCCATCCTTGTTGAAGTAAAACTCCTTTTCCATAGCTCTTGTATTAACTACCTTCTCTCTGTCACGTAATCTTAGAGTCCCTCTTCTACTTGAGCGATTAAAGGAAATGGGTGAAAAAACTGAAAGAGAAGACAATTGTCTGCCATAATTATCAAACATTGCACCCAACTTCTTCCCCTTTCCATTGTTACCCAATGAGGTAGATGTGGAAATTTTTGTCATATTGCCCAAAGCAGAGGCCATCTTCTCTTATGCTGAATATAGAATTACAAGATCTTCATATTAGTATGAACCTTAAAAAACATGACTCCCATTGTTAAAAACCACTTTTAAGTTGTAACAGGCAAACTAAACAACTATCGCAACTTTTGGCAACTTCTAGAGCATTAAGAGAGAAACAACCAAAGAGAAATACAACCAAAATCCTCATTTTAATGAGACCAGACTATATATTTGCATTAAGATAATAGAAATAAATCACAACTATATTAAGGCCAGCACAAAACAATCTTTAACCAGTGTCTCTCGCGGCCTTCAGGTTGCCATGCTAGAGGTTGCATATTTTTAATTTAAATTCTTGACCTCTCGTGCCCATCTATGAATGCATCCAATGGGATATCTACACCAAATTCTCCTTTATATCCCCAAAAACAAATTCCCTACTACAAGAGCACCAGTATTGATGGATCACCCCACACCATCCCACCCACTAGAAACGATGAAAAAGGAAACCCGAGAAAACTTCTGAAATATCTCAAGATGACTATATGGGTGGTTCTTATGAATCAACCAACCATTCAGAACATTCTCATCAATCCAAACCATGAGTATTATGTGACAATATTCAAGCAGGCACTGAATCGGATTTCTGAAGCTATGTTAGAGAAACCCTAAACTCTCACCGAAAATAGGTGAAATGTGGCACCACTCAGAGATTGACATGTGCCAATTGGTACAAGTGGTAGAAAATTGGCATGCTCAAACAACGAGGTGATGCAGGAATGACATGAGGGAGAAAATATCAGAAAAGCCCCAAATCTGGAGAACTAAAGCTCATCACCAACCCGAGATTGACAACTTTACATGATGTAACCTATGAAATCGTAAATGGAGAAATCATAGTAACAATAAAGTAACCTATGTAACAATAAAGTCGGATTCATCCTGGGAGTAGTAATGGGAGAAATCATAGTGAACAACAGGAAACATGCAGAGTTTCTTACAATCAAATAGATGAAAAAACACATACAAAAAACCTAGATAATAATCATGAACAAGCTTAATATTGAATTATGAACTGTAAAGGAACTTACAAAATGTGACATTACGAACCTGGTCAAGCGCACAAGCAAAATATCCTGGACATGACCCTGGTTGACAAGTTGTATTGCTCATGATGCAAGAGGATTTGTACCTGCACTGCCAAGTCAATCAAAATCCATCATTATCTATACAATAAATACAAGTAATTGATGTAGCATTTTTACTCTAAGATGCATTCTTATGATAATGTTAGAACATATGTTGAAAATGTCAAAACATACCTGAATAAGCTCCTCTTCATTTTAAGAACAATTTATTAGAGTCGCATGAACTTGGAACAAGCCTCCCACGATCTAAAAGAGTAGCAACTAAGTCAACAGTGACTTTTTTGTTGCTACGCTGGATCGAGGGAGGTTTGCTCCAAGATTAAATCGCTCCAATAAATTATTCTCTACTAAACAGGGCCAACCACGTGAAGGTGGAAGCTCTTATGGCCCCTTCCCCCCCCTCACATCACTCTCAATTCCCCAATACCCAATCTATATTTCATTTTTTACTTTCATGAGCATAAAAAAAAATATTCAATAACTAATAAAAAAACAATTCAACAAAAAGTACACAAGGAAACATTGCAATTAATGCTTGACATAAAAATAGCATGATAAATGATTTTTTTATATAACGCAAAAAACGTTCCAAGTATGGTAACGTTTGTCTTATAATAATACAATATTTTACATTATCGAATTTTCTTTTTCTTCTTCCTTTTTCTAAAGCTCCTAATTACATCATCAACATATTCATGCTCTTCTCCTATTTCGTGCCTTTCGACCCGCACTGTTGACCTAGTTGCGTAGTCACGATGTCTGGTCTCATCTGGAAGGATTTGAGACACGCTTAAAAATGATAGTATTAAATTTAATTGTTTGCTTTTTAAATATCATTGAACTAGTTCAATATTAATAAAAATTTGCAATGAGATTATTATTCTGTGCACCAAATATCGCCACGAACACTCCATTTGGCGAGTCACTTATAAACCGTCTCATCCAAAGGACGGCACGCCTACAAAAACAGATAATATTAAATTTTAATTGTTCGTTTTTAAATATCATTGAACTAGTTCGGTAATATTAATAAAAAAAATTGCAATGAGATTATTTACCTGGTGCACCAGTTGTCACCGCTGACCTAGTTGCGTAGTCACGATGTCTGGTCTCATCCAGTGACGGGGCATCGCCTACAAAAACATATAGTATTAAATTTTAATTGTCAGTTTTTAAATATCATTGAACTAGTTCGGTAATATTAATAAAAAAAAATTGCAATGAGATTATTTACCTGGTGCACCAGTTGTTGGCGCTGACCTAGTTGCGTAGTCACGATGTCTGGTCTCATCCAGTGACGGGGCATCACCTACAAAAATAGATATTATTAAATTTTAATTGTCAGTTTTTAAATATCATTGAACTAGTTCGGTAATATTAATAAAAAAAAATCAATGAGATTATTTACCTGGTGCACCAGTTTTCACCGTTGGGACTGTTGCCCTATCTTCCTCTCTAGTGGTAAGATCCTCAAGGGAAACATTCTATGTCATTTAAAAAAAAAACATTACAAGGACAACCATCAAGGTATAATTAGAAAAAATTATAAGTGGAAATTAATTACCATCATGGCCCTCACTGATAGTAGCATTTTCAGCCTGGTCCCCACTACAATGATCAAGTTGCACGTGAGGAACATATACATCTGGCTCTACATCTGGGTTATTTGCCTTGTCGGAAGTGCTGCTCCCATGATTTAAACAAAGTTGTTAGACATTAAATTTATGGACGAAAACAAACATATTGAAAGGTTAACATTTTACCTTATCAGACATTCTAGATCTTGGATCATTTGCTTTCATGATTGCTCAACTACGACTTGATAGCTAAAATGGAAAGCGATATTTTTATCTTCCTCTGTAGTTTCTGTTCCAAAGTCATCACCCTACATTACATATGATTGTGTATTTTTAATCATATTTGATAGGATTAAAAAAACGTTGGAAGGCGATACAATTAATTATAAGATGTTTAGCTACTTAATTACAATTTACAACTTAATTTCAAGTAGTCGCTCGCCTAGCTTAGATGGCTCCTTTTTTCAATCCTAGCTTTGGTTGCCTTTGAGGTGTCGTGCAACCTAGCATCAAAATATTGAAGTCGATATGATGTAGCACACTTTTATTTTAGACATAGAGAAAATTAAAGCTATTGAATTAAAGTTAAAATTTACTCATGGTCCAATGGCATTTTTCCTTCTTTCTTTGCCCTTTCCTGTTTTCCGTCATGGATGAGTGCTCTCCACTCACTCTCTAGAACTGTGAGAGGATGCTCATATCTAGGGTTAAATTGCAATTGCGTCCTATAGGTGTCCCTGATATATTTCAAATATTTGTTGGCTACCCGAGCCACCGTTGTTCTGTCAAATGTGTCGACCCCAAAAAGGGCTTCTAGATAATCTAGAAGTTCTTTTTTCAAGTTGGAATTCTGGGAATTCCACCGCGGCTATGACAAGCCAGCTAAAATTACCAACGCATGGCTCTCCAAAAAACCCGTAGAACTCATTGTTTCCCGCTAATGAAAAAAAAAGATATTATCATTAATTTAAAAATAAAAATCATGATAAATATGTTTTAGATAGAGTACATGAAATAGTTAAAATATTAAAATTTACTTGGGAGTTGTACGTGCTTTATAGGGATACCTTCATCGTTCACCAACAACGTGCCATTAATGGTCCATGTGGAGCTGACACGTGTAGCTCCAGGAAACACAATAATGTAGTTGGCCATATCAGCCTCATCACTGCCAACACATTCAGCGGTTGGCTGGGTGTCTGCTTGGGCAGGGTGTGTTTCTTGGCTGGAACCTAAAGGAGTAGAAGGTGTATGAGAGGGTTGCTGGGCAATCTCTTGCCTTATGTCCCACTACCACTAACACCGGTTTCAGCAAGGACAAATAAAAACGCGTGCCAAAAGAAATTTTTGTTAGTTTAGTCAATGTAAAAATTAAAAATCAAATTATCACAATTCATCTCATGCAAAACAAAAAAAAATATCCTTTTGACTTTTTATTATTACCTGATATGTTTCTAGCTGGATCATAAGTTTTTTTATCCTCTCTTCTGTTTCTGGTGTTTGAGGCGCATCTATCAAAGTATTAAATTCTAACCTTGCATCTCGTGCCTTTTTTCGCAACAAGAACACTGGAGATAGGGATGAAGAAAGCTCTTCCTCAAAGAGGGAATCATCAGGCATACCATGGCTAGGTGTTTGCATATTTGAACAAAATTAATATTATTTCAATTATGTAAATAAATAAAAATACCAAGATAGACAATGGCTGTACTCTCATGTTCTTCCACTGGCCTCTTTCCGCGATCATCCCGTCTCGGGGTTGTTCCTGTACTACCCTGATTAGTCTGCCACATTGCCATAAAATTATAATTGTAAAAACTTGAAAACAATATCGAACTTGAAAACACAAAATGAAAACTAAAATAATTTCTAATAAGACACTGGAAGACTGAGTTAGAGTTTCAAATATGTGTTGCATTGAATTCAGTCCTAGAAACATGTCATTACACATTAAGGCACCCAAACAAGAGACGAGTTGATAATGAAGACCTTATTGAATATATTTTTGGAGCAACTTATAGTAAACTTGTTGTGAAGAACTTGAGGACATTTTTGGAGCAACATTGTTGAAGCCGATGGTATAGCATTGTTGGAGAAGATCTTGAAAGGGCCTTGAAGTGAAGCTTTTGGAGCAACTATTGAAAAATCCTTAGAGCATTTAAGTAATGCACTTTCTATCTTCCATCACCTTTTTCCTTTCAATATCCTTTAAACGATTTTGTTGATATTTAATGTTTGAAATCATGTTATAATTCCTTGATTATATGTGTTTGGGGAATTTCCCTTTGAAATTACCCAAAAATACCCTGGCAATTTTATCTTCAGGATGCATGTCTGACACTATTGTTCAATATTTTGATAGATAGTAGTAAACATAGAGAGTTAGGGGGCTCTTGACTTGGTTTGGTTGGGCCATTAGATCCCTAACATCTAATAGGGAGAACCTAACTTTGAGGAGAGCTAGCCCTGGCGAAAAGAGGTTGGTGAGGTGACAATGGGGCTATTGAATTATGGTATGGTATCACACTTAGCTTTAGGACTTTATCTTGAGAAGGTAGATTTTTCTATATCAATTCTCAAATTGTTTACAACACTATTGTTAAGAACTAATAAGAAGTGATTTTGGAGGGGTTTGGGCATAAGAAACAATACCATTTAAAAACTAGGTTTCTCAGTCCTTGGCATTCCTTCACCTGGGCCTAGGGGCACACTAGAATAATTTCACACTATACCATGCAAACTTAAAATTAACTTAACAGATCCATAAAGTAATAATAATCATAATTCGTAATTTCCTATTGTACGATATGATGAAAATTATTCAAACATGAAGCAATGAAGACATGCAATGTCCCACTTCAAGGGCTGGGAACCAATACAAGGTTATAAGCACAACTTTGATTCAATACTCTGTGTCCTAACTCTAGGAAGGAATCTAGTTTGTAGTACAGAACAGGCATTGTGTATTATCAATTCTTAATTGACAACAACTAAAGGTCATATACCTCATCCATTCCTTCCCATTTTGTGTTTTTATGTTATATTCCTTATTAAAGTGTCAAATTTCTCTCAAAGTAAGCAACCACCGAATAAAATAAAAAATAGTTGAGATATGATTGAGAAATGGTCATTTATTTCTTGAAAGGATCTTCGCAATTTCTTTGGTTGTTTTTCATCTCAAGAAACAAGAAATGACTGAAGAAACTATCGTGATGTAATATAAGAAACAACATGGTGCAATGGCCATTTTCAAAGCCAAATGATGTCCATTGAGGACATGGCCTTTCTTTGGTTGCTGTTTCATAGGAGTTTCGGAAAGAAATGGAACTTTGTTGGAAGTGAAAGGAAAACATGTCTCATGTTGAATTATGAGAAAATCATGTTGTTCTGATGCAACAATTGACTGAAAATTGTTTTGGAAATCTCCTGGAAGTTGTAACTTGTGACTAAGGTTCTCATTGACCTTTACCCAACTTTGGAAAAGGAGGGTGTTGATTTTCATCTTGATATATTTGTTTTTTATGACACTAATACAGGGTAATGTAAAATGGGGAAGATCAAATTAAAGTTTGATTCATTGTTGACAATTGGTGTCAATCTTCAAGAGGAATGAAGAGGTTGTTATCTTTACAATCCCATCCCAACATCAAATTCAGTGATAAGTTTCTATGAGGTTCTGGTCAAGAAACATTCACTCCACTTAATGATATATTTAAGTAGGCTTCTCCTATTCTCGGGGAAACACCATACCTATAATGGGTATTCACTTGCATGTATAAAGGGAAAGGAAAACATGTTTTCATACAACTATGGACAAAGGCATCTTGGGAAGGTACTTTTCACTTTTTATTTATGTTGTTCACCCACAGCACCTCGTGTTTTCACTAATCTTGTTTTGTAATTTTTGGATTCAAATTAGTTAAGGCCTTAAGTATTTTTTGACCTTTTCGTGTAGTTTTTATAAGTGGCATGTATGATTTTCCATTAATTCTACACTTTTTCTCTTCATGCACATGTTTCCTGAAATAAAATGCAATATTTAGTCCTACACATTTAACAATTTGTTGGATCAACTCCATTGGCAATATCATGTTTCTTGTCCAATCAAATGGCTCCCGCTTAGGGTAGGTAGGAAGGTTTTCCTTTTGTATTAATAGGTAATTTAGCTTGCATTTTTATTATATCTTTGAAATTCTAGTGTCAAGCCACTAGGGCATGAATTTTTGCAACTTTCAAGGTGAGAATGAACAAAGACAAATTTTTGTGATGGATGATCAGACATGACTCATGCCGTGAGGAAAAGGCACTAATCTACTTCTTCAAATATCCATAGTTCTCATTCACCTCATACGTCAGATGGTCCCCCGATTTTGAGCCTGCTCCCCGATTTTGAGCCAAATGTTGCAATAAAGTCTCCCTCTATAATTTGATATTCAATGGAAATTTCTTAAATTGATGATGGGGCATGATTATGGAACATTGGCACATACATATGTAATGGAATTCCAAGATCATGATATATGTTTGCATATGTTTAGGGAGGTGGTGGAGCAAAAAAAGAGGTCAGATAGAGCTGAAATTTTTCACATAAAAAGGACTGTGGGCTTGACTAATGGTTCCATTTAAAAAATGATATCTGGACATAGAATAAGTGTAGCATGCAAACACGCATTGAAAATCCATCTGAGTTTGCATTGAATTACTTATGATGGATTCAAATTTGGGTTTCAAAATGCTAGGTTATGGCATGATTTTGTCGAGAAACCCTTAGTTGGATTCTATGTTGGTTTAATTGGTATTTTAAGTTTGTTTCTATAGCCTTTTGGGTGAGTAGTAACTCATGAACTAGGTTAACAATGTGTAACAATCATATTTCAAGAATAAAGTTGTGATTTTTTTATATTATTATTATTATCTATTAGCTACGGAAATACTTGACACCTAATGCCTAGAATTTTGACATCTTGATAGCATGGATAATTTCTAAAATGTTTCTAGTAATGTTAACATAATAACTATCATTACGTGTCTTCACTTTTGTCACCACACAGACTCGTGATATGGACTCATCACACAACTTCATATGTTATGTCCCATCCGATCTAAACTGGTTGAACCTACCTCATAGTGTGTTTATTAAGGACAAAGTTACTTGTATATAATCTCGATAGCATAGATCATACGCTCTAAAAGAATCTCAAGTGTCAAAAAACTTCACAATATGTTCTACTATAAAGCCTTTGGGATAATTGAATAATATATGTATCATTGATGACTTTTAAAGTATGACAAGATCCATAGGGAAAGGGAAATCAATGGAAGAGTGATCCACCACGAGAACCTCCAGAATTTAAAATCGTATGAGTTAGATGCCTAGGGAATGAAATCCCTTTTATTTTAATTAGTGATGAAGGACATCACATAGGTAATTATATTTTCATGTAGAATAACTGCTAATTCAAATTGCAGTTCACATAATATGAAAGGCATACTATAATGCCCATGTATGTCCGGAACAAAGTAGTAAAAAGGGAAAACCTTCTTTTTCCATGGGAAATAATTTACCTTCCCTTTTTCAAGATAATCTAAATCACAAAAATATGAACTATACTGCACACATTCTTGGATAATGTGAAAGTGGAAAAGGAATACGCTACACAAGTGATGCACACATGTACATTTGAACACTAATAGATTTTTGTAGTTGAAATGCAATGTTTGTTTTCATTTAAATGTAGGGTTTTTAAAGCGGGGAGAAATAATGGCTGCCAAATTAATAAGTGTTTCTTTGGGAGAAATTTAAATCTTGTATTGGGTGATGAAGATAATAGAGGGTATTGAATCTTTGATTCTTCGACATCTAGAGAGAACCCCTACAGCCTAACATCCAATGGAATTGACCAAAAAACTCCAAATAGAGTCAACCCTACTATAGGAGGAAGGCCCGTAGTGGAACTTACCATTTTTCAAGAGCCGAGGTTGTTTCTCTGCTCTCGCAAGAGCCGAGACAATGCAAGGCGAACTCGTTCTCGCGTTATCAGGCTAATGCAAGGGCGAATGTTGTTTTGCAAGAGCTCAGGGCGAATGCTGAGGGCGAATGTTGTTCTGCAAGAGCTCAGGGCGAATGCTGAAGGCGAATGTTGTTCTGCAAGAGCTGAGGGCGAATGCTGAGGGAGAATGGTGTTCTACAAGAGCGGAGGGCGAATGCGCGCGTGATATTAGACATTAATGTAGCACACATGTGTATCATAATACTAATAGATTTTTGTAGTTGAAATGCAATGCTTTTTTTCATTTAAATGTAGGGTTTTTAAAGCAGGGAGAAAGAATGGCTGCCAAATTAATAAGCGTTTCTTTGGGAAAAATTTAAATCTTATATTGGGTGATGAAGATAATAGAGAGTATTGAATCTTGACATCTAGAGAGAACCCTACAAACAATCTAACCAATGGAATCACCTCAAAAAACCCAAATAGAGTCAACTTACTATAGGAGGAGGGCCGCAGAAGAAGAACTCTACCATTTTGCAAGAGCCGAGGGCGAATGTTGTTCTACAAGAGCTGAGGGCGAATGATAAGGGCGAATACTGTTCTGCAAGAGCTAAGGGCGAATGCTGAGGGAAAATGCTATTCTGCAAGAGCTGAGGGCGAATGCTGTTCTGTAAGAGCGGAGGGCGAATGCGCGCGTGATATGAGAAGTTAATGTAGTTTTTAATAAAATAATTTTTATGTAGCGCACATATAAGTTTTGTATTTTTATGTAGCACGCATATAAGTTTCGATTTATGGTTATATGTTTATTCTGTTGCGTTCCTACATAAATCTGGATCATACAATTTGACAAACACATGGCAGCCCTGAATGCTACAGCCATTAAGGCTTTCTGTCAAAATTAAGATAGTACTACTACAACAACTTGAATAACAAAACATTGAATTATTGATAAGAATATGAAACATGAGCCATAACTAAAATTTATCTCCAACTTACCTCAAGCATTTGATCTTCCAAACCATATTTTAGTTGCCATTATTTTTGCATTTTCTTTTAAGGGTTGATTATGTAATTCGTCCAGGTATATTTTGGGTACATATCCATTTTCTTACTTCTGATGTAAGCTGCAAGTTAGCACTTATTCATGCATAAATAAATTGATAACATTACTCATTCATGAATTTTTTCAAACACTTTGCAAACTATCCTAAAACCATTTCTAAAACATGCATCTAATTACTTGAAACAAAACCATAAATCGTGAAATAATTACTCAAGTCCTTTGGAATTTATTTATTGCAATTACCTTCAACAATATTTCGGGCTTTCCTTTCTCAAATGCTACAATACCAAGATTAGTACCATAAACTACACCAATAATAACTCCAATATTGAGATCTAAACATCCATACATAAAGATTGATCTAGTCTTCATTTTTAACTAATCAATAATATTCTAGATAACATAAGCCTAAACCAAAATTAGATGCTTACAATAATTTAAATGTCTACTTTTTATTTTATGCTAAAGCTATACTATAATTTTAGGACAATGGAAATTATACCTGAAGAGATATTCAACTCTAATCGTTGAAAATATGATCCACCTTTGATCCCTTAAACAACTCATTTGAACCATCTGGTTTTCCACCCAACCATATCCAGGGAGAACTCCTCCCCCTGGAACCCCTGAGTTGTAAGAGCTCACAAACAATACCAAAATATAGCAGTAGAGATATAGCCAAGGCAAGTTGAGAAAGATAAGTTTCAATTCCTCCCAATACTACTCATGGTCAGCTGCACCATGTATAAATACTTAGTAATTTAATTTAGGGATTTCAAATTCATTTCAAAATAAATTGGCTACTCTCCAAGTCCCTCCCTCTCATAATTTTTTTTTCAAATCTCTCCAACTCTTGGTATCACCATGCACCCCCCCAAGTGAGAATACATGAGACACATATATAGGAGGAGCAACAAATTCTTGTCATAAAGGAGGAGTAATATGCATGCCTTGTATTCAATTTAGATGAGTGTAACTCATGCCATTAAGGAGAGGTATGCATGCCTTAATTAAGGGGAGTGTAACATATGCATTAAAGAGAGTGTAAGAGGAATCTTTTATAACATGTCTTTAATGAGTGTAAGAGGAATATGCCATTCTTTTATGAGTGCATAAAATAGAGTGTAATGTATTATTAAAAGAGAGAGAGAGAGAGTTACATAGAGCCATGAGAATCATCAAGGAGGGGCTCGGTGTGAAGTGATTGAGGAGATATAATTCCCTTTTAATAATAATATCATAGTCTCATAAAATATAATAATAATAATAATAATATTGAGGATTAAGCCGAGTTTGAACTATTATGATTGATTAATCATAAGTTAAGTGATTTTCCTTCAAGTATACTTGTTTACCCATTGATTGGAGGTGATTTACTATTTTTGGAAAGTCATACTTGAAATGGTAGACATGACTTTCTATTTTTAGAAAGTCACTACAAAATTGTTAGGAATGAGATTTTATTAAGGAAATTCATTTGTGAGATTCCCATGAGTGGTATTTTTATTCTGGATAATAGGGATTCCGCACCCTTATTGTATGCATCTCCGTGCCTTATTAAATTGAGGACTTCACGCCCTGATCTACTCTAAAGATCCAAGATCCACACCTTGATCTTTTTAAATATTCATGACTTCGCGCCCCAAAAATTTCATTATAGATTCAAGACTCCATGTCTTTATATATCATGGATTTAGGACTCCGCACCCTAATCCTTTTATTATATACCCAAGACTACACGTCTTTATATGTCATGGATTTAGGACTCCACGCCCTAATTTTCATGGCTTCACATCTACTCTATTTTGAAACTCCGCATTTCACCTTAAGGTACTGATTGTGAGCTCATACCCATATGATGGTTCATTGGTAAGGTATTCTTCCAAGACCTGCACACATCACAATCTCATTGATCAAATAAATCAAATGAATTTCATAATTAACTTATTCAAATTTTACCAAATATTGTGCATGAATTCCACAGTCATTTTGGTTTTGGAGAAATGACTTCCATAGTCATTTATAACTTCAGCATCCTTGTTGGAAATGACCAAGTCCCCTGCCACATCATGCTTAGTACGATATTACACACATATAATCATACAAATCATGTATCATCCATAAATCATAATTAACCATATGTTCCACATAACCATGATCATCCATGGATATGTGTCTCAATTCTAAATCACCATTCATGCCATACACCTATGTCCAAAATAGGATACCAAAAGAGAAAACATTGCTAATATGATCTTAACCAAAATCAATTCCTGTGCACGCAACCATAGATATTATCATAAGCACACAACAACTAAGTGACCCAAACCAGGTCATAGCATATAAGCATGTACATAAGTCTTTCATACATAATATTATATCATTATATCAAAATCACTATCTCTAAGTGTCATCAAAGCTATCTTACGAAGAAGGGACACTACATACTTCCCCTCTTGGGCTAAACTTGGCCCGAAGTTTTTCCTACGGTCATAAGATAATTATTTTAGATTCTCCTATCAATAAGTTGTTAACCTTATGTATATGTATTTGATATATTTTTTATTCATGCCAATCCATAGTTTAATGTTTTCTAACTTGGAAGCAACTCCATGAAAACTAAACATACCATTCTTAATCAAGTAGAAAATATATCCATGCCATATTAGACATGTTTTGATATAAAATACCAAAGATTTCTATATCAAAACCAGCCATACAATTTATAGTACCATATAAATTACTATTGTATGTAATTGATATGATATCTAAATTTATCTATAATAATTTGATATTCTACACATTTTTCTTTCTCATAGTCTATATGGATCCTACATGTGTCATCTTCAAGGTTTTGTAGTATTTTGAGCTTGCCAAGCTATAAATAGAACACACATTGGTTGTATACACAACAATGATGGTCCATCCCATATCACAATAAAATTGGCATACAATAAGCATAAAATAATCCACATACAATTGTCAGTGAAATTACACAACAAAACATGATGTTATATATAAAACCCATTCTTATACAATAAAAAAACATGACGTTATATATAAAACACACTCTTATATCCCACTCGATTTATGTCTTCTCAATCCAATTTTCCTCTTTTCATTCCATAAGACATCCTTACAATTGAAATATTTAGGATCTATCTTTAGTTTTTACTAAACGTTTACTTTTTAGGAAAAAATACAATTTGAGGTTCAAGGCACCATTTTTGTTTTTTTTTTTAACTAACAACTTAAGGTTAAATACAGTCATCATTGAGCCACTTATGTATTATAGATCATTCCTTTAGTTTGCATAATCTTCATTATTATTCACTTCTCTAACTTGAGAATCAATTATGAATGACTCTGTTAGAAGATCTTCATTCTGAAAGCAGATTAATGATATATTTTTAAAAGCGGCTTGTAATCAAGAAAAACTCTCACAATTATGAAAATATGGTAATCTTGATAACTTTAAGTCAATTTGTTTTCCAACTATGAAATCAGTCATGTTTTATATTCAGTAATTAATCAAATAATTTGATTTCATGTCTTATTCCTTACTATTAATACATACACAACAACAAGCTATGAAAACCATACATTTCTCAAAATGTGATGAATCTTGTTAAATTTAAATAAGATTTAGACTATCACAAGGGAATTTCTAGCCTAAAGTTAGACCTTTCTTTTTTAAGGATAATTACCACCCTCTCAAATTATTATAACATTTTGTAGGACCAATAAATACTCATACAACTATACATCCCAACAAAAAATTCCTAAATCCAACAATCTCTTCCATTCCACATACAATACACTCATCTTAGGCTTCTAAATCATGCAAGAATTCCAATTCATCAAAATGTGATCTCACTCTCCTTCAATTTCTCCCTCAAAAAAATATCACAGGAACATATTCTTGTAAAACAAGAACTCAACTAAGCTTTTCATTAATCACATGCATTTTTCTTTAATTTCAAATAAAACAAGTTCTCAGAACATAAAACATTTACCTTCTAAACATGTTATTCTCTTCACAATTTATAAACAATTTTAATTTTGATGCGATCGCCTAACTAACAATAGTTTAAAGCAATACATGAGTTAAATCCTCATAATTTCTCTAATTAATTTGGTTAAATAGAATGCAACCAATATTCAACTAATAAAATCATTAAAGAGACTATTATGGCTTTCCTAGACCTAATTTGTCTTAAGCCAATAGAAAAGTTATTTCATCAACTTATCACAATAATATTTTTCTACATTTCAAGAATTTGAAAGTAATTTTAATTTTACCTAAATTCAACACATACAAAAGGATTACAATACTAGAGGGTAGATATCTAGTTCACACTTGACTACATATATCAAAATCAATTATTCGAAACATTCTAAACCACCTAATGGTGTTTAGTATACCAATCTTAGTATCTTCATTTGTAATAAAAATAAAATAATGGATTTAAAGCTCAAGAAAATTTGTGTTACAAATCTCTATCCATTTAACTTTAATTACACATAATCACTCCTTAATCATGAATATTAGATTCCATCAAAATATTCTAACCAGAAGAATTACTTAGCTCATAGATTTATTTTAGTATGGATTCCACACCCATACCTTACCTCATTACTTATCTCATAAATATATACTAGTATGGATTCCACATCCATACATTTCCTCATAGATATATGCTAGTACGGTTTCCACACCCATACATTTGATCATAGATATATGCTAGTATGGATTCCACACCCATACATTTTCTCATAGATATATGCTAGTATGGATTCCACACCCATACATAAGCTTAAGGAAAACATAACATTCAAGTGTTCCCTAAAATGGATTCCACAACCCTTCATGCACCAATCATTTAAGCCTCTTTTTTATTAGGAAGGCCATACCTCAACCTAGTATTTGAGCAATTTAATGTTATTTGATGCCTAATGTCAACCCAAAATACACAAAATCATGTCGAAGAAATCAAAGAATTTCATTCTTACTCATTAAGAATGTATTTCCAAATCATATTTTAACACATCTAATTAATACACATACATTACTCTTGAATCTACATTCACAGTTAAAAGTGACATCCTTCAAGGTAGCTTTTAGTTAAGTTTCCTTTAGTGTAGGTACGAAAAGATTCAAAATTATCATGATGAACTCAATCATCACGTTAATGGAATCTCAACCTTACACTTGTTACTCATTCCCAAAGCATACACACCAAGGTCATCACACTATAGTCCAGATTAAGCCAATATTCTTCTTGGTAGATATGATTTCAGCTAGTAAAGATGGCTACTAAGCCCATATCACATTGAAAATGATGCATTAAAAATATATGAAACCATGCATTCAATCCACCTAGCTCACTCATCGATTGAAAATCAAGTCATTCACATACTTGGGTTTAACCCCAACTTTTTCAAGCACATCCTTTCCCAGCATGTCTTTAAGCATTTTAACATATTGCTGATAACATGTCTTAACAAAAATATAAAGGAATATAAGGAATTTTTTTTTATGAGTTTCTAAATGACATAATGATAATAATATTCTCTATGCAACCAATATGCTTTCAAGTCAAGATATACAACAACTCAACATGCATGCAAAATAAACATTCATACATCATCAACCTACAAGTAAGCATGTTGGCCCATTAGGCCCTAGCATTGTAACTCGCTCTGATACTATATGTAATGTACCACCTTACCCACCATAAAAAAATATAGAGAAGTAGAGGTCACATTAATCACTAATACTCATTAGCACAAAATCCCAAAGAATTAGTCACTGTAAAATTGTTTCCAACAACAAGCCCTTTTTTATGAAAGCTTTAGATAATACAAGAAACAAATGTCTTATTTTCTATTCATACTTCAACAAATTATTAAATTCATTTTCACATTCATACCAAAAACTTGCAGACATAGGAAGCTACACCCATTAAATAGTTTATTTATAATTTATAGTAACATAAAAAAAACAGTAACTAAGACTTTTACACTAACAATTTATATGCACAAAAGCTACAGTCATTCAAGAATTTTGACAAACACTTTGCAGACATGCACTCTACACTCATTGAGCCCTTATGACAAACATTTTGCAAACATGCAATTAAAAGTCATCGAGGCATTTTGTCAAACACTTGGCAACAATGAATTTAAGATTATTCTTCAACATATTTATCTCATAAAATTCAGAAATTGAAACTTTAAATGTTGCCATATTAAAAAAGGGACTAAATAATCTTAGTCTTTCATCAAAGACTCAACAACATGTGCACATAACTCACAACAAAAATCTGCAAAATCGCCCAGATTTCCAATCTGGGTTCAGAAAAGTATTTTTTTAGAAGGAAATCAGGGGTTACATGTTCGTTAGGCATGAATACCCCTTGATGTTGGGATGAATCGAATTAAAAATGCCTAGGAATGCGATTCTTGAAAACAACAAAAATTTATAGCCTAAATGTTTCATTTATGACTTTTGTCAAACATATGGAATGAAAACTTACAACTACAGCTCTACATGAGGAAAAACAACCCAGAGTTATGCTACTAAGATATGTGTTAGGATATTCCGACACAAAGGAAATAGTTATGAATAACTTAGTCTAGTGTAGAGTTAAGTAAAGTGTGTTTCTTTACCATGTACATTTGTAACTTATAATTCGACGGTCACGATTTGTAGTGATCCGACGATTATCTGTCACCTCGGTATTAACGACACTTGATCTATGGCTTAATACCCGATTGGTCCATGATCTCTATTTAAAGATCATCGAGGGTCATTTTTTCGGTAACCATTTATGAGAGAAACATATGTAACTTTTCTTTTTATATTAATAAATTTCCTGAAGTGGTTGCGTTGGCTTAGGCCGTGGATTGTTTCTCTCTTTGAGGGTTTTAACCACGTGATTATACTAGTGTACTGATTTGTGATCTTTTTGTGAGCGGTGACCTTTGGTTCTTGATCTAAGTAACTTACCCTGTAAATTCCTACATTGTATCAGAGCTATTTTTAAGGCCGCATCCGTTGTTGATCAAAATCTGAAGCCGGTTTGACTGCATGTGAATGCCGTTTTTTAGATCTACTATTTCTAGACATTTTTGGGCTTAGATAACTGCTCGGTTGTGTCTGGAGCATATGTTACAGCGAGGAACACCTTTCGTTTCATGCGAAAAGGTTTCCGGTTGCCCAAGTTATGACAGTTTAGATCTGGAGGTATAAAGCATCTATTTTGTAGTTATGTTTGTTAATAGTTCTGCTTATTTCATTTTTTTTTCTATTTTTTTTCAGTGTTAAGGTTTTATTTATTTACCGGATCTGTACCCTCTTCTCTGTGTATGCTCTTTTTTGTGTGCTACATGCGATCTCCGCAAATCAGAAACAGGAAAAAGAGATTTTTTTTGCTACGTATGCTCTTTCCCCGCATCTTTGTGAGATCTAGAGAAATAAGAAATAGTGAAAAAAGTGATAGCTGCTGGTAAGGCTAACAGAAAATCTAACATTCTGCCGTAAGGCTTTGCATTTCATTTTTTTTGCTCGGTTTTTTTGTGTTTTTGTACAGGAAAAGGCATGCACACCAAAGAGTAAAAAAACCCCCTTCCTCCTTTCATACAATAACGTGATCATTTTACTATCTCAATTAGTGATGGGTTAGTTTATGAGAATAGAGGTCTTGGGTTCAAGTCTCCTTCTCAAGCTTCTTTTGTAAAATTTTTTTGTACAAAGGGGCATAATTTTTTTTAAAAAAGCCGCACTTAATCCCGTTCTCGTAACTATTCGGCATCTACAACTCAGTTTTTTCAAAAGGCATAACTTCTTCATCCGAAAGCCGTTTTTCGAGCCCCTTGTTTTTAAACATCCTAATTTTTCGAGATCTTTCCATTGGATCATTTAGTTTCATCTTTTCTCAGCTTTAGTTTAAAAAAAAATGGAAAGTGCATGCCCAGTTATTCTTAACAACACCAATTATTTCCAATGGCTACCTCACATGGTAGATATACTTAGAAGTAAAGGGCTTAATAGAATATCCACGAGACAAGAAACTAAATCTTCCGATGATGATAAATCTGCTAAATGGGAAAATAAACAAGATCAAGCACGAGGGTTGATAGGAATGTCCATTTCTCAAGATCTTCGATTTCATATCCTTGAAATTGACACTCCTGATGAAGCCCTAGAAAAGCTAAAAACTGTTTTTGGCATTCAAAATCAAATCAGGGCCCACCAGCTTGAAAATGAGTTGCTTACTTTGGACCCCAATGATTTCTCCTCCATTGAATATTTTTTGTCCAAATTCAAAACCCTCAGAATTCTTTTAGAAGGTTGTAAGATAAAAAAGGACGATGGTAGCCTCATCTATTGCATTCTTGCTAAGCTTGGCCCTGCATACTCTGTATTTGTTTCCGCCTTCCATTCCACCAGAGAAGCCATAATTTCTTCAGTAACCACCTACGAGAATCCCTCTTTTGATGCCTTTTGTGATTCTTTGATAAGAGAACAAGAAAAACTTTTACACCTTGGTCTTATCACTGTTGGAAACACTTCTAAGAAAACCTTAGCAGCCCAACAACAACCATATCAAAAGAAGCCCAAGAAGAAATATCCTAAAAAATATGGTCCTAAACCAAACAAGGGACCTAAGCAATTTCATCCGCAAACTGAAAAATCAAATCACCAAAATAATAAAGCAAATCAAAACAAAGAGAAGAAGACAGATAGACATTGCAACTTTTGCAATCGGGATGGCCATATAGAGTCCAAATGTTTTAAGAAGATGGAAGCCTTAGCAATGAAGAAGAACAACATCAATTTGGAGCACTCTGCACCTTCATCTTCAGGCATGGCACTTTCTACTTGTGGTTGTCAATCATCAAGATCTGGTTATGCATTAAATGTATCTTCTTCTTCTCCTTCTCATGAGTGGCTCATTGATTCTGGAGCTTCTTACCACATGGCTAAAAATAAATCCATGTTTTCTTCTTTAAATGATTGTAACACCAGACATATTTATGTTGGTGATGATAGATCTCTTAGTGTTGTAGTATCTAGAACCATTCATCTAGATAATGGTCAGTTTAATGATGTACTATGTGTTCCTACCTCGTCATGCAAATTTTTATCTGTTTATCAGATAACTCATTCAGGTGAAGGGAAAATAGTAGAATTCTCACCTCATGATGTTGTAATCAAGGACCTAAAAGATTCTAAAAATATTTTAGCTACTGGTATTGCTGATGATTCCACAAGGTTGTATAAGTTTGACAACTTTGGGTCATCATGTCTTCCCTCTGTTTTTTTTCTCATAATGATGATGTGAGAAAACCTTGGCATGAGTGATTTGGTCACTTAAACTATCGCTCTCTTCAAACTCTATGTAAGGAAAATATGGTGACGGGCCTTCCTATGGTATCTTGCCGAGATGGTGTTTTCTCTGAATGTGTACTCGGAAAACAACATTGGGATAGTTTTGAAAAATGTGCCTCTTGGCACGCTTTAGCCCCTTTGCAGCTTGCGCACAGTGATTTATGTGGTCCATTTCCTGTTATTTCTTTCTCTGGTTGCAAGTCCTTCTTAACTTTCATTGATGATTTTTCCAAACGCACTTGGGTATATTTATTAAAACTCAAGAGTGAAGTTTTTAACATGTTATTGGCCTTTAAGGCCTTTTTTGAGAAACAATCTGGACATCAAATTCTTAAGCTAAGATCAGACAATGGCGGAGAATATGTTAACAAAAAATTTATCAACTTTTGCACTGAGCATGGCATTAAATTGCAACATATTGTTCCATATACTCCACAACAAAATGGTGTAGCTGAAAGGAAGAATCACATCTTAAAAGAAATGGCTAATTGTATGCTTCAATCTAAAGGACTTGGTCTCAATTTTTGGGCAGAATCCATTAACTGTGCAAATTACATAGTAAATCACACTCCTACTAAGGTTTTAAAGAATATAAATCCAAAAAAAGCTTGGAGCTCAATTAAACCATATGTAAGTCACTTTCGTGTTTTCAGAAGTGATGCTTGGGCCCATATTCCAGATGTGAAACATAAAGCCTTAGAACCTAAGAGTGAAAAATGTATTTTTGTTGGATATTCTAAAGATGTCAAAGGATATAGAAATCTTCAACCAAAATCCAAAAATATAATAATTAGAAGAGATGTAAAGTTTGATGAAAATATATCGGCCTGCAAGCCTAGTTCAGTGGGTGTGCCACCTTTGGCCTGCGAGCATGATTCGGCATATGTGCCACCTCTCTCTCTCTCCTATTTTTACTAGCATTCCTTCTAGTTCAGATGATGAAAACGAGGATGAAAATCCTCCTCCACCTCTTGAAATTTTTCCTTATACTCCACCGTTTCCAAGATGGGTCTACTCTACTCGGGATGCAGCAGGTTCTCTTGCAGGTGACCCTGTCGATTGACGACGTACACATTCTCAGTTCGAAAGAGATTCTTCCTTATTGGTTCGAGTTCCAGAAATATTGATCCAGAAACCTTTGAAGAAGCCTCCGGTCATCCAACTTGGGATGAAGCTATGAATGAAGAATATCTTTCCTTATTGGCAAATGATACTTGGGATCTTGTTCCTCTTCCAAAAGGAAGAAAACTTTTCAGATGCAGATGGGTTTACAAAACAAAGATTGGACCAGATGGAAAAGTGGATAGACATAAAGCTCATCTTGTCGCTAAAGGATTTTCACAAGTTGAAGGCATTGACTATACTGAAACCTTCTCCCCTATTTCCAAAATGAATTCTATCCACCTTGTTCTTTCCCTTGCTGCTTCCTTTAAATGGGAAGTCCATCAAATGGATTTTAAATCTGCCTTCTTACATGGAGATTTACATGAAGAAATCTACATGGAACAACCCCCTAGCTTTGTCCAAAATGACTCTAGCCTTATTTTTCACCTTAGGAAGTCTCTCTATGGTCTCAAACAAGCTCCTTGGGCTTGGTATGCCAAAATGGATAGATTTCTATTAGATAATGGATTTTCTAGGTGTCATTCTGACAACACTGTCTACACCAAGAAAGTGGGTAAGTCTTTCACCATCCTTGTTCTTTATCTTGATGATATTATCCTTACTGGTAGTGATACAAACCATATAAACCATGTGAAGTCTAGCCTCAAAAATAAGTTTGAAATGACAGACTTAGGACAGTTGCATTATTTCCTTGGTTTTCAGTCTTGCAATTCAAGGAAAGCATTACCCTCTCTCAGTCCAAGTATGCTTGTGATCTTCTACACCACTTTAAAATGGAAGACTGTAAGCCAGCCCCTTCTCCCTTTTAGTCTGGAGTCAAGCTTTCAGTCACTTGTACTACCCCTGAAGTTGATGCTACCTTATGTCGTCAACTTGTTGGTAAAATTTTGTATCTAACCCACACCTGTCCTGACCTTTCCTTTGCCATTGGTCTTGTCGCTCGGTTTATGCACCAACCTCATGAAAGTCACTGGAAATCAGTTGAAAGAATACTTAGATATATTGGAGGTATAGTTCAGTTCGGGATTCATTACAGTGTAGGAGCATCTCCCTTGTTGATTGGTTTCACTAATTCTGATTGGGCTGGTGGCCCTGATGATCAGAAGTCTACTGTAGGATATGTATTCACTCTTGGTTCAAGACCTATTACTTGGTCTTGTAAGAAACAAAGTGCCATCTCTCTTTCTTCAATGGAAGAAGAGTATCGTGTGCAGTTGAAGCTAGCAAGGAAGCCATGTGGCTTCGTCAGATCCTGTCTGAATTTGATCTTCATCAATAGCATCCAACTACACTTTGGTGTGATAATCAGAGTACCATTCAGCTATGTAGAGATCTATTTCAGCAGCAGGTATGAAACACATTGAAATCCACATACACCTCATCAGAAAGCTCATTCATGATCGTGTATTTGAAGTACAGTACTGTCCAACCAATGATAAAGTAGCCGATATCTTTACAAAGGCTCTCACAGAAGCGAATTTTACCAAACTTTGATCCATGCTTGGAGTTCAGGAAAGTTTTCATTAAGGGGGGATAGGCTCTAATGCCTCCTTCCTTCTCCTATTGTGTCACTTTTGTAAATCCTTCAATCCTATCCCAATTTGTTCTTGAGGGGGGATGCTAGGATATTTCCACACATAGGAAATAGGCTCCTTTTGTGTCACCTTTGTAAATCCTTCAATCCTATCCCAAGTTGTTCTTAAGGGGGGATGTTAGGACATTCTGACACATAGGAAATAGTTAAGAATAACTTAGTCTAGTGTAGAGTTAGGTAAAGTGTGTTTCTTTACCATGTACATTTGTAACTTATAATTTGACGGTCACGATTTGTAGTGATCTGATGGTTATCTCTCACCTCGGTATTAACGACACTTGATTTGTGGCTTAAAACTCGATTGGTCGATGATCTCTATTTAAAGAGCATGGAGGGTCATTTGTTCGGTAACCATTTTTGAGAGAAATATATGTAACTTTTCTTTTTATATTAATAAATTTCCTGAAGTGGCCGCGTTGGCTCAGACCATGGACTGTTACCCTCTTGGAGAGTTTTAACCACGTGATTATATTAGTGTACTGATTTGTGAGCGGTGACCTTTGGTTCTTGATCTAAGGAACTTACCCTGTAAATTCCTACAATATGCTCATTGAATTCACACATTTCTAAATCCACCATATGAGTTCTTGAAACATTTTACCACCCACAAGATAATTCATTTGACATGATTTGACAAGCATTTTGCACCAATTGCTACAATTTGACAAACACATGGCTGCCCTGAATGCTACAGCCATTAAGGCTTTCTGTCAAAATTTTGATAGTAATACTACAACAACTTGAATAAAAAAACATTGAATTATTGGTAAGAATATGAAACATAAGCCATAACTAAAATTTATCTCCAAATTACCTGAAGCATTTGATCTTCCAAACCATATTTTAGTTGCCATTATTTTTGTATTTTCTTTTAAGGGTTGATTATGTAATTCCTCCAGGTATATTTTGGGTACATGTCCATTTTATTACTTCTGATGTAAGCTGCAAGTTAGCACTTATTCATGCATAAATAAATTGATAACATTACTCATTCACAGATTTTGTCAAACAATTTGCAAACTATCCTAGAAACATTTCTAAAACATGCATCTAATTACTTGAAACAAAAACATAAATCGTGAAATACTTACCCAAGTCCTTTGGAATTTATTTATTGCAATTACCTTCAACAATATTTGGCTTTCCTTTCTCAAATGCTACAATACCAAGATTAGTACCATAAACTACACCAATAATAACTCCAATATTGAGATCTAAACATCCATACATATAGATTGATCTAGTATTCATTTTTAACTAATCAATAATATTTTAGATAACATAAGCCTAAACCAAAATTAGATGCTTACAACAATTTAAATGTCTACCTTTTATTTTATGCTAAATCTATACTATAATTTTAGGACAATGGAAACTATACCTGAAGAGATATTCAGCTCCAATCGTTGAGAATATGATCCACCTTTTGTTAGCACCGCAAATTTCCCGCAAAGGACATGGTTAAAAGCAGGTGAGCCTTCAAGAGATTATTTAGAGGCAAAACTACTCATTCTGAAGCCTCTAATGTCCCTACTTTAAGAATAATCTTCACTGTTGTTTCCAAAGAGCATTAAAAGAAGCCTTGCTAGTCCCAAGAAAACTGCTTTGAAAGCCTATTATCCCACCATCATTCTTCATCATTTCCCCTTCATAAGAATTCTCCATGTTCACCCCTTCATCTCATTTTTCATTCACTCCTTAAAAAGGGTCATTAATTCTCATTTTATCCCTCATTTCCCTCTAAAAACCCTCCTTAAACCATTAAACCTCTTTATTATGGATTAAAACCCCTTTTTTAATCTATCAGAATACTTGAAAAGGTATAAAAATCTAATTTTTAAGCCTATTTCCACCCATTTGTCATTTTAGGCCTTAAGCCCTTGCGTGATTAGGTCCTCAGTCCCTTTCACCATGTGACTCAATGTTCGTAACCAGGCGCTAAGCCCCCAGCCCTGTTACTATATCCCATGGTCCTTTTGTTTCTCCACAGGACTTTGTCTTCGCGCCTCCACCTAAATCCCTCCCACTCCATATTTCTTCCGCGTCCTTCATTTCCTCTGGATCAACCCCCGTCGTTTATCCTCAAGATCTAACGACCCTCGTTTCCTATCATTACCCATTCTCCCAACCCCATTCGTTACTCTTTTTCTTCCTCTCAGTAGATCAAAACCGTTGATCTCTCCCAGATTGGACGGTGCTGATCCAATGCGGAGGCACTCGACCAAAAGTTGGTCTGTACCTCTATAGTCCCCCCACAACCAGATTCACAACCGTTGATCTTCAAAGATCCAATGGCCATCGTTCATCTCCACCATTCCACCTCCTGACAAAAATTTTGACATCACTCGTTGGCCCACCTTCCACTTTCCTCATGGCATCCAATCCATTCCTGCCACCTGTCCTCCACCTTTTCCTCCCTCCAAGCATCATCCTCCCATCGCGCTCTCTTACCACCGTTGATCTGCATCCCCGCAAATCAGACTACTGACATGGTCCCATCACCCAAAGCCTCCAACGTGCATCTTGCATGCAAAATAGGAAATTTTGAGGGGAATACGTGTCGAGCGTTGACATGTATCGCGTTCCCCTTGGGAAAAACCACAAACCGCCTGAACACTGCACGAAAACCATTCATGGTTTTCCAAAACTGTCTCCACTATTTCATGCCAATATTCAAATTTAAACCTTGTTTTCACAGTTCCGCCTATGGAACCCCTCCCTCTGCACACTATTCCTCCTCTATGATTGCTACTCCACCTCCCTCAAGCCCTCTGATGGAGTCTACCTCCAGCCCATAGGATTTATTTAATATTTTTGTTTGTTTTGCAGGTTTTAATGGCGGCATGAAGTTCGCAGGACATCCCACGGCCATCCAAGTGGCTTGGTCTAAGGATAACGACCCTTAAATATCAGAAAAGACAGAGAAAGGGGATTCAAAAGGTTAAATTGGGGTTTCTATCAATACCTCATGATCATTAATTGAATCATGAAACCCTCCAGTGCAACAAGAAAACCACCCTGCAAACACGAAGACAGAGAAGATTAATGAAAAAGTGAAGAAACAAAGGACAAACACAAAACATAGTTTAGAGATAGAAGATAGTCCGAGAAGGTCTAAGAAAGCCTTAAAAAACACGATTAAAAGCCAAATATCAGTGTTTAAAGTGTTAAAACAAGACAGATCAGCAGAAGAAAGGTCTCGAAAGCCACATCTACAGAAGTTATTTACTCCACCTAAGGACCAAAAGGACACCTGTAGTCTGCTTTACTTTTCATAGACACCTTGAAAACCACCCTGCTGAAAAACCCTCTTTAAAACTGTCAGAACAGTTACTAAGCAGACATGGGACTAAAAAACCCAAAAATGACAGTTTTCTTGTCCTAGAGGTCAAACAGGGTACTTCAGACCAAGTTAGCTTCAAAGGAAAAACCTCAGAGTTATTACCAGCCTGCTAGTTGGTTTCGGATTCAACCAAAAACAGCTGAAGTGGTACAAATAGTTAATGCTATGATTATTAAGCAGAATGGGCATTCAAATACTTCTCCCACTCTGTCTTAATTAATATTTGTTACCACACCTGCAACACTTTTCCTCTCTCACCTATATGTATTCACAGAAAACTCATTATAATGGTTGGGAAATTGTTAATAGTTGAACTGTTATTAAGAGTTGCTGAGTAGTTGTAATATAGTAGGCTGGAAAGAGAAGTATTGGATTGTAGAAAGCTATTGGACTCAAGTATGTAACTGGTCTTGGACATCGAATAGACAAGTAGATACATTGGATCTTGGTCTATGTTATTGGCGATGTTTTCTTACTGTAATTGTTATTTTCCTTATGTTTCCATACTATTCATTTTATCTGATAAAGAATAGAAAATATAGAGTAGGATTTACTGCAAAGTACCCTATCTCTCACTGATAAGCTTTATCTTTATGTTTTCTTCTAAATGTGTGTTTGGGAATGATTTCAATAGAGTATAACCAGTCAAGGAATGTTGGTGAGCCCATGTCTTGCTGAGTAGAACTTGAGATGTTGTTGTTGAATGATATTTTCACTGCATGCTAAGTAGAGTCCTAATCAAGGAAGTTTATGGTTAGCCCTGTCCCTTGTTTAGTCTTAAACAGTTGTTTTGAAGATTTCCCTTAAGAGTATGCCAAAAGCAGGCTCGGTTAAAAGTCCTTACCTGATCTTAGGTTACTTTTTATGTTTATCTTAAATGTTTTCCGTTACATATGCAGTTAGTTAAAAGTCCTTACTCCGATCTTAGGTCAGCTCTTTTGTTTTTTACATGTTTTTCTCTTTTTCACCACACTTCTTAATGTTCCATATACCACAAACTCAACTTATGATTTGATAGGATAGAATGCCCTATGAAAAAAAACCCTTCTTTGAATAGTTGTTGTGCAAGTAAACCCTTTTGTGACTCCATAGCCCAATGGTTTAGCACTGTTTTTTGACCTATCTTCCCATGCTGAAACATCCTTCCACTTATTTCCTCCTTCACTTCACATGACCTTCTCATTTAATGATTCCCAACCAAAAAAACAAACTTACTCCTTTAGCCATAACTAGCCTTGCACAACAGCAGCCAGTTAACATTCTGCGAACACACATATAGAGACTCTCCTTTCAAATCGAGGGCTAGATCCTAGGATTCCCAAGTGGTTCTGATGTTTCCTTGTCATTTGGTATGCCAATCTGCCAAATCACAAGACCCCAACACACCTTTGATCCCTTAACCAAATCATTTGAACCATTCGGTTTTCCACCCAACCATATCCAGGGAGAACTCCTCCCCCTGGAACCCCTGAATTGTAAAAGCTCACAAACAATACCAAAATATAGCAGTAGAGAGAAATCCAAGGCAATTTGAGGAAGATACGTTTCAATTCCTCCAAATACCACTCATGGTCAACTGTACCATGTATAGCTACTTAGTAATTTAGTTTAGGGATTACAAATTCATTTCAAAAGAAATTGGCTACGCTCCAAGTCTCTCATTCTCATAATATTTTTTAAATCTCTCCAACTCTTGGTATCACAATGCACCTCCCCAAGTGAGAATACATGAGGCACATATATAGGAGGAGCAACAAATTCTTGTCATAAATGAGTAACATGCATGCCTTATATTCATTTTAGAGGAGTGTAACTCATGCCATTAAGGAGAGGTATGCATGCCTTAGTTAAGGAGAGTGTAACATATGCATTAAAGAGAGTGGGAGGGAATACGTAATGACATGTCTTTAATGAGGCAGAGGAATATTAAGTGTCATTCTTTGATGAGTGCATAAAAGAGAGTGTAATTTATTATTAAAAGAGAGAGATATAATTACATAGAGCCATGAGAATCATCAAGGAGAGAGGTTTGAAGTGATTGAGGAGATATAATTCCCTTTTAATAATAATATCATAGTCTCATAAAATATAATAATAATATTAATAATATTGAGGATTAAATTGAGATTGAACTATTACGATTGATTAATCATAAGCTATGTGATTTTCCTTCAAGTATACTTGTTTACCCATTGATTGGAGGTGATTTACTATTTTTGGAAAGTCATACTTGAAATGGTAGACATGACTTTATATTTTTAGAAAGTCACCCCAAAATTGTTAGGAATGAGATTTTGTTAAGGATATTTATCTGTGAGCTGCCCATGAGTGGTATTTTTCTTCCAGATAATAGGGATTATGCACCCCTATTGTATGCATCTCTGTGCCTTAGTAGATTGAGGACTCCATGCCCTGATCTACTCTAAAGATCCAAGATTCCACACCTTGATATTTTTAAATATTCAGGAATCTATGCCCAAAACATTTCATTATAGATTCAAGACTCCATGTATTTATATTTCATGGATTTAGGACTCCACACCCTAATCCTTTTATTATATATCCAAGACTCGATGCCTTTATATTTCATGGATTTAGGACTCCACCCCCTAATTTTCATGGCTTCTCATATACTCTTCTTTGAAACTCTGTGTTTCACCTTAAGGTACTGATTGTGAGCTCATACCCATCTGATGGTTCATTGGTAAGGTCTTCTTCCAAGACCTGCACACATCACAATCTCATTGATCAGATAAATCAAATGGATTTCATAACTAACTTATTCAAATTTTACCAAATATTGTGCATGACTTCCACAGTCATTTTGGTTTTGGAGAAATGACTTCCACAGTCATTTATAACTTGAGTATCCCCGTTGGCAATGACCAAGTCCCCTGCCACATCACGCTTAGTACGATATTACGCACATATAATCATACAAATCATGTATCATCCATAAATCATAATTAACCATATGTTCCACATAACCATGATCATCCATGGATCTGTCTCAATTCTGAATCACCATTCATGTCATACACCTATGTCCAAAATAGGATACCAAAAGAGAAAACATCGCTAATATGCTATTAACCAAAATCAATTCTTGTGCACGCAACCATAGATATTACCATAAGCACACAACAACCAAGTGACCCAAACCAGTTCATAGCATATAAGCATGTACATAAGTCTTTCATACATAATATTATATCATTATATCAAAATCACCATCTCTAAGTGTCATCAAAGCTATCTCACCAAGAAGGGACACTAGGGACACTAAAATCACATCATATTTAAGAGAAAATTCGAAGGTTCAAGCAGTGGAAGATCACATCGAGAATCAACAAGAAGTTCTCCAACTCTTAAAGGATAACCTGAATTTGGCACAAAATCGAATGAAACAACAGGCAGATCAACATCGCAGCGAGAGAAGTTTTGATGTAGGAGACTGTGTATTTTTATGGCTACAACCATACAAACAAATGTCCCTCAAGCAAGCTAAGAAGGATAATAAATTATCGCCAAAGTACTATGGTCCTTACAAGGTGTTGCAAAAGATTGGTACTATGGCATACAAATTGGAGCTCTCAGCTCATCGCACCCGCCTTTTCCATGTTTGCGTTTTTTCAAAGAAGTGTGTTTATAGGTGAACAACTTCCAAGCCTAAAACAATATTGCCAGAACTTGATGAGGAAGGAAAAATCATATTGGAACCTAAAGCGGTCACGGAAACAAGAACTCGATAGCTACAAAATCGATCAATTTCAGAGTATCTCATCAAGTGGAAGAACTTACCCACTGAAGATTCTACATGGGAGGATGAGAATTTTATACAGAAGCACCCAGAGCTACTCAAGCATTGAGGACAACACTTTTTTGAAGGAGATGGGCATGTTAGGTCCCTATATTACTAGTATAGTCCCTTATTGTTGTTAGTGTAACCCCCTTATTGTTATTATTGTACCCCTGTAACCCCCATATTGTTATTATTGTGCCCTTAAATTATTATTGTTAGGTCGGCTAGGATTACATTGTGGCCCCACTAGGATTACATTATGGTCCCATGGACTCTTATATATAGAAAGGAATTTTTGTAATTTATAAGTAGTTTTACATAGAGACAATTCCTTGGCCGTGAAAAGGAATCAGTGCTTAAGACATTTTTTAACAATGTGTCAAGTGTCACAGAAGTAATTATATCAGGTGGTCTTCATTCAATCCCTTTGGAAACTAATTCTTTAAAACTCTTAATAATCTGGTATAATGAAAGACTCTACAATGCCATTAACTGCTGATATCTGAATGGAAAAGAAGAACTATAGAAGAAACTCAAAATGATATGATGTAACACAGAATCTACCAATTTAAATTTCAGAATGAATTTATGGAGAGAGAGGAAACTCAAAATAATATGCTGTAAACACAGAATCTATTACTTTTAATTCCAGAGAGAATTTGTGAAGGGAGAGGAGTTGGAGTGAAGGAGCGCAAATTAAGGTTCTTTAACTCTTAATCACAGATGTTATTAAGAGACCGGCCACTACTTTACTTCACTTCATTCCAGGAAGAAGGGACACAAAATGGCATAGGAAAAACGAATCACCATCAACAGTTGCAGGAAACTTGATGCTTCTTTTATTAATTCCTCAGAAAAGTAAGTACCAAAGTTTTAGTCTTCCAAAGGTCCAGAACTCGGAACCCCTGTTCTTTCTTTTTGTCTGGCTTAAGGACATCAAAAACAGTTCGTAACTGCTAGAATTTCTTGAACTACTTCGACTACCCAAACTGTTAAAACTACTTATTACATTGCAATTGAGGACATCACTATAGCTTCGATCTTGACAAACAAAGAAAACAAATTAAACTTGAAATATTATTCTTTTTGCTGAATCTGATTTGTTGCTGATGCATCTCCCTAAAGTGTTGATGTGTCTCCCTGACAGATCAGACATCCTTGCCCTGCATTTCTTCCGGAGTTCAACATTTGTCTTTTCTGCTTGCTGTCATTTCTTTTCTATCTCTGATGTGGTATTCGAACAGTTCTGCAATAACGCCTCTTTGCCCGACTTGACCCAGCTGTTGCGTTTCCAACAATGCCACTGTATGCTCCTTTTGCCTGACTTTGCCTATGCTTCTGTGCTTCAAACTATGTTATCATCTCCCCTTCTACTCGACTCCACCTCTTCTGCTCGTGCCCGCAACTTTCGGTCTTCCATTTATTTACAAGGCGCCACCGCATACAACACTGTTCTGCACGGGGTTGGGTGTTACCCGAGTCTACTACTCGCGTTCACGTTTCTGCATAAAATAACGCAACTACAAATAATCCTAGACTTTAATTTAAATTAACCTTTGAATGGTATCGCATCCGCCTTTCCATCGCATTTCGGCTTTCCATGCTGCTCCGTTATAAGCCTCCTCTTACCCCCGATGCGATTTCTCAAAGGAAAGGCCCTTATTTGACGGGAAATCCTTGTAATTTATCCAAAAAACTACCGCATCCACCCCTTTACGTATTTCTCGCTCGGTGTTTGCGAACATATTCCCAGCGCCATTCCCTCCCTGATGGAGATTCAGGATGTGCGATGTGGTAGGGACAGATGCAAGGGTGAGTGCTAACACGGCAACTCAATAGTGATTTGAAACCTTGTCACATTTTGCATTTCAGAATTGATAACTTATTCCTTAGTGCCATTCCTCCTGAGCTTCTTGTTCTATTCATCCCGAGCTTTGCAATTTGAGGCAATGCGAGAAGGTCCCACGGCCGTACGCAAATACTTTGATCGTTTCTCTCCTAACTATATCTCATCCCACCCTCGTATCGGTCTTCTCGTATTTTAAGGATGAGAAATTAGCCCCTAGCGCCATTATCCTCAAGCATGGATTTGCGATGTGCAATATGCGAGCAGGCTTTCCACATGTGATTGCGCCTTTTCGTGTTTTCAAAACATAGTTCGTACGTATATTTGAGCGACCACCACCCATGTGGTTGTTTTTCCGGGCCTACATCAATCACACCCTCCTCTTTGAACGGCTCGTATGCTAATAAGATGGACTCCGAATTCTGCCTTCACATCTCCACACATAATGTTAATACATCAACATATAAATCAAAAATTCTTTTCTGGTATACAAAAATTTCATATTTTCTAACATATATGCTTTTTTTGGTGTTTTGAGACATATTTCAAAGGTAAATGAAAATGAGCCACAACATCTGCCTCCACCCGAGGATAGTGCTTTTTTCCATGAAAGTGCTAAGAACCACAGATTAGTGCCTTATCCGTTGGGCATGGAGTCAATATTGCTTGGTGACATGTGAACAATGAGAAATCCGGTATTTAGAATGGTGGAATGTTGACTTTTAATGCTCAAAATAATGCTTCAAAAACTGCTCGTTCACAGGCAGCTGCAAAGATTCTCCATCTAAATCTTCTAGGATGAAAGTATTGTTTGATTTGGCTTCAGATATTATGTACGGACCATACCAGAGAGGGTCAAACTTACCATGCTTTCCTTTATCCTCCCTTCTGGTGTCCCATCTTAATACTAAATCTCCTACTTAGAAGAGGATTTCTTTTGATTTTCTGTCAAATATGGACTTCATCTTTGCCTGATAAGAAATCAAGTTATCTCTAACTTTGTTTCTGTTTTCACTTGATTCAATCACTTTGTTCAATCTTCTCACTAGAGCATTAGGTTCTTCCTGAGCTTCTTGAAGGAAAGAAATCATTGGTTCGGCCAACTGAGTAGGAAATAGTGCCTGAGTTCCATAAACCAATTAATAGGGTGACTTTCTAGTAGACGTCCTAGTGGTTACTTGGACTTCCCAAAGAGCAAACTTCAAATTTGAATCCCAGTATTTCTGATTTTCAGTGATTTTCTTCTTCAAAATCCTAACAAGGGTCTTGTTTGAAGATTCTGCTAACCCATTCCCTTGTGGATGATATGCTGGTGGAATGTGACAAGATTACATTATATGTTTGGCATAAATCAATGAATCAAGCATAATTGAATACCTGAGAATTATCAGTTACAATCTTGATTGGTTTTCCAAACCTATTGAAGATGTTCTCCTCCAGAAACTTCATCACCACTTGGTCATTTTCTTTCTTGGTGGGATTGCTTCAACCCACTTTGTGAAGTAATCAATGGCAGTTAGAATTCATTTGAACTTCCCACTTGATGGTGGCTTGATCTCTCCGATAAAATCTAGTCCCCGCTGCCTAAAGGGCTCTTCTATGAATACAGGGATAAGAGTTAATGGAGCAAGTCTTTCTTCTCAGCAAACAACTGACATTTCTGACAAATTCTGATCAATCTATGTACATATGCAAATAGGGTGGGCCAATAGAAACATGACTTGAGGATTTTATGGGTTGTGACCTTCCAAATATAATGTCCTCTGCATATACTTTCATGATATTCCTTGATAACCTCAATGGATTCACCTTTAGTTAAACACAACAACAAAATACCAGCATGATCTTTCCAATATAACTTTTCTTCTATTATGACATAATATGGCTGAGATTTAATCTAGATAGCTCTATATTTGGTTCTATTCAGTGAATATGGGCAAGAAAAGAAACACACGTAATGAAAAATACATTTATACCACTCTGGACACAATTCTTTTTATTGAATACCTGTTTTGGGCTTATTCTGACTTTCTTCGTTGTCATCTCCATCCACTGGTGCCAAGAGGTTAATTCTCAATGCTTGAAAATTTGTTTCTGTTAGCACTTTTTCTAAACGCCATCCTTTGATTATCTTGGTGTGTTTAATGTCCAAGTCATACTCCTGGATTTTAGCTATCCATTTTCCTCTTTTTCCTTCAATATCACTTTGAACCATCATGTCCTTGACAGTAGAATTAGGTAAATAAGAAGTTATTTGGGATTGTAACACACAATTCCTAAAGGCTTTGAGTGCTTTGCCCAATGCATACACTTGTTTCTCCAAAACGTTATATTTGAGCTCAGCATGTCTTAGAACTTTGCTGAAGAATGCCACTGTTTGTTCCTTACTACCCTCATTTTTCTACAATAACACAACAACAATAGTAATGGGGGAAGCAAATGAAAATATTTGAAATACCTTTTGATAATCGAGACTTATTAAAATAGGAGCTTCTCGGAGTGCTTATTTTATTCTGGAAAATGCCTCTCTTGCTTCTTTATCCCACCTCACTTCTGCATTTTTCTTCAACATGTCAGTTATATTTCTCACTATCTCAGCATAATTTGGTACAAATCTTCTCAGAAAGTTTATTTTTCCCAAAAATCTCTGAATATATTTCTTGCTTCTGGGTAAAGGAATGGTATGAATTGCCTCCACCCTTGCTGGATCAATCTTTACCCCTTTCTTTGAAACTATGTGACGAAATAATTTATCCTCCAAGGAAAACAAAGATATTTTGGGATTTAGTGACAAACAATACTTCTTGCACTTTTTGAAAGTTTTTGTAGATGTTCCAGGTGTTCATCATCTGATCCTAAAAAATGGTTACATCATCCAAATATATAACCACATACTTGTCTCCAACAAACACTATTTACATGGCCCTCTGAAAAGTTGCAACTGCATTCATAAGACCAAATGGCATCCTTGCATACATGAAGGTGCCTAGGGGGTTGTGAAAGCTTTCTTTTTCTGATCGTCCCGATCCACTACCATTTGATTATATCCAGAGAATCCGTCAACCATAAACATCATGTAAGCTCCTGTCACCTTCTGCAAGGCATAATCCATTTTAGGTAAAGGATAATTATCATTTAGATATGCTTTGTTCAATTTCCTGAAGTCCACACACAATATTATCTCTCCATTTTTCTTCCTCATAGGGACCAGATTAGAAACCCAATCCAAATATCTGAGAGGGACTATGATTTTTTCTTGTGGAAATTTCTTCACTTCCTTTTCAATTGGAGCCAACAATAATGGATTAATCTGTCTGAGCTTTTTCCTGGGGTTTGATTCCTTCTTTCAATGGGGTTGTATGATGTATTATTATTTTATCATACATTTTGAAGTCTTCATATGACCAAGAAAACACATCCATATAATTTTTAAAGAGATCAATATATCTTTATTTATAATTTTTGGGAACACCTTTGAATAATTTCACCATTTTTGGCTCCTACTGAGTTCCCAAATTACAATCTTCCATCTCTTCCTCTTGATTTATTTTCTTTGAATTAACAACAACATCATTTGAATCAAACAGTGTCTCAAGAGGAACCAAACCTTTAGGGATTACATTATCTTTCAACTGAATAATCTTCTGATCACCTATTGAGTTCTTGAAATGTCTTACCTCTATTTTTTGCTCTGTTCATTCTTCTTCTTGATCTATCTCATCATCTTCAAAGTTTCTAATCATTGTCAAGAAATTATTTATTTGCTCGCGTCTTCAAACACCTACCAATGTTTCACATTATCAGGAATAGAGGGTCTATGTCTAATTTCAATCTCATACCTTAACCTTGGATTCATAAGTGGCTTGAAGGTGCCAGTTGCAACTGTTAAAGAATCTGCCAATATATTCTCCTCCCTCATAATAAAATGTAGATTGAAGGCTTCAAAATAGTTCTCTATCAGATCCCAAACTTCATTCCTATATGATATTAATCTAAGATGCTTGGTTTGACAATGATTTTTAATCTGTCTTATTATCAATTCAGACTCACCAAAAATTGAAATACACTGAACTCCCATCTGTTTAGAAACTTGAGGGCTAATGATCAAGGCCTCCTACTCATCTACATTGTTTTTTGAATCAAACTCTAACTTGAAAGAAAAATATATGAGTTTATATTCTAGCGATATTAGCACGAATCCAGCTCCCGCGCCTTCCTTGGAGTATGCACCATCAAAGTATCATTTCAAAATATTTTTTTAGTGAAGGTCATTATTTACAATTTCTTAAGAGAACTTCTTCCCTGTGTCTTCAGCAAATTCTGCATCTTCATGCAACATGAAACATGAAAGATCTTATGTTTCTTGACTATAAATAGGGGAATTTCTTGCATCTTTCTTGGTAGTGGTCTTCAAGAACCTTATTTCCCTGTACAATCTCCTTTCTTCCCCATTAAAAATAGGAATGATAGCATAAGTTAAATATAATTTTAGAACACCTCCCAACTTTTTTCCCTAAGATCTTGACAGGAGCATTCCAAACCTGGTTGGAATGTCAGCAACAACTATATCCATGACTATACTCTTTACTGGAATTTGTGCCAACGAAACTACTACATCTTTAATTAAACAGGCACATTTCACCCTTTTGGAATCAAATGAATACAGATCCATGTAAATTTTGGTAATCTGCAAGTTTATTTCCTTCACAACAGACAATGGCATAAGATTATGGGATGCACCTGAGTCCATCATACAATTATGGAGAGTAAAATCATGAAGCAACAGAGAAATATAGAATGGCTGAACATAAGGATCTACTTCTTCTACATGAGGAACAAAGGTGACCACTGGCTTTTATTCTTGTAATTTCACAGTGTCACTTATATCTTCAATCTGTGTGAGATTAATAAATTTTGAAATTTCTTTCTTGTAGACTAGTATTTTAGCTAATTATAGAAGTGGTACCTGAATTGTTACCTTCTCCAGCTCTTTTATCAAACTGAAAGAATGAGTTTGTATAACATTATTTTCCAGTTATTATTCACTCTTTCTATAATTTTCCGCTAGTTTGGGTACAGGAACAACTCTCTCCAAAATATTAATATAAACTAATTTGCTTTGGGAAGGTTCACCCCATTGCACATTTGTTCTATTAACTAAATTTACATGTTGCTTCCCATTACTAATTTGTTTTACAGTGTCATTTTGTTGTGGAGTTGCCATTGGAGGAGGAATAGAATCTTGTTGTTCACCTTCATTATCCTGCACTCTATATCTCTTTCTAGACCTTAAATCATACATTTTATGTAACTCAGCTTGCATGAAATTTGTGAATTGTCTACAGTATTCATCCATTTCATCTTGATCAAAAGATATCAGCATATTCTCCCTCACAATCTTCCTCTTAATCCTCTTCTATTGTGTACATAGCATATATTTGATCTTCGACTTATTTTTGGTCATGTTTTGTTGACTCTCCGGGTGCTACTTCTATATACAATGGTGCTTGAACCTGGTCTTGATATTTTCTTTCCATCTGCAAAATTTGCAGAGGTTGTCTTCTGAATTGAGGGTTAAATCCTCCTCAATTTTTTTGTACTTAAATTTGGGAGTTTTTACTTTCCAATTCCATCTTAACTAGCTTATTTGACAAATTTTTTATCAACCTTGTAATATCTTCAATTCTTTGATCTTGTCATGATTCTTCTTTTGCTTTCCCCTTCTCTTGTACTAGTTGTTTCCCTTCGCCTTCCCAGCTGCAGTCATATTAGCTTCAATTTCTAAAGCATTTGTCTATATATGCTCTAGAGTAGGGATCTCCTTTCTCTAAGCATGAAACTAAAATCGGATTCAAAATCCCCAGCAAAAGCCACCTTTGCTCAAAAAGGAGGGTGTTTTATTTCTACAGGAAAACTGTTATACAATTTATTAAATATTTTGATAAAATCTGATATATTCTCATCTAGTTTTATTTTGATTGCATTGAATTTTGTTAGTGAATATCCATGATCCCTTTTTTCACCCCATCTTTGAGTGAATTGATTTTCCAGTTCTTCCCATGTATTAATAGAATTATTTGGAAATCCCCTGAACCACTTTCTAGCCTCTCCATCCAGACACTGAACAAAAAACCTCATTAAAACCTCAAGATGTTCTACATTTATATTTTTAGAAAAATTACAAAACAGAGGCAAGTGTTTTTCTGCAGTTATTTCATCTTCTCCAGTAAAGCGTGGGGGTAATTTAAGATACTCTTGAGGCATTGCATTCATTGGTTGTGGAAGGTTAAGTGGAGCATATATGTTCAACAAAAAGGTTGGTGTTGCCATGTTTTCACCTTGATTGATTGTTCCTTGGTTAGATTAAATGGATGAACCTGTTGTGAAAATGAACAGAGGTGGAGGTAAAAATGATATGGGAGTGGGTTGATGGAAAATGGCAGAGGGACCATCAACTTGAGCTTGTTGAGCTTGAGTAAAAGAAAAAGAAAGAGACTCAAATGAGTGTTCTTCCAACTTAAGTTCTTGAAAATAAACTGGTGTGAAAGGTGAATCTTGCTCCAAGAAAGGAATTACTTTAGAGATATATTCAAACAAAGGATTACTATAACTACTTCCAGGAGAAAACAGTGTATGAATAGGTGTTGAGGGGGTTTTGGGTTTCCGAACCCTTTTAGAAACCAATCTTTCAGGGTCTGACAAAGCAGGGACCTTCTGTTGTGCGGTATCTAACCTCGTGTGAGGCCTTTTGTGAGCCAGCATCCTGAGAATAACAAAGACAACAACGCCAACGACGCCCTCGACAATGATGCCAGAAAATGTTGTATCTTAAGATAAAATTCCTTCGCTGTGAAAAGGAATCAATGCTTAAGAAATTTTTTAACAATGTGTCACAAAAGTAATTATATCAGGTGGTCTTCATTCAACCCCTTTGGAAACTAATTCTTTAAAAACCTTAATAATCTAGTATAATGAAAGGCTCTACAATGCCATTAACTGCTAATATCTGAATGGAAAAGAAGAGCTGTAGAAGAAACTCAAAATGATACGTTGTAAAAAAGACTCTACCACTTTAAATTTCAGAATGAATTTATGGAGAGAGAAGAAACTCAAAATAATATGTTGTAAACACATAATCTATTACTTTTAAGTTCCATAGAGAATTTGTGAAGGGAGAGGAGTTGGAGTGAAGGAGTGCAAACTAAGGTTATTTAACTCTTACTCACAAATGTAATTAAGATACTAGTAGCTACTTTACTTCAATTCATTCCAGGAAGAAGGGACACAAAATGGCACAGGAAAAATGAATAACCATCAACAGTTGCAGGAAACTTGATGTTTCTTTCATTAATTCCTAATAAAAGTAAGTACCAAAGTTTTAGTCTTCTATAGGTCCAAAACTTGGAACCCCTCTTCTTTCTTTCAATCTTTCTTAGATACATCCAAAAAAGTTTGTAAATAATACAAATTCTTGAAACTACTTCGACTACCTAAACTGTTAAAACTACTTATTACATTGCAATTGAGGAGATCACAATAGCTTCGATCTTAACAAACAAAAAAAACCAATTAAAACTTGAAATGTTAACCTTTTTTCTAAACCTGATTTGTTGCTAATGCGTCTCCCTGACAAATTGGACATCCTTGCCCTGAATTTCTTCCAGAGTTCAATATTTGTCTTTCATACTTACTATCATGTCTTTTATGTTTCTGATGTGGTATTCAAACAATTCTGCAATAACGTCTCTTTTCCTGACTTGACCCAGCTGTTGTGTTTCCAACAGTGCCATCGTATGCTCCTTTTGCCTAACTTTGCCTATGCCTCCGTGCTTCAAACAATGTTGTCATGTCCCCTTCTGCCTGACTCTGCCTCTTCTGCTCATGCCCACAACATTCAATCTTCCATTTATTTACAAGGCACCACCACATACAACATTTTTCTACATGGGGTCGGGTGTTACCTGAGTCTTCTGCCCACGTTCATGTTTCTGCATAAAATAGCGCAACTACAAATAATCCTGGACTTTAAATAAATTTAAATTAACATTTGAATGGCATCGTGTTTGCCTTTTCATCGCATTTCGGCTTTCCATGCTACTCTGTTATAAGCCTCCTCTTACCCCCGATGCGATTTCTCAAAGGAAAGGGCCTTACTTCTGGATTTGAAATCCTTTGCAATTTCTCTTGAGCTTGCGATTTGCGATGTGGTAGGATGACGTGGAAAGTGGAGGTGGGGCCGATCACAAATCACAATTGGTGATTTGAAACCTTGTCGCATTTCACATTTTCGCATTTATAACTTATTCCGTAGCGCCATTCCTCCTGAGCTTCGCAATTTGTGATGTGCGATGTGTGAGAGGGTCCCACGGCCAAACCTTAAATAATTTAGATCGAGCTCTGAACTATATTGCATCCGAACCTCTTATCGCATTTCACATTTCGACATTTATAGCTTATTCCTTAGCGCCATTCCTCTTGAGCTTGCAATTTCGATTTGCGATATGCGGGCGGGCTTTCCACATGCAATTGCGCTTAAGCCTTCGAACATTGTTCTGCACGTATATTTGCACGAATCGACCTTGACCTGTGTGCAAGTTTCTGAACACATCAATCAGCCCAACTCTTGAACTGCTCTGCATGCGAATAAGCCCAACTAGACCCGCCTTCACATCTCTACACATAATGTTAATACATCAACATATAAATCTGTTGATGTCCCGTGATTTGGCAGATTGGCATACCAAATGACAAGGCAACATGTAGCCAATCATTAGAGTTCTAGGTCCTAGCCTTCCTAGTCTCAGAGAGGGATCTCTCAATTTGTTTGCAAAGATAAGACTTGTTTGCTTTTTAAAGATTGATTTTAGGCTAGTTATTAAGTATGAGTTTGTTTGATTGTTTGGTTGGAAATGATGATCTGGGCATCATAACTAGAATTAGGAAATCTCTAAGTCATTAGGAAATGGAGTCAAATGGAAGTCATGAGAAGTTCATAGATGGATCAAGGAGTATCATAGGGAAAATCTAACTTGGCCAGTGGATCTTTAAGGTATTTCAGGTGAAATGAAATGGAAATCAATGGTTTTTAGAATGAAAAGTAGAACTAAGGGCAATTAAGAATCCTTAATTATATGTACTTCTCAAAAAAGGGACTTAAAACATTATCTAAACATAAAGAGGAATTAAATAGATAGGGCTAACCATGAATTTTTCAAACCACACTTCAAAAAATAATAATTCAAAGACAAAATTTTCCAATGAAATATAGAAGGTGAGAAACTCATTTAACTTCTAGTGATTTCACCTTCAAGGACAAGAAAAATTCAAGATTCAGAAATAACTGCATTCATATATGAGGGAACTCATAAACATCTTTGATTACAGCTATGAAGATCTTCAAAAAAATTACTTAAGCAAGTGCAAAGGGTATGATCAGAACAAAACCTCTTTGGCAGACTTCAAACAATGGTACTTTGAAGGGAGACCTTAGAAACAGTTTTCAAGTGGAAACAAGTAAGAAGGGAAAACCATAAATCATACTTTGAGATCAACTGCATTAAAATATTTAAGAAATAAACAAGCATAGGGGTCCTATAAAGAAATTAAGAATTCTCTAAGATATCCTAGCAGAAGAAAACATTAAGACAATGAAGAACAAACAGGACTAAGGTGATTTCAAAAGACATTTTTTAGCCTAAACCTTTTTCTCTACGGCAACAGAGAATGATGTAAACACAATGAAATAAGAAATAACAATAATAGATTTAGAGTACTTCGCCAACAACCAAGCTCAGGGATCTAGTGATCTAGCATCCTCCATCAACAAACAGATCGAGACATCCACAAGTTTCAAAACATCAATTTCTTCTTAACTTCCACAAGACTATGTATTACTTCAAAGAGTCATCAAATGCCAACAATACAATGAGTTCAAATGCAGTATTTATGTTGAAAATGAGGGGATGAGGTTAAGATAGGGTTTGGGTATCATTTGGGTATCATTAATTACAGATTAAATGCATTCCTGACCTTGAAAACCATGCAAGGCTTAAGGCAAGAATATCTGCAACTACTTCTCTATTTTAATAACTCTGTCTTAACTTTTGAGGAAAAACATGTGAAAATTTTGACTTTAAGGCCTATCTTTAACTATTACAATAACTGTCTTGATAGATAAAAATATCTTCTGATTGTGTAATAACTGCCCAAATGCCTTTGTGTAAAGGAAACATGCTATAGGTGGCAGTTTTAATATTTTGGAGGAGTAACTGCTTCCTTGTTGAATTTATCGAGGCTGTCTTTGGGTTAAGTTGCCTTGATTTAACCTGTAAACTATTCTTTAGGCCTTTAACCTTGATTTATCTTTAATTAATCTGCCTCACTGTCTTTCTCTATTTCTGCTCTAAATGACTGTTTTATTTCTTTATTCTTTATCGTTAAACCTTTAATCACTGTGTAAAAAGGCTTATCTTTGCTTATCCTTTCTCAGACAAGATCCCAATGGTGATTTAGCTCTTTAATCTTCTATTCATTTCTTTCACTGATTTATTCTAACTTCTTTTGTTTACTGTGCACAGGGATACATTTCTTTTTGGTGCTGGAGGGTTCAGGATCGACTAATGATCATGATTCATCGTCGATCGCACATTTGAGAAGGTCCTCTGATCTTCTTTGTCAGTATTAAGTCCCCTGGATCATCATCCAAGACTTTAATTTTCCCTTATGGACTATGGGGGAACCTTGTTGGCCTTTATCTACCATTAAAACTGCACAAATAAACAAACTGTTAATTAAAACTTGCGTGTGGCGGATTTACTGCATTTCAGGGGTTCATGTGGGTTTATGACAGTCGGAGGAGCATTTGTAGAGGAAGGGGAAAATTCAGAGGAGAGGTTCCAGAGGTGGGACCAGGCGATAAGAGGAAAAGTTTTTGAATTACGATGCAAAAATGGAAGAAGGCGGTTTTGGCGAAAACAAGGTGGTTTATCGTGTTCATTATAGGCGATAAGTGGTTTGGGGGCAAACGAATGTGATTCCACTCAGCAGTAGCCACCCATCCTAGGAAAAACCACCCATTTCACATGGAAATGGGCCATTAAATCATGGCAGTAAAATCCGTGCGATATTGGATGCGGGTCGTTAGATCTCCAATAAAGAGATCTACGACGTGGGTTAAACTCGATGGTGGGCGCTCCTTGGTAGTGGAGTATAGGTGGAGGAAAGGGATTGGAAGATGGTTTCTCGGGTGGAAGGTGGGGCCAGGATCGTGACGTGTGCAGTTTTTTCGAGTAGCGGGAATGGGGCATATGTGCAGGGTTGAGATGGTGGCCATTGGATCTGGTGGATCAACGGTGGATCTTTGCTCGGAGAAGAATCATGGAGCGAGGTAAGAAAATAGATGAAGGTTATAAGAGTAAAGTGGAGGAACAGTCCCGTCGGTTGTAAGGAGAACCAAGGGCTGGGATATAAAGGGATTTTAAGGGAATATTGGGTGGTTGTGGCCTCAGGTTATATGAGGAGGGGGCCTGGAGCTTTGAAACCAAAAAGGGGCTTAAAAAATGCCCTTTTGCAAAGGAGAGGATTAGGCCTAAAAACAGGGCTTTTATGAGTTTTTAAGGGGTCTGATAAGATTAATAAACCAATTTGAACAAAAAAAAATGATTTTATATGATTCCCAAGCCTTTTTTAAGATAAAATGAGGAAAAAAAGGGGGCTTTTGAAAGGATGAAAAGAAGATAAATGAGGGTGTTAGTGAAGGGATGAAATGAGACAACTTAGGCTTTTGAGAAATGGAGTTTCATTTGCAACAGGGTGAACTTTTAGGAGGCAAAGATGAAGCTTTATAGTGTATTTAGTCAAGGATAGGATAATGAATGCAGTGAGATTTCTAGAACTCACAATACGTCTTCAAATATTGTTTCTAGAAATCTGGGATTGCCAACTTAGTCATCTTTGGATATCATCAAAATGATTGATGACTAACGGTGGCTCCACTTGGGGAGGGAAAATTTCTTTTCAAGGTGTCCAGAACCTCAGTTTATGAAATCTCTGAGTTTCAGCAGATCAATGCCTTATCCATTGGGTAGATTTTTCTTCTTTTTACTTGCTGATATTTCTCTAAAAAAAGACAACTTATTGACAATCTACAATATATAATTCCTTTCAAACAGTCTTTCTACCTACCCAATCCTACTTGTCCTGACGTTTTTTATTCCTTTTTGAGTGCATTTGAACTAGCAAACTCTTTGACATTTTATTTTTGAAAATAGAAATAAACTTTCTACTCCTATCCTTATTTCCTCCAAGGGTTCAGATTAAGCTGTTGAACTCTTTCATTTTCTACTTAAACTACTTGACTACCAATATTAAACTGTTTGGTAGTCTTGATTCTCTATCTATTGACATGAAATTTAAAGCATGATTCAAACTAGGGCTTGACAGTTTGATCAACCATGGTTGTGGCATTTGGAACAAGCTGCACACAAAAATTATTTGCATAAAGTAAATTCAGAAAGATAAGGTTTTGATTTGTCATTAGTAATGCATCATTATCTATCTCTTTGGTTCTCTTTTGAGCATTTGGAACTAGCATCTTTATATTCTCCTAATCTATCCTTCCTGATAAGCTAAGTCTGAAATAATCTTGACAATCATTGCTTCTATTAACTTATCAACATAAATTTAAAGCATGTTCAGCCATGATTAGGCTAGATGACTGAACAAGGTATCATTTTGAATCAGAAGTGGCATTTAGACTTGCACACTTTCAGAAGCACTGTTTTTTGGGTATGGGGCTGTACCTCTTTTTAATTTTCCCTCTTTTCTCTTTCCTTTCTTTTATTTTTTCTGTAATTTCTTTGATTTTTCTCATGATATGTTATGTATAACGAATGAAATCCTTTGAATCTAGGACCTTTGACAGAAATAATGTTTAAGCGAGCTGCTATTGACAGGACCTTCAAAAATTTCTTCTCCATTCAGTCCTTCCAAGAAGAAAGCATTATGACCCCTAATTGAGTGAATGATATAATTCCCTTTCCATTAATTCACAAACTTGCCATGTTTACCTTTATCTTGCCTCCTTGAATCCCACTTAAAGACTGTATCTCCAACTTGAAAATTTTTAGCTTTAGTTCATTTTTCAAAGATCTTCTTGATTTTTTCTTCAACTGCTTGTGTCCTTTTGTACACTTCTTCCCTTGTCTTCTGTAAATGAATGGTTTGATTCAACCTTCTCTGCATGTCATTTTCTTGTGTTTTTGCTTCCTGGAGAAGCTTCATGACTGTAACTCCTAAATATGTAGGGAAGACTGCATCCATGCCATAAACCAGCTGATAGGGAGACATGTTTATTGCTTTCTTGGTGGTTAATCTATCAGCCCATAAAGAATGAATAAGCTTACTATGCCATGATTTCTGATTTTGCTCCAACAATTTTTTGATAATATTTACAAGGCTTTTGTTTGAGGATTCAACTAATCCATTTCCTTGGGGATAGTAATTTGTGGAATGTCCTAAAGTGATATGGTATTTGTAGTAGAATTCAATCATTTTCTTGTATTTGAAGGCAACAACATTGTCTGTAATGATTTTTCTAGGACAACCAATTCTGGATAGTATGTTGGTTTCCAGGAACTTGATAATAACAGATTCAGTAGCATTCCTAGAGGGTATAGCTTCTATCCACTTGGTAAAGTAATCTGTAGCAGTTAGGATCCACTTATGTTGAGTAGATGAGGTTGGGTGAATTTCTCCAATAAATTATAAACCCCATTGTTGGAAGGGGGCCTCAATAATGATGGGATGCAAAGGTAAAGGTAGGAGTTTCCTCTTGCCATAAAAAAATTGACACTTATGGAAAGTCATGACCAGCTTTTGAGTATCTAGGAAAAGGGTGGGCCAATAGTAGCCAGCTCTAAGAATCTTATTTGTTGTGGTCTTCCAGTAAATATGGCTTCCACATTCTCCCTCATGCAGCTCATGCATGATTTTTCCTGCGTCATTCACAAGCAAACATTTAAGCAATATGCCAATAAAATTTTTCCAATATAAAACTCCATCCAAAATGCAATAATTTAAAGCTTTTTGTTTCAAGAATCTAGCTTTAGTATTTGATAAAGAAGGAGGAGTATTAAGATAGAGAAGCACATATATGATATTAACATACCAAGGTGAATTCATAAATGTTTCTTCAATGTATGGAGCTACGAATTGTTCTGTTTCTTCTAAAACATCAACCATGTTCATATCTAGTGCTTGGAAATTTGTCTTAGCCATGAGTTTTGCTAATCCCTGTCCTTTAATCAGTTTGGTAGGCCTGATTTCTAAGTCATATTCTAAAATTATAGCAATCCATTTTCCCCTTTTACCATCGGGTATTGATTTAGAATATCCTTGAAAACTACATGTGAGACAAAAGCAATGATATGAGAATGGAAAATGTAGACTCTGAAGTATTTCAATGTTTTTACCAAGGCTAAGGCTTGTTTCTACATGATGTTATATTTGAGTGGAGAATCTCTTAAGGCCCTAATAAAAAAGGATATTGGTTGTTCTTGCCCATAATATTCTTTTGCAACAATACTGCAGCTATGGTGTGTTCAGATGCAAAAGAAAATATGTAAAAATCCTTGGTGAAATCAGGACTGATGAAAACTATTGTTTGAGTGAGATCTTATTTCACTAGTTCAAATGATTGTTTAGCGTGTATTGTCCATTTAACATCTATTTCTTTCTTAAGCATGTTTGTGATATTTATTAAAAGCTCAGCAAGGTTGGGGATGAACCTCCTCAAAAATTTGATCTTCCCAATGAATGATTGTAACTCTTTGAGGTTTCTAGGATGGTTGATTTTCAATATGCCATCAATCCTTTTAGGGTCTACTTTGATTCCCTCTTTAGAAATGATGTGCCAAGAATTTTTCCTTCTTGGAGACCAAAGAGTGTCTTTTTGGGATTCAAAGATAAGCCATATTTTCTACATTTCTCAAAAACGTTTCTCAAATGAATCAAATGTTCTTTATCAGTTTTGGAGAAAACAATGATGTCATCAAGGTAGATGATTATAAAATAGCCTATGTCTTCAGAAAAAGCTATGTCCATGGCCCTTTGAAATGTGGCGCCTGCATTCATTAAACCAAATGGCATTTTAACATACATGAATGTACCCCAAGGTGTAGTGAAAGTAGTTTTATGTTGATCATTTGGGAGTACTAGCACTTGGTTGTGGCCTGAGAACCCATCCAAGAGTGATATTCTCTTATAGATCCAACTACCTTCTAAAGTATATGGTCCATTTTAGGCAAGGGATAATTATCCTTTAGGGAGGCTCTATCTATATTTCTGAAGTCAATTCAAAGCCTGATTTCCCCAGTCTTCTTCCTAATAGACACAAGGTTGGAAACCCACTGTGTAATATTCCAAAATTTGCATGCAGCAATTTGGAATATTGAATTTTTCCATTGTCACTTAGGAGATGAATAAAAGGGTGAGAAGACCCATGCATTACAGAAATAAGGATAAAATCCCTCATGTTGTGTAAGGGGATCATAATGCCAGCTATATTTTACACTCTGTAATGTCCCAAATTTTTCATGAATAAATTGGGACATTAATTTTTGCTCATATTGTATAGTAGGTGAATAAAAAGGAAGATGAAGCCTTTTTAATATGAATAAAACCCTTCCTAATGTAAAAGGGGCCTTTTTAGCATCTTAATTTACACCTCCTAGTGTGAAAAGGGCCAAGTGTATGGGGATAAGGTCAGGTTGACCAAGTCAACCAGTGCAGCCTAAGGAGGAGTAGCTTGCCTAAGAAGACAACGTAGTTTTAGAGGGAATAGATTCAAATGAAGATGGAAACCCTAAGAGGTGGGACCCAAGGTGAAGGAGCTCACAAATTCATAAGGAGTAGAAGGGTAACATTGTGGGTCAAGCTTGTGTATTTCGATTTCATATCTACTTAGACATTTTTTGCAAACTCCTCCTGCTTAGCAGAGTTTGGAGGAACTCCTGTTTAGGAATTCCTCTCCTCCATTGAGTGATCTATTGAAGGGGTTGTGCTTCATTTCTCCCACATTTGTATTGTAGGCCAATCATTTCCCACACCTACAACATTATTTCTATAGCAAAGTATGCAATGTTGTTGGGCAGTGCAGTGGGAGGGTTGTTTCATCTTATCTTGTGCATTTCTATTCAGTGGAGGGAGTCTCTCTTGCATTAAGGGAGATGCATAAGAGATTTCAGAGCTCATATCAGATCTTGGCATGTGGCCAACTTATTTTCTATCCATGACAGCGCAGTTCACTGGGTAAACTGCTTTATTTTTGTTAGAGCAGTAGCTGCGGGGTTTGATCCCTTGCTTGAGGGCTTATTCTTTGGAGAAAGGGCCAACCCTTATCCCAGAAAGCTCTATATTCAATTCCTCTTCTGTATTTTCATATTTCAAACATATTTATGTTTAGTGTTGTAGTTACTGCATTTTCCAGCTACATGTATTTTCAGATCTGCACTTGTACACCTTGTATTCCCATGAACCCCCTAGTGGGTGATCTTTATTGTGTATAAAGAGGAAAGGAATCACATTTTCTTATCCATTGGATGATTTTTCATTTCAGATCTGATATGTCACTTATTTATTGTATAAACCCTAGTAGGAATAACACTGGTCTTGTTTCAGCCTTTTCTGCATGAGCTAGACTATGGGGTTTTGAGCTAGATTGAGGTATATTGTTTAGGGAGATCTGTTTATATGAGCTAGATTCATTTTTTTTACCTCTGATTCTGTAAGTGAGACATATATTGAGTCATCTAAGGGACCTTAGTCCCATTTCTCACTTATACAATGTTATTTTCTGGAGACAACTATTTTGTGCTTACATGTTGCTGCCATTTTCAGCTAGTTCACTGTGGGAGATCTAAATGACCTACTTAAGGTTATTTATTTGAGCTTACATTCTGCAAGGAGGTCGAAATATATATTTTATAAGGCATTCTAGTAGTGGGAGGCCTTATTTTCACATCTGCTTCCTTATACAGCGTCCCTAAGGAGCTTGCTGCATCAATTCTTGAATAGGAATAATTACATATCTGTAGACAGAGACTGCAAAGGGCTAGGTAGCCTCTAGTTCTCTCCCTTATTTGGAATGAGACATAACCAGTAAATGCCTCAGCAGTCCATCTCTGGCACAGACTTGTGATTTTTCTGAAAAGGTACATTACAGTGGTATCCGAGCATGATCTCTGGCATTGCCTGTGAGATCAAGCTTTTAGGAAACTAAAAAGGAGCAACTATCTTATCTCAGCATGTGGATTTCAGATCCACCTAGAGAATATAAAGAAGAGGAGAACAAATATGGAGAGGATGAGGTTACTCTCATCCATTTTTCAGATCAGAAAGGAGCCTCTCCAAAGGGGTTCAACCAATGGGAAAGAAAGTTGCAATGAAACTCCAAGAGGGTTTCAAGAGGGGGAAAGATGCAAAGAAACCTCTAGAGGGTTTCAAGAGGTAGGAGAAGATGAAAGCACTTCCTATGCTCATGAAGGAAGTGAAGAATATGGAGGGCCACAAGAGGGAATGGATAGATGGCCATATGAGGAGGAGCATCCTTCTCCACTTGAGGAAGCTTCTACCAGCGCTTTTCAGTTCAGAGAGGAGCAAACCACCATATCAACAGTTGGATCAGCCAAAAAATTAGAGAGAGAGACTCTTGCAGCCATACAAGATGTCTCAAGGATCCACAAAGGTATGCAAAAATTTCCATGCAGAGATATTTCAGAAAATGTCATAGGAGGCTTGGGAAATTTGCATTCACATGGCCCAGGATCGAAACTTCATGCTGATGAAGAGGGGAAAGTTTATACAGTGTTGTACAAGAGGGGTTTGATCCAAGAAGGGATCAACACTCATTCCTTTGCACCCTTATTGAGTTGCATGCAACATGAGGAGTTATAGTGCAAGGATTTGGAGAGCATCATGCATGATGTACCATCTCCTAAGGATGTCTTGTCCTTAGCACTTTTGGATTCTTATGGATTCAAGTGTTTGGTTGATGAGAGGCCTTTCCTGGAAATTCTTCAAGGGGTTACATCTCAACATCCCATGAGGTGTAAGGAGGAACACTTGCTTTGGGATAATGGCAGTCTTCATTGGGAAGATGCAAAAGGAGAGAAGGATTGGGGACAACCATATCTTGATATAGGAGAGTGGATGAAGAGCAAGAGGCTTGTGAGCTACTTGCATATCTATGACACAGGGCAGAAAGAGGTAAAGTTGCGCTGGCTCCTAAGGAGAGAGTTTTGCCATCATGAGACATGTCCTTTTCTCAAGGGTATGAGGATGGAAGGATTTTGGCAGGATACTTTCATCATGGGACAAAAAGAAGTGTGGATACATTATGATGGCATGATCATTATGTTTTCACTACATAATGTGTATGATGGAGGTATGATGAGGCAGCAAAGATCTTTTTTGCTTTGGAGGATTGAAAGAGAGCAAGGGCAAAATTTCTCTCCCACTTGGCATAGTGTTGCAAGGGTGAAGTATGGAACTATCTTGGTGCAAGAGGTGTTTTCATCATGGAAGAGACCCCTCATATATGGCAGCATTATGGAAAATATCTTTGACAAACTACATGTCAAAGAATGAAGCTTGATATGGATGAGAGCCTATGTGTATAGGCCAACAATGTTATCTCTTGGGAGCGGTAACCAATGGATGAAGTGTGCCCAGCGGAAGTGTGGTGAATCCATAACCCATAGGTTCCAGGATCATTTCATATTGGTTGCACTTGATGAAAAGAGAGGAGGTGAGAAGGATGAGGTAGAAGATGGAGTCATCTATTACTATGCTACATTCTTCTTGACTTGGATTCCCAAGTATGAGAAGAAGGATCTTCTTTCATCACCTAGCTCATTCCTCTTCATGGGAGCGTGCCAAACAACTATGGAGGGTTCATTCATGGATCCATACATCATTTCACTCCTGGAATATGGTAAGAATTTTGTTTTTACATTTTATGATTTGTATACTCTTACCATTATCTTGCAGTGCATGCCTCCATAAGAGGGCAAGCTGACCAGATTGCTCCCTGAGCAAAGTTGGGCCAAATTATATGATGGAGGCAGCCATATTTCACATGGCCTATGGCAGATGTTTTTCCATTGCATACATGTTCAGCTAATTTACATTATCATCCATGAGTAACAAAGCATTTTCCCATGTAAATTTCTGAAGCAGCAACTTGGAAAACTGCGCTGCCACTATTGGGGAAACTGTTGGTACTCCATTGCATCACATGAAACCTACATAATTTCCCTCATTTTATTGCTGATAATGACTCCCCTTGCTGATGTGGATCTAATTTACATTGGGTGCATGATTGGAAGGATGATACATCAGTGGGGAGTGTCCTTGAAGGGGAAGGATTCCCACATTTTCTGCATTGCATGTTCTAAAGGGAACATGAGAAAAACTATGGCCACTATAGCTAAGTATTTGTTTTCTTTTGATGTGAGCCATGAGTATGATGATAATTAATTTTTAATCATGGGAAAGTGACTAAATATGACTTGTATTTTCAGCTGATCCATTCAGCCATTTACTTTGTACTAGTGGATGTGAGAATTCTCACCACTAGTCATTTAGCAACATACTACTTGCCATGCCATTTTCTAAAGGAGCAATGGATGAGATTACACTGTGCCCTTTTGAGACTTTGTTTGTATCATACATCAGCATTCAAATCCTACAGCAAGCATCTCATTTGGACATTCTATGATGATCATGTCCTCTTCATCATGGAAGAAATGTTTTGGGGCAGCTTGTTCTTCAATGATGGAGGAGGAATCCTTGGTGGATTGCTCTACATTTTTCCACTTGAGGAAAATAAAATTGCAGCCCATGAAAAAAACATACTCTACAATATTCATAAGTGGAGAGGAGGACAATGTGGGATAGGCCTTCTTTCCTATCATGTTCAGTTATTCAACCCACCTACACTTCTAGAGCCAAAGGTGGAGGAAAAGTTTCATGAGTTACCATGTAGGAGGGTGGCTCATTACATATGGATGATAGCTTGGGGTGGAGGTTTAACATTCGGGAAGAGGAATTCCCATGCATTTTTCACTCCATACCTTGAGAAGATCTCTAGTTCACACATGGTTGTCTCTTTGAGCACTTTCCTTCTCATGATCTTAGTCATTTGGGGTGCTTCACCAAATGCTAGTCTATATGCTTGGGAGAGGCACTATGGAGTTTCATGGATGAGATGGCATCTTACTCTTTGGAGGATCCCATCATATGCTGATGCTACCAAAGGAGGTGAAGAAATTCACTCAGTTCTATCCTTGCAGTTTCTTGAGGACAAGCAACATTTGGGAGGGGAGGACTGTAATGTCCCAAATTTTTCATGAATAAATTGGGACATCAATTTTTGCTCATATTGTATAGTAGGTGAATAAAAAGGAAGAGGAAGCCTTTTTAATATGAATAAAACCCTTCCTAATGTAAAAGGGGCCTTTTTAGTAGCTTAATTTACACCTCCTAGTGTGAAAAGGGCCAAGTGTATGGGGATAAGGTTAGGTTGACCAAGTCAACCAGCGCAGCCTAAGGAGGAGTAGCTTGCCTAAGAAGATAGCGCAGTTTTGGAGAGAAGAGATTCAAATGAAGATGGAAACCCTAAGAGGTGGGACCCAAGGTGAAGGAGCTCACAAATTCATAAGGAGGATAAGGGCAACATTGTGGGTCAAGCTTGAGTATTTCGATTTCATGTCTGCTTAGACATTTTCTGCAAACTCTTGCTGCTTAACAGAGTTTGGAGGAATTCCTCTCCTTCATTGAGTGATCTCTTGAAGGGGTTGTGCTTCATTTCTCCCACATCTGGATTGTAGGCCAAGCATTTCCCACACCTACAGCGTTATTTATGTAGCAGAGGATGCAGTGTTGCTGGGCAGTGCAGTGGGAGGGTTGTTTCATCTTCTCTTGTACATTTCTATTCAGTGTAGGGAGTCTCTCTTGCATTGAGGGAGCTGCATAGGAGATTTCAGAGCTCATATCAGATCTTGGCATGTGGCCAACTTATGTTCCATCCATGACAGCACAATTCACTGGGTAAACTGCGTTATTTTTGTTATAGCAGTAGCTATGGGGTTTGATCCCTTGCTTGAGGGCTTATTCTTTGGAGAAAGGGCCAACCCTTCTCCTGGAAAGCTCTATATTCCATTCCTCTTATTTATTTTCATATTTCAGACATATTTATGTTCAGTGCTGCAGTTACTGCGTTTTCCAGCTACATATATTTGTAGATCTGCACTTGTACACCTTGTATTCCCATGAACCCCCTAGTGGGTGATATTTATTGTGTATAAAGAGGAAAGGAATCACATTTTATTAGCCATTGGATGCTTGTTCATTTCAGATCTGATATGTCACTTATTTACTGCAGAAACCCTAGTAGGAATAACGCTGGTCTTGTTTCAATCTTTTCTCCATGAGCTAGACTATGGGGTTTTGAGCTAGATTGAGGCATATTGTTTAGGGAGATGTGTTTATATGAGCTAGATTCATTTGTTTTACCTCTGATTTTGTAAGTGAGTCATATATTGAGTCATATAAGGGACCTCAGTCCCCTTTCTCACTTATACAGCCATTTTCAGCTAGTTCACTGTGGGAGATCTGAATAATCTACTTAAGTTTATTTCTTTGAGCTTACATTCTGCAAGGAGGTTGAAATATATATTTTCTAAGGAATTCCAGCAGTGGGAGGCCTTATTTTCACATCTGCTTCCTTATACAGCATCCCTAATGAGCTTGCTGCAACAATTCCTGAATAGGAATAATTACATATCTATAGACAGAGACTGCAAAGGGCCAGGTAGCCTCTGGATCTCTCCCTTATTTGGAAGGAGACATAACCAGTAAATGCCTCAGCAGTCCATCTCTGGCACAGACTTGTGATTTTTCTGAAAACGGGACATTACACACTCTCATGTGTGAACAGGGATATTTTGCATGTGGACAAGGCCAAGTTTGACCAAGTCAATGACATAAATGTAAGAGGAGTGGATCAGCAAATAAAAGAGCTCAATGTGAATGTGGTTCAGTATAGATAGCTACATGTGAGCTGGATTGAAGACCCTTAGGTGTGAAAAGGGCTGAAGAAATTTGAAGTGGTCAACCTTGACCAAATCAAACAACGCAGTTTAGAGGAGTGGCTCTAATGAAGGCACAACATAGTTTTGGAGGGAGATTGTTTGTGTGAAGGTGGAAACCCTATTGAGTGGGAACAAAGGTGAGAAGGCTCACTTAGTTTATAAGGAAGAGGATGGCAGCCATTTGGAGGTTAGCTTATGTATTGCATTTTCATGTCTACTTAGACTTTTTCTCTCTTAGCTGTTTAGCTAATATTGCTGGTGCTGCTCAGCACTGAGGGATTCTTGTTCAGGAATTCCTTCTCTTCCCTTTGAGTAAATCTTGGGAGAGATCTGATCCATCATTCCTCATATCTGGAATTGGTTCCAAGCTTTAGTTTACAGGTTCAACGCAGTTTCTGCAGGAGGTTGAGCTGAGTTGCAGGGTGTTGCTGGGGAGGGTTGAGAAACCCATTTTTTGAATTGGTTTTGCACAGGAGGGAGGTTTCTTTCCATCAAAGGATCATTTTGGAGAATTCATAGGCTGATATCAGATCTTTGGCAGTAGGCCAACAAATTACCATCACTTCCAACATTATTCCACTCAGGAATTGCGTTATTTATGCAAGGCAGTTTTAGCAGTGACTCTTGTGGCTCTTTCGGGGAGTTTTCCTGTGATTGGGGGATGGATTCTTCCATGGGGGAGGAACCTTGTTCAAATATGAATTAGATATTAATTATTATAGCCTTTCACACTCATGCACTTCAGCTGTAGTGATTATTCAGTAATTTTCTGAAAATCACCATTTGTATTTAGAGTGTTTGACAAGGAACCCTTGCCGGGTTCTCTTGTATTTTGTATAAAGGAGACCAGATCTCATTCTTCTGAGAATATTGTCTAATATAATTATAGATATATTTTTCTCTACCATTTATATGTGTAAAGCCTCTCTTAGAATACGTAGTCACTTTTATGCATAATTCCTTGTGTTGTAGTATTTGGGGTTTTAGCTCATTTTGGCAATCCTAGGTGTGGGAGATCTATTTAACCCACCTAGTTTGATTTGTTTCATCTCTATTCTTGGATTTAGGTTGTATATTGGCTGATATACAGGATCCAAGAGTTAATTTTGTTATTTTATAGCATAATTTCCTGGAAATTTGTTTTTAGTGCATGCTTGCTGAACTATCCCGATTTTTGGATATTACACACTGTGAGTATCTAAGGGGAACTATGATCCCAGCATCATACATCTTTTTTATTTCTTTCTCAACTAGAGGTAATAGAACAGGGTTTATCCTTCTTATTTTTTGTTTGAAAAGTTTCTGATTTTCTTTAAGAGAAATTTTGTGTTGAATGATGCTAGTATCATATGATTTCATATCTTTGTACCCCCATGCAAACACATCTCAAAACTCTTTGAAAAGTTCAATATATTGCTGCTTTATATGAGCTGGAAGGGTGCTAGATAACTTGATTATTTTGGGTTCAGTTAAGCTACCTATGTTATGTTCTTCTACATTGGTTTCTGTAGGCTCCATCTTTGGTTTTTTGGCTACATCATTGAAATCAGAAAGCTCTTCTAGTGGTGTATGGCCCCTTGGTATTGTATCATCTTTGCATTGTAAAACCTCAAGGTCCTTTTGGTATGGATTGTCATATAATTATGTCTTAAAAATATGTTCAAAACAGTTTATATCAGTAGTATAAGACAACTTTGTTTCAAGGATTTGTTCTTCATTAAAACAGTTTTCTTCATGGCTTGAGCTAGGTTTTGGTATGGAAAAATGATTCCTTGATTGAAGAAAGTCATCAATGTGTTTTTCACCCTCGAACACTTGCCAATAGTTTTAATTTTTAGGTACTGTAGGCCTATTTTTTACTTTGACATTAAATTGCTCATTTATCTGGGGTATTTGGCAATTGCTGGCAGCAAAGGCAAGTTCATTTGCAAGGTTATTTTGGGCTCTTGGGATGAAGATGAGTTCATATTTTTCAAAGGTTTTTAGGAGATCTAAGGCAGCATTCCTATATTCTCTTAATCTTGGGTTTTTGGCTGAATACTCCCCTTTTATTTTCCTAATGATCAGCTCTGGATCTCGTTGGACTGATATTTTCTTGGCTCCTAAATCTTTGAGCAGATGTAGGCCAAGGAGGAGGGCTTCATATTTTGCAATGTTATTGGTGCATGGGAAATAAAGTTTATAGGAATTTCCTTTGTTTTTATTATGTATCCATACACCAGCTCCTGAACCTGTTTTGCTACAAGAGCCATCAAAGCTCATTCCAAATTGTCTCTATCTCATTTTCACTTCCCTTGTGCTGTTCAAGGATGCTAAGGTTTGAGCTGTTATGTGTTTGAGTTGAGGGAAAATTTGATTGTTCTGGTGGATTGAATTCTTTCTTGTTTTCCTTTTCTTGTTTGCTGATTTCATCTTCATTATACAAGATAAAGGATTCTAGATCTGAATGAATGGAGTAGACAGGAGTGTTGTTGGGCCTATATATATTTCTCACCATATATTTCATATGGGATTCCCTGTATAATATTCTGGTTTGGTTAAATAATGGGATGGTGGCATAGGACATGTCCATTTGAAGGCTCCCCTGAAGTTTGGATCCCCATGATCTAGATAGAAGCATGCCATACTTTGGGGGAGTTTCAGCTACTACTATGTCCATAACTAGACCTTTAGCAGGAATTTGTGCCAAGTTGACACATAAATATTTGATTAGGCCCAAGCATTTGACTCTGCTTGAATCAAAGGAATATAGGTCCTTATAAGGTTTAGTCATTTCTAGACCTAGGCTTTCCATTACCACCTTTGGCATAAGGTTATGAGAGGCACCTGAATCTAGCATGGCATTGTGTAAGATCTTATCATGTATGTTCAAGGTAACATAGAAAGGAGGGATAGATCCTTGGTATTTTCCTACAACTTCAAGACCAAACAACAATTCTGGTTTGTCATCTGTCAAGTTCAAAGTATTAGTATCACTTCCTATATTCAAAGCTTTCAAAACTTTATTTTTATATACATCTGTTGTAGCCTCTACAACACCCTCCAAAAAACCCACTTTAAATTTTTTTGGAGCCCCCCTTTGAACTTAAAGAAAAAACTAAGTTAGGAGTCCAGAAGGCTGGGTCACAAAGTCGCAAAACTTCTTCTTTGGAAAAACCGCGACCCCGCGACCCAGAGGTCGCAAGGTCGCAAGGTCGCAAAACTCTATATTTCAGAGAATCGCGACCCCGCGACCTCGCGACCCTGCGACCCAGAGGTCACAAGGTCACGAGGTCGCACATCTCTCCAATATCCCGAATTGCGACCTAGAGAGCCCGCATTAAATGCCTGCACGTGATACCTTTTTATATAAAGGAGGTCGCTAGGTCGCATTTTTCACATTCGGCGAATAGAAAGAAACGGCTCTGACAGGTTGACTGGCGCGATTTTCCTGGGTAAGTTGCCGTTTCCCTCTTGCTTTTTCCTTTGTGGGCATTTCTTGCCAAACCCATGTCTTCTTAGACCTTTAAATTTCCCTCTGCATGAGCTATTATGTTATTTTCCGGTTTAGGGTGGTTTGTTTAATCTTGCCTTCACCACAACTGCCCAAGCTCACCACATTTCTTGTCCAGATTCTCATGGCCTTGTTCCCTGCTCCCAAAGCCATCCCTCAACTCTACCTGGACCCTTTTAGCTTTATATGTTTCCAGTTGGAGGGAGAAAGCCTTCACGCCGCGCGCACCCAAAACCCCCCGGCAAGCCCAAGCGCGACCTGCGACCCAGCGACCTAGTCGCGAGGTCGCATTTCTTTTGGTTTTCGTGATTTGCGAACCCGCGACCCAGCGACCTAGTCGCAAGGTTGCAAGGTCGCATCTCTTCCTTTTTCTGCGATTTGCGACCCCGCGACCCCACGACCTAGTCGCAAGGTCGCAAAGTCACATTTCCTGATTTTTTCTTAGATTCGTGACTCAGCGACCCAGCGACCTAGTCGCAAGGTCGCAAGGTCGCATTTTCGTCTTTTTGCATGATCCGCGACCCCGCGACCTTGCAAACCAGTTATTCAATTTTGCATGTGTCTCAGCTAAAAATCATTGATAAACTGTAATCAGCTTTATATCATCATGTCGTTCTTATCTTGGGATTCTTTCATGAATATGGCAGGTGAACTCGAAGCAGACACGGAGTGTATACCGGTCCTATCTGATTCCAGCGACATGGGACCCCTAGTGTCCTGGAAGAAGGACAAGAAATTGGCAGAAGAAGTTGTAGAGCTGGACATGGTATCCCCACCCCCGATATACAGGGATACACTATGTACATTTGCAAAAGGGGACAACATGCGATGGTACCAAGTGTACCACGAATTCGCTCCAGCAGAATTCCCAGAAGACCTCCCGGATCGGGAAATATACTCGAATGTCAAAAGGTCTAAGCTTCATCTCACAGTCACTCATCCGACCATATTTCCATGCCCAGAGGTTATAGACTGGATCATACAGAGAACGGATCCCAAGAATTTTGTGATCCGAGACAGCGAAGGAAAGGCTTTCGCAACGCTCGTAGGCTCGGATGCCCACCTCTATTACTCGTTGCCTCGCCCAGAAGAGCACTTCACAGAAGAATGGGCTCTTGCTCATGCAGTCCCTGTAGTTGACACTATCATACAATGGTGGGTGGAGCCCGAGAAATTTAAAGTCAAGAAAGACCAAGAATATCTGGTGGCTAGCCTGAGAAAATTATATAAATTAGTAGCCGCCATGCTTTGCAGACTGTACGGGCGCCCTGATTGCACCACCTTCAGCGGCACTTGGGCTACTATCATGGAATATGTAACGGTGCATGGAACCCGTTTCAACTGGGCTGGCATATTGATGACTTCAATTCAGAAAAACTTGTCCTCGGCATTGGCCCCACATGATGGAATGCCTACCGAATTCTACATGGCCTCTTACCTATTGGATGTTGTCTGCGCGAGGTTACACTTTGAGTGATGGGCACACAACTGGAATTCCGCGCAGACCCGTGCAATTCATCTGCAAACCAAGGTGTTTTGGGAGTCCAGGTATAAACAGGATATAGAGAAAATCTCCCAAGTATTTATCCCCGCTCTATATAGAAAACTATTTGTTCAAGACGCCCCCTGCATGTCTTAGCGGGCCAGGGAGACTCTAAGCCAAGTGGCACATTGGTTCCCTTTCGCCAGATATACTTTCATCCGAGTCTTTGGATCTTTCAGAGCACCACATGCTATGCCTCGCTTCATTACAGACAAAATGCTCATTCAGGAGGTATGCTTCCAAATGTCCCAGGGCTTCTCCAGTGTCCTGTCTAAAGGTAAAAAGAAGTCGTGGCCCATGCTACCCCTCACCATCGGCACGTACACAGTTAAAGACTTCAAATATGTAGCAGCGGAGGGAGAAGAGATGAAAAGATATCACCTTGGGGCTCTAGAGCACCGAACATACGACCCGGAGAGAGTAGTTCCTAAACACTGTAAGAAAGCTAAATTCAAATGGAACTACCAGCATATAGAGTGCCCGAAAGAAGACGAAAGAAGGAACTAGTACAATGCCGAGAGACAACTTGCTCCGGGGGCAGACTTTGGCCAAGAGGATCCGGATGATCAGAGCCTGGAAGATAGGAGCCGTCGGTTGGGAGGTGCCTCTTCCTCTCTACCCAAAAAGTCTCGGACCAGCACAGGGCTTATTACATCTATCCAACAGAAAGAAGCAGAGGCAAAAGCCGAGCAAGAGAGAGAAAAGAAGATAAAGGAGGACGAGGAAAAATGCAAGAAGAGTTTGAAGCAGAAGAATAAGCAGGCCGAGGAGGCCAGGAAAGAAAATGAGGAAAAGGAGGCACAGGCCGCAGCAGAACGAGAACTCAAGGAAGAGCTAGAAAGAGTAGAAGCTGAACGCCAAAATAAAGCAGAACAAGCTGCTGCAACCGAGCGGAAGAGGAAGGCCGAAATAGAAGTAGCGGCAGAAACAGAACACCGACGAAAGGAAGAGGAGGAAAAGAATAGAGAAGAAGAAGAGGATGAAATGATAGAAGACATCGAGGTGACTCCCCTCGAGATATCTCTAGGCAGTACCAAGCTCTCCGATGTTAGTTCCCCCTAGGGCCAGGAAGAGGAGGTATTCGACCTCACCAGACTCACATTCGATCAATTCTCTTTCAAAATCCCGCAAGAGAGAAGAAGGTCTCTGGCGCAAAGTCCCTCCGCCGCATCCACAGTTGCAACCGGCAAAGACATAGTCCTTGATACCAGGACTAATCCCGTGATGATAGCATCGGCAGGCATGGATTTCGCCGCAGCCACAGAAGAAAATGTAACCAGAATGAGTAGGGAAATAGTCTCTTTGAAAAATAGACTACAAGCAGCCGAGTAGCGGGAGAAAAGGGCAGAACAGGAGAAATCAGAGTTGAAAGCAGAAGTTCAACAACTCCGAAACCAGACTCCCCTGGTCAATGAAGTCCCACTAGCCATAATAAAAAAGTGTGATGTGTTAGAAGCAACCATGAGGCAGGTGTATGGAGAAATGTTCACCATCAAACAGTCACCCCATTGGTAAGAGCACGAGCAGAAACTAAGCAAAAGCATGAGTAGCTCAAGGAGGCCTCACAGGCCTTAGACAGAATGATGGATTGGATAGTGCGATACCCTCGGGCACCTGAGAATTTTCCCAAGAAGGATTGGATTCATACACAGAATGCTAAAGTCCAGCTCCGTATGAAAATGCAGTCTAAGGACAAACTATCCAAGGACTTGGATAAAGTAATGTCTTCATACAACCACCTGATCAGCGACATCGACTCGATGCACACTCTTCACCACATTCCTTCGCTTGGGGCATTGGACGAATAGAAAGCCTGGGAACAAGTGGATCAAGAAATCCAGTCATTTCTGCAGCCCATCAAGCAAGCTGATGCTGCCCCCGAGCTCGCAGCATCTCAAGAACATCTGGATCAGTTTCTTGTCACACCAGTTCGGATTTATACCAAACTTGCCTCTCTTTCCAACCAGATCTCACAAAAAAGGGAAACTCTAGTTCCAAATGCTTTGGAATGCATGCATCGGTTGAAAGAGGAGGTCCCTCTTGTTTCCCCCATAACAGCAGAGTACCAGACATGGCAAGGTTTCCTCAAAGAGCAGCAGATTGACGCCCCTAACCTCACCATTAAGTGTCCATCTTCGTAGCCCGGTAGCAGCAAGTCATTGGTAGCAGTTAGAGGCAGGTTGCAGGTCGCACCGCTCGGGCAAGTCGCAGGTCGCACTGCCTATTCAGGTTGCAAGTCGCACACACCAGACAGGTCGCAGGTCGTAACCTCTTCCAGGTCATGAGGCAACTCAATAGGCAGGCAGGCGAAAATTCGGGAAACCCAAAGGGCAAGTTTTTTGCTATAAAACTCCCTACGGGGAAAGTGTAAAGGGATTTTTTCTTTTGGAAACTTAAGAGCTACATGGCATTGTATTGAAAGATTATACTCTTGTGCATATGAATACAGATACTTGTTAAAACACCCTATGGTTATGATGTGTTTTGTTGTGCGAACACTATGTGTATTTTCTTATACAGTTTCAAACATCTTTTGATTAATGAAGCTGCACTCTTCATGTCATCATTTATGCGTCATGGCTATCTGTGTTGTATCAATGATGTTCAATTTATCATCTGCTCTCTTAATGAATGTTAATGAACTATTTTATTAGCATTTCGTTTTATCTTTCAGAAAGTAAAGGGATATCTCACCATAAAGAACTATTTCTTTTGTGGTCAGACTACCTTATAAGCATTACCCCAAAGATGTGTTGCTAACGACACCTCCTTAGGTGTACATGCTTTATTTATGGTCTTGCTACGCATAGTGCTTTATTCATGTTTAATACATCAATCATGTATTCTGTTTCATGTGAATAAGTGTGTGTCCGTAGGTTCAATCAGGTTCTTTTGAGACCGAAGGGGAAGGTGACTTAAGCGGTAGCCGGACCCACACCCCGGACGGGATCCCTATTCCAAATGGTTCAAGGTCTAATTTGGAATTTCTACTGGGGAGATCCCCTACTGTTGGCCGGACATATTTTCACGTCAACAGAATTGGCGCTAGAAGGAGGGCCGAATGGTAGCCTCCGAGCATACAACCAACTTTCCATCACAAAATCCCCACGGGGAGGTCATAAATGATGAACCTATCCCTCCTCCTGGGGAAGATATTCCAGGGGAGGAGGCTCGATATTTCGAAATCACCAGAGCGCAGTTGAGAGCCTTGCACCCAGCTGCCCGCAATCTCATCAGAGATTTACGATTTACCCCAATCATGGAATTCCTAGCCCACACTAGGACCCCTGCTGAGAACATCACTCATAATGGTGCCCTAGTGAGTACCATACCCCAGCTCGTGAATCTCATGCTGGAAGACCTCGGCACTGCTGTTGAGGAAAACGACCCGATTCTCCAAGAGGGCGAGGAATTTGGCAACACCGAACCTTTCGTCGACTCACAGCCTAACCAGACCCGGAAAAACAACAACCAGGCACACCCCCCACCTGGGGAGGGTGAAGAAGACAGAGGCCGAGGAAATGAAGGCGGGGGAAATAGAGCTCGCAGAAATGAAGGTGAAAGAAATAGAGCTCGCAGAAATGAAGGTGAAGGAAATAAAGGCCATGGGGCTAGAGGTAGAGGAGATAGAGGCCGAGGCCAAGGAAACCATGCCAAAAACTGTCACCCAAACCCAAATAGGCCTCCTGTCCACAACTGGGGATATCTTAGAGACTTCCCTTACCGTGAGAGACATCAAGACGAACACTCTCACCATGAGTCAGAAGCATCAGTGTCAGGTTCGGGAGGTGAATCTGAGCCTGAGTTTAGGCACCACCAGTAGGCTAGGAGGGTGCAACCACTAGCCTGGATCACTCAGTCCCCATTAAATCGTTTGGGCCCACTCCACGATCTGCCTAGGCATCCGGAGAAACACCTCCCCAAGTTTGATCCTGAGAAAGGCACCTTAGCTGAAGATCATATAAGCAGTTTCTATTTGTCTCTACAAATCATGAGAGTTCAGTCTGATGACGTCGCATGTCGACTGTTTCCCCACACTCTTGAAAACAAAGCGGCCACATGGTACCACTCCCTCCCCAGTGCCTCTATTACTTCATGGGACCAATTCCGTCGCGTGTTCCTGCAGAAGTTTTCAGAAGATAAAACTCCTTCCATGCTCCTCACGGAATTCAGCACCATCAAGTGTCATAAAAAAGAGAAGGTTAAGGACTTCAACCAGTGCTTCACTACCATACTGCAGAAATTTCCCCCAAACCTGGCATTGGATGACTCAATCACCATTGACTACTATACCAAGGCTCTCCCTAGGGACATTGCCGTTTTCGTCAAACGTGAAGCCCGCGCTACCCTTACGACTAATTATGCGGCTGCTCTTGCTGTGGAGAAAGACATGCTTTCGATAGGAGCCATCGATCACAAAGGGAGAGATGATCACAAGCCAATCACGAAAAAGGGCCAGTCCTCCACTCCTAAGACCACGGATAGGAATAAATATGCGTTTGATTTCGAAAGCATGGCAAAAACCCTCAAGCTCTTAATGAATGAAGTCTCTGACCTAAGGAGAAAGGGCATAGAACCCACGACTAGCACTAAACCACCCAAACCCTTTTTCAGAAAGAGAAATCCCAACACCAACAGACCTCCGTCTAACTCGAATACTGCTCTCAATGTGGAAGAAATAGGGAAAGATAACTTCTTTTATTTCCACCAAGCTGCCCACTCTGAAAAAACGTGCCCTCAATGGATTGGCAGCATGACAACAGTAGTTAATCAGCTTTTAGATGACCAAACCCCGGGGGATGTGATGGAGGATGATGTTTCCGATCACGATGAAGATTCGCCCCCGAATGAAGAACCAGGGTCCTCTGTCCTAGCTTTTGACATAATCCGAGGGGGGGACAACCTTACCTCCATTGATATCAACATGGCAGACAATCCCAAAGGCCAGCCCGTACGGAATTACAGTCTAAGGAGCAAAGGACCTATTCCCGAGCAATCTTATGAAGACAAGAAAAGGGCTTTCCTAAGAAAAATTCTGCCCCCAGGGAACGGAAAACAATCTGCCCAGGAGAAGCCCGCAAATAACATTACCCGAGCAAGTCAAAAGGGCAAGCTCCCGGCAGAATCCCCAAAAACCACTACCGAGCCTAGCCCTCAACCAGATTCTAGCTATAACATTGTTGAGGATATGAAAAAAACAAGAGCAAATATCTCTCTCTATGAGCTTGCCCGCATTACGAACCAAAGAGAACTCATTCTAAAAGCTTTCGCCAATACTTCAGCTACGAAGAATGTGAGCAACACGTCTGCGCAAGCCGGTCCAGATGTCCAGTCTATAGTAAACGCCATCAATACGAACTCAAGAGGATCCACCCCTCCTTTCCTTTTGTCCTTCGAGATTTTTAACTTCAACGTTCACAACTGTCTAGTCGACTCCGATGCCTCTACAAACATCATGCCTCTATCTGTCTGTAAGAAGCTGAACATTCGCCCGGAGAAAACTGACGCAAAGATCATACAACTCGATAGATTGCAGGTGCCAGCCATAGGAGAGTTGAATAATGTCATCATCCGCCTGTCGTCAGACTCTAGGGTCCATCAATGCATTGATATTGTGGTTGTTGACATCCTTGAAGCATACGGTCTATTGCTTAGCAGAGACTGGTCCAGCAAGTTGCAAGGCTATTTCGCCACCGACTGGTCCCACTTGTGGCTTCCTTACAAGGGGCGGAATAACCAAATCAGGGTCGAAAGTGAACCATATATGAAATACACCGTGACTGATTTGGATGCCGCTAATGAACCCATCAGGTTTGGCCAGGAGGAGCTTGGAATGTGTTTTCTGGAAGCCATATTCGGATGTTACCAATCCCCTCAGTCTTCAGTAGGCTCCGAGGTCCAATCTGAACTAGCACTTGTCGCGGAGGAGCAAGCCACCCCTGTCCCACACCAAGCCGAAATCCCTCCGCAGCCTACTACCCCGAAGGAGCCGAAAAATGACATGTGGACCTTGTACTATGACGGTTCCAAGACCCATGATAGAGCTGGTGCGGGCTGCATCTTGCTTGACCCTCAGAAGAACAAATTCTTAATCTCATGTCGGCTAGAGTTCTAGTGCACCAACAACACTACTGAATACGAGGCTTTAATCCTCGGACTTAAGAAGGCACTGGATTTGAAGGTAAAATGCCTACAAGTCATTGGAGACTTCGAGATTATCACTTGGCAGGTACACAACACTATTCACTGTTTGTCTCCACATTTAAAGACGTATAAACAAGAGGTATGGCGAATGATTTCTGCTTTTGATGCATTTGGAATTAAATCTGTTCTTAGAATGCACAATGCAGCAGTTGATACTCTGGCTAATGATACTGCTAGATTTACCCCTTTGAGGGACGATTTTTCTATTGAAGTTATATATAGACCCTCTCTGCCAGATAACATTACTAATCTACGCGTTTTTAATGATGATCAACAGATCTTGGACTTTATGCTCAATGCTGAAGTATTCAAGGACGCAACGATAGACGAGGCAGAGCATGATCATGCTTTACAGAAAGAGCATGATGAATGCAAAGAGAACCCCATTCCCAAGGGGGTGGTGTCATTAGAAAAGCTCTTTGATCTGCAAAGCCGATTCCGCGGCCCCCCAAACACCAAAGTGAAAAGTTTCATATTGGCACATCGGCAAGTGAACTTGGGATCAGATGAGAACCCAAAGTTCCTTAACCTCGGCAAAGACTGTAGTGATGAGGAGACACGGGCCTTCACCCAATTATTCCAAAAATATCGAGACGTATTTGCTTGGACATATGACGATTTACGTACGTACGATACTCGGATCATTCAGCACGTGATACCCGTGAAGGAAGGCGTTAAGCCCTTAAAACAGAAACTCAGAAAAGTGCATCTGGATTTGGAGCCAATGATTCTGAAAGAACTTAAGAAGCTCTAGGATGCACGCATTATTTTCAAAGTTCATCACTCCACGTGGGTGTCAAATTTGGTACTGGTACGAAAGAAGTCTGGCGAGATCTGCTTTTGCGTAGATTTCCGTAATCTAAATCGGGCCTCAAACAAAGACAACTACCCGGTGCCACCCATGGAATAGATATTGCAAGCTGTGTCTGGATCTGAAATGTTCTCCCTATTGGATGGCTTCTCTGGTTATAACCAGGTGTTGGTAGCCGAACCGGACAGATTGAAAACCACCTTTCGGACCAAATGGGGAACCTTTGCTTTCAGGCGCATGCCCTTTGGATTGATCAATGCGGGGGAAACTTTACAACGAGCCATGGATATATATTTCCATGGTTTGATAGGGTAGAGCATGGTGGTCTATTTGGACAACGTCACTGTGTTTTCAAAACGCAGGGGCAATCATTTACGCCACCTCAAGAAAATCTTCGAGAGGTGCAGAAGGTACGGGATTTCGCTCAACCCTAAAAAGAGTGTTTTCGCTGTGGTAGAAGGGAATTTGCTAGGCCACATTATAACCAAGCAAGGCATTGTAGTTGATCCAGAACGGGCGAAAGCCATTGCTCAGATTCCTACCCCAAGCAACAAGAAAGCAATGCAATCTTTCCTGGGGAAAATCAATTTTGTCCGTAAATTCATCTCGGATTTCGCCCAGATAGTCAGGCTGCTGCAGGGAATGATAAAAAATAATGCGATGTTCCAATGGAATTTTCCGGAAAGGGAGGCCTTCGACAAAATAAAACAGGCTATAGCTGAAGCTCCTTCCCTCCAAAGTCCAGATTTTGGCAAAGGTTTTATCCTGTATACTTTTGCTTCAGATTCCTCACTTGTGGCTGTCCTTACGTACAAATATGGCAACAACGATGAACAACCCATTTCTTTCATGAGAACTAGTTTACAAGGAGCTGAGTTGAACTACCCAGAAATCGAAAAGCAAGCCTATGCGGTCTACAAAGCGGTCAAGAATTTTAGGCCCTACATCTTGAAAAATCATGTCACGGTTTTTGTTCCACACCCAGCTTTCCACTGACTATTTGTGCAGCAGGAGCTAGGCGAGAGGCGAGGCAACTGGGTGGCGTGCTTGCAAGAATACGATTTAGATTTTAAACCGGCACACACTGTTAAAGGACAGGGCTTATGCAAAATGGCTGCGGAAGCTGCAAGTTCCCATGGAATTGAAGAAGAATGTTGGGAACAAGAAATCGACATGTACCAGAGTGACCATGTGCCTAAGCAAAGTAGCCCTTCTTGGTATTCCGACATTTCAGGATATTTAGCCCAAGGCACCCTGGACCCTGCTCTAATTTCCCGGCAGAAACGCGCGATAAGACTCAAAGCTACATCTCACCAACTGACCCAGGGGAAGTTGTTCAAGAAACATTACGATGGGGTCCTGTTACGTTGCTTGGAACATGAAGAAGCGCAGAAAATCTTGACCGAGCTGCATGACGGACCAGCTGGAGGTCATTTTGCCGGAGATACTACCGCCCATAAGATAATGCACGCAGGATACTATTGGCCTACTCTTTTCAGAGATGCGCATGCATCTATCCGGAAATGCATCCAGTGCTACAAGTTCGCAAACTGAGAAGCACGGCCAACCGCCCCCTTACTCTCAGTAGTAGTGGAGGAGCCTTTCCAACAGTGGGGTTTGGATGTAATTGGCGAAATCACACCTCACTCTTCCAAGAAACACCGGTATATCCTTACAGCTATTGATTATTTCACCAGGTGGGTCGAAGCAACACCTTTACGCCAAATCAATGATCAGGAGGTAATAGAATTCCTCACGCATTCCATCATCACCAGGTTTGGCGTTCCAACTTCCTTGGTTTTCGATAATGCAACTTACTTTTCATCTTTTAAATTATATGATTTTGTGTTGGAAAACGATATTGTTCTGAAACATTCTACAAATTACTATCCCCAGGGAAATGGATTAGCTGAGTCAACTAATAATAATATTATCCATATCATTAAGAAGACCCTGCTGTCCCACCAGCGCAACTGGCACAATGCCCTTCACAATGCACTTTGGGCTGACCGTATCACTCCCAAGTCCTCCCTAGGCACCTCTCTGTATTTTCTCGTGTATGGAAAAGAAGCTGTTCTTCCTCCCCATCTATCTCTCCCTACCCTTCAGCTGTCCCAAGAATTTCATGGTACCCCATGCCCTACCTTGCAGACTCGAATCGACACCTTGCTGAAGTTGGAGGAAGAAAGGCAAAAAACCTGAGAAAAGTTTGCTATCCACCAGAGCCGAATCAAGAGATGGTTTGATAGAAAATCCGCAGGGAATAAAAATTTTGAGGTAGGAGACCTGGTCCTAAAGTGGGACAAAGCTCATGAGGAAAAGGGGAAGCATTTCAAGTTCCAAGCACTATGGACAGGCCCTTTCCAAATTAAGGAGAAGTTAGGATCCCACACATTTAGATTGCAAACCCTTGAGGGACGAGTCGAGGTCCTCCCGGTAAACGGGCATGACCTCAAACCTTACTTCACCTAGTAGCCCTCCGAGGGCTGTCTTATCCTTGTACCATAGTTCCGTTTTCATTCATTTGTGTTTAAAAAAAAAAAAAAAAAAAAAATTAAATAAATAAATTTTTTATCATAAGAAATGGAAGGACTTGTCGGAGCTACGCATTTGGCATGCTATAGCAGGTTCTATGTTGATGAGAGGCCCCTTCCTGAATGACAAAGAGGTGGTAAGAACTTGCTTGTTATCAGCACCCAAAGGCAGCACACAACCTAGCTTAAGCCATCAAGCAGGGGAGCCCACCTAGCAAGTTTGAAAAGGTGTCTGCAAAAGAAAGTGCGATACGATGGTCACTAGATCGGAAGGGAACAGAGGTACTCCATGCTACGTCAGGACATCTGGGAAAAACCAAAGTCCTCATACCAGACCAGGAGCAACCTCTCTGCAAGTAAAATAAGTCGGGATCCCTCATCCGCCCTGGAAAAGTCGCCCATCTCAAATAAGTGCCACGAGCACATCTTAATAAGTGCCTCAGGCACATTCAAAATAAGTGCAATGGCACACTAATAAAGGGTAAAGGATTGAGAAAGGCTTCCTGCGTAGAGAGGTGATGTGATGACTCCACCGGGGTATTGACCAGGCTCGCTGGCAGCGGAGCAACGTTCATGATTCCTAGGCAGTGACTCTGCCGGGACCGAGAGGTTCGCTGGCAGAGGAGCAACACAATGAGGACAAAGTAATCGTACCGGACCTTGCAGCTGACTGGAGTCCTCCAACCCTTTCGATTCGGAGACCTGAAGGAATGAAATGTGGTTAAGCAGCACCCGAACAAGCCAGAAGGTCGAGCAACCCCGCAAGGTGAATTAAGCTAGGCAGTGTGACCGTAAGGTAAAGGAACAGCTAGCGAAGGCCCCTCCCTCCCCCCTCCAAGGTTGACTGTCGACAGAGAATCTGAATTCTGCCAGTGAATCACCATTTGTTGTAGCCTCTACAACACCCTCCAAAAAACCCACTTTAAAATTTTTTGGAGCCCCCCTTTGAACTTAAAGAAAAAACTAAGTTAGGAGTCCAGAAGGTTTGGTCGCAAAGTCACAAAACTTCTTCTTTGGAAAAACTGTGACCCCGCGACCTTGCGACCCCGCGACCCGGAGGTCGCAAGGTCGCAAGGTCACAAAACTTTATTTTTCAGAGAATCACGACGCCGCAACCCGGAGGTCACAAGGTCGCGAGGTCGCACATCTCTCCAATCTCGGTCGCGGGGTCGCAAGGTCACAAAATTCTATTTTTCAGAGAATCGCGACCCCGCGACCCGGAGGTCGCAAGGTCGCAAGGTCGCACATCTCTCCAATCTCCCGAATTGCGACCTAGTGACCCCGCTTTAAATGCCCACACGTGCAACCTTTTTATATAAAGGAGGTCGCTAGGTCGCATTTTTCACATTCGGCGAATAGAAAGAAACGGCTCTGACAGGTCGACTGGCACGATTTTCCCGGGTAAGTTGTCGTTTCCCTCCTTCTTTTTCCTTTGTGGGCATTTCTTGCCAAACCCATGTCTTCTTAGACCTTTAAATTTCCCTCTGCATGAGCTATTATGTTCTTTTCCGGTTTAGGGTGGTTTGTTTAATCTTTCCTTCACCTCAACTACCCAAGCTCACCACATTTCTTATCCATCTTCTCATGGCCTTGTTCCCTAATCCCAAAGCCATCCCTCAACTCTGCCTGGACCCTTTTACCTTTATATGTTTCTAGTTGGAGGGAGAAAACCTTCACGCCGCGCGCACCCAAAACCCCTCGGCAAGCCCGAGCATGACCTGTGACCCAGCGACCTAGTCGCGAGGTCACAAGGTCGCATTCCTTTCGGTTTTTGTGATTTGCGACCCCGCGACCCAGCGACCTAGTCGCAAGGTCGCAAGGTCGCATCTCTTCATTTTTCTTCGATTTGCGACCCCGCGACCCCGCGACCTAGTCGCAAGGTTGCAAAGTCGCATTTCCTGATTTTTCTTAGATTCGCGACTCAGTGACCCAGCGACCTAGTCGCAAGGTTGCAAGGTCGCATTTTCATCTTTTTGCGTGATCCGCGACCCCGCGACCCTGCAAACCAGTTATTCAATTTTGCATGTGTCTCAGCTAAAAATCATTGATAAACTGTAATCGGCTTTATATCATCATGTCGTTCTTATCTTGGGATTCTTTCATGAATATGGTAGGTGAACTCGAAGCAGACATGGAGTGTATACCGGTCCTATCTGATTCCAGTGACATGGGACCCCCAGTGTCCTGGAAGAAGGACAAGAAATTGGTAGAAGAAGTTGTAGAGCTGGACATGGTATCCCCACCCCCGATATACAGGGATACACTATGTACATTTGCAAAAGGGGACAGCATGCGATGGTACCAATTGTACCACAAATTCGCTCCAGCAAAATTCCAAGAAGACCTCCCGGATCGGGAAATATACTCGAATGTCAAAAGGTCTAAGCTTCATCTCGCAGCCGCTCATCTGGCCATATTTCCATGCCCAGAGTTTATAGACTGGATCATACAGAGAACGGATCCCAATAAGTTCGTGATCCGAGACAGCGAAGGCAAGGCTTTCGCAATGCTCGTAGGCTCGGATGCCCACCTCTATTACTCGTTGCCTCGCCCAGAAGAGCACTTCACAGAAGAATGGGCTCTTGCTCATGCAGTCCCTGTAGTTGACACTATCATACAATGGTGGGTGGAGCCCGAGAAATTTAAAGTCAAGAAAGACCAAGAATATCCGGTGGCTAGCCTGAGAAAAGTATATAAATTAGTAGCCGCCATACTTTGCTGACTGTACGGGCGCCCTGATTGCACCACCTTCAGCGGCACTTGGGCTACTATCATGGAATATGTAACGGCGCATGGCACCCATTTCAACTAGGCTATCATATTGATGACTTCAATGCAGACAAACTTGTCCTCGGCATTGGCCACAGATGATGGAATGCCTGCCGAATTCTACATGGCCTCTTACCTATTGGATGTTGTCTGCGCGAGGTTACACTTTGAGGGATGGGCACACAACTGGAATTCCGCGCAGACCCGTGCAATTCATCTGCAAACCAAGTTGTTTTGGGAGTCTAGGTATAAACAGGATATAGAGCAAATATCCCAAGAATTTATCCCCACTCTAAATAGAAAAATATTTGGTCAAGACACCCCCTGCATGTCTTGGTGGGCCAGGGAGACTCTAAGCCAAGTGGCACATTGGTTCCCTTTCGCCGGATATAATTTCATCCGAGTCTTTGGATCTTTCAGAGCACCACATGCTATGCCTCACTTCATTACAGACAAAATGCTCATTCAAGAGGTATGCTTCCAAATGTCCCAGGGCTTCTCCAGTGTCCTGTCTAAAGGTAAAAAGAAGCCGTGGCCCACGCAACCCCTCACCATCGGCACATACACAGTTAAATACTTCAAAGAGGTAGCAGCAGAGGGAGAAGAGATGAAAAGCTATCACCTTGGGGCTCTAGAGCACCGAACATACGACCCGGAGAGAGTAGTTCTTGAACACTGCAAGAAAGCTAAATTCAAATGGAACTACCAGCATATAGAGCACCCAGTAGAAGACGAAAGAAGGAACTGGTACAACACCGAGAGACAACTTGCTCCGGGGGCAGACTTTGGCCAAGGGGATCCAGATGATCAGAGCCTGGATGATAGGAGCCGTCGGTTGGGAGGTGCCTCTTCCTCTCTACCAAAAAAGTCTCGGACCAGCACAGGGCTTATTACATCTATCCAACAGAAAGAAGTAGAGGAAAAAGCCGAGCAAGAGAGAGAAAAGAAGATAAAGGAGGACGAGGAAAAATGCAAGAAGAGTTTGAAGGCAACGCAGAAGAAGAAGCAGGCCAAGGAGGGCAGGAAAGAAAAGGAGGAAAAGGAGGCACAGGCCGCAGCAGAACGAGCACTCAAGGAAGAGCTGGACAGAGTAGAAGCTGAACGCCAAAAGAAGGCAGAACAAGCTGCTACAGCTGAGCGAAAGAGGAAGGTAGAAATAGAAGCAGCGGCAGAAATAGAACGCTGGTGAAAGGAAGAGGAGGAAAAGAATAGAGAAGAAGAAGAGGATGAAATGATAGAAGACATCAAGGTGACTCCCCTCGAGATACCTCTGGGCAGTACCAAGCTCTCTGATGTTAGTTCCCCCCATGGGCAGGAAGAGGAGGTATTCGACCTCACCAGACTCACATTCGATCAATTCTCTTTCAAAATCTGGCAATAGAGAAGAAGGTCTCTGGCGCAAAGTCCCTCCGTCACATCCACAGTTGCAATCGGAAAAGACATAGTCCTTGATACCAGGACTAATCCTGTGATGATAGAATCGGCAGGCACAGCTTTCGCTGCAGCCACAGAAGAATATGTAACCAAAATGAGTAGGGAAATAGTCTCTCTGCAAAATATACTACAAGCAGCCGAGCAGCGGGAGAAAAGGGCAGAACGAGAGAAATCAGAGTTGAAAGCAGAAGTTCAACAACTCCGAAACCAGACTCCCCCAGTCAATGAAGTCCCACTAGCCATTCTAAAAGAGTGTGATGTGTTAGAAGCAACCATGAGGCAGGTGTATGGAGAAATGTTCACCATCAAACAAATAGTCGCCCCATTGGTAAGAGCACGAGCAGAAACTAAGCAAAAGCACGAGCAGCTCAAGGAGGCCTCACAGGCCTTAGACAGAATGATGGATTGGATAGTGCGATACTCTCCGGCACCTGAGAATTTTTCCAAGAAGGATTGGATTCATACACAGGATGCTAAAGTCTATCTCTGTATGAAAATGCAGTCTAAGGACAAACTATCCAAGGAATTGGACAAAGTAATGTCTTCATACAACCACCTGATCAGCGGCATCGACTCGATGCACACTCTTCACCACATTCCTTCGCTTGGGGCATTGGACGAAGAGAAAGCCTGTGAACAAGTGGATCAAGAAATCCAGTCATTTCTGCAGCCCATCAAGCAAGCTACTGCTGCCCCCGAGCTCGCAGCATCTCAAGAACATTTGGATCAGTTTCTTGCCACACCAGTTCAGATTTATACCAAACTTGCCTCTCTTTCCAACCAGATCTCACAAAAAAGGGAAACTTTAGTTCCAAATTCTTTGGAATGCATGCATCGGTTGAAAGAGGAGGTCCCTCTTGTTTCCCCCATAGCGGCAGAGTACCATACATGGCAAGGTTTCCTCAAAGAGCAGCAGATTGACACCCCTGACCTTACCATTGCGCGTCCATCTTCGTAGCCCGGTAGCAGCAATTCATTGGCAGCAGTTAGAGGCAGGTCGCAGGTCGCACCGCCCGGGCAAGTCGCAAGTCGCACACACCAGACAGGTCGCAGGTTGCAACCTCTTCCAGGTCGCGAGGCAACTCAACAGGTAGGCAGGCGAAAAGTTGGGAAGCCCAAAGGGTAAGTTTTTTGCTATAAAACTCCCTACGGGGAAAGTGTAAAGGGCTTTTTCCTTTTGGAAACTCAAGAGCTACATGGCATTGTATTGAAATATTATACTCTTGTACATATGAATACAGATACTTGTTAAAACACCCTATGGTTATGATGTGTTTTGCTGTGCGAACACTATGTGTATTTTCTTATACAGTTTCAAACATCTTTTGATTAATGAAGCTGCACTCTTCATGTCATCATTTATGTGTCATGGCTATCTGCGTTGTATCAATGATGTTAAATTTATCATCTACTATCTTAATGAATGTTAATGAACTATTTTATTAGCATTTCGTTTTATCTTTCAGAAAGTAAAGGGATATCTCACCATAAAGAACTATTTCTTTTGTGGTCAGACTACCTTATAAGCATTACCCCAAAGATGTGTTGCTAACGACACCTCCTTAGGTGTACATGATTTATTTATGGTATTGCTATGCATAGTGATTTATTTGTGTTTAATACATCAATCATGTATTCTGTATCATGTGAATAAGTGTGTGTCCGCAGGTTCAATCAGGTTCTTTTGAGACCGAAGGGGAAGGTGACTTAAGCGGTAGCCGAAGCCACACCCTGGACGGGATCCCTATTCCAAACGGTTCAAGGTCTAATTGGGACTTTCTCCCAGGGAGATCCCCTACTGTTGGCCGGACATATTTTCGCGTCAACAACATCCTAAGTCACTAATTCAACTAAGGGTATGTTAATTTTGATCTTGGAAATTTCTCCCTCAAGGCTGAAAGGGACTATTGTTCTTGACATATTTACATCTGTTTTATCAACCATAGCTCTTTGAGAAATTCTAATTTTCTAAGGTTTATTAGGACTATTAATTAGGACATATTTGTTAAGGCCACTAGCAAAAGTACTAGGGCAGCTTTGCTCAACACTTTTTTGGTTGTTTTTGTCTTTTTTTAGATCAGCTTTCTTGGCCACAGTGTTGGTATTACTTGCTGTCTTTTTGAGCTGATTGTCTAAAGTTTTCCTAACAACAATATAGTGTTTTTGTAATTTGAAATTTATGGGTTCCCTTTGCTTCTGAGATCATATTGTTTGTGTACCTCCATTATTGCATTTCAAACCCCAATCTGTAATCTTCAGAATCCTCATGGTTATTTTTAGTTTGTTATGAGGAGAAGAACCCTTGTTCTTCTTCAGTGAGGAAGACATCATTCTCACTGTCAGATCCTATTAAATTTACATGATTTTCTTCCAACCTTTCAGTTTCCCTTTCTTCTTCCTGATCTACACAGTTTTGTTGAAAGGGAGGCCTAATTTGGTAATCATTATCTCTTTGTCTATCTTGAATAAAGTCTCTTCTGAAATTAGGATTTCTATTTCTGTTTTGGGGATTAACTTGGTTTTCTCTTGGAGGAATTTTATCATTTAAGTTTATTTTCTCAAGCATTATTTCCATTATCCTCACTAATTTGTCAATTTTGGCATTAGATGATGAGGTTGATGCCATTGTTTCATCTTTGTATGTAACTCTTTTCTCTGATTTCAACCTAGCTCTTTTTTCAATCAAATTTGCCTCTACACTTATTGCTCCCCTTTGCATATCTTCTAAGGTCAAAGGGTATCTTTCTCTTAGCTGGTAGGCCATGTTTGGATCAAAGCCTTCAGGAAATTTAGTTAAGGCCAAGCCTAGTGGAGGTTTCATGTTTGGGGGAAGTGCATTGTAAACACTATTGAATCTAGTGAAATAATCTTGAACACTTTCCCCTATGTTTCTTTTGAGATTGCTATATTCTGAAAGGATTTGGAGAAGGTTCTTTTTTATTTCCCATTTGTTTATGAATGTTTGATATAAATAAGGGAGATCATTTATGCTATTAGGAGTTAAGTTTTTAAACCATTTCTTGGTTTTTCCTCCTAAAATATGGGCGAAGATTCTCATATTAATGGTCTCTTCTTCTATTTCCATGTAATCAAAAGCATCATCCATTTTATCTACATGTTTTTGGGGAGTAGTAGATTCAGTTCCAGTGAAATGGGGAATTCTGGATTGATAATCATTTGGTAAGGGAACCAGAGGTTGTGATAACACTAATGGGGCATACCATACAGCCATGATAGGAAAAAATGGTGGATTTACAAGAGGTGGATTTGTGAAAGGGAAAGTGGGATGAAATGGAGTGTTTTGAATAACAGAAGTATGGATGGGTGTATTGGAAGTACTAGGACCAAAAAACTGATTTTGAGAAGATTTGTGGAAGGCGCTAAAGTGATGGAGAAGCTGAGAATCAGGTGGAGTAGAAGGGGAAGCTTCTATACTAGAGCTTTGCTACAAATCTGTGGGCTCAAGGTCAGCTTGATCTATGTCACTATATGACTTGTTCCTGAATAGGTTCCTTGTATGAGACAAGTCAAAGTGAGGATATTTCAAGACTGTAAGGTTTTTAAGGACAGATCTTGTTCTTTGGATGGTCCTATCAGTAGTTAAATTGCTAGCTTTAGAAGTTTGCCACAAAATATTTTCTGGGTCATCAACTATTGTAGGAGGATTAGGGTCTGGATGAGATCTGGTATTGATCCTATGTGAATCCAGATTTCAAGTTCAAAATTTAAGAGAGGATGAAAGTATAAGAATTATTTTCAAAAGTTTAAACTCTCTTAGTGTTTAGTATCTTGCTAAAAATATGGAACTAGGACCTTTAGACTTCCAAGGACTGATTTGAAACAATCTTAGGGAATCTAAGAGTACTAGTGGAGTAATAGGCCTACTGGGGCTAGTGTAGTCGCCAGGTGGAAATTTTTAGCTCTTTTGAAGGTAAAATATGTTATGGTCCACCACCAATAAGTGATAAAAGCCAAAATAGGAGTATTTTTGGGTTTTTATGAGTTTTCTATGGTTCTTTGGTTTGCAAGAGTGTTCTATACCTGAATCATCATGTAGCTAAGAAGGTGAAACAAACAGAGTCTACTCTAAAGGAGTCTATAATATTTTTGTAGGCCATCATATACTCAAGTCCCACCGTGATCGCCAGAATGTTGGTGTCCTGTGATTTGGAAGATTGGCATACCAAATGACAAGGAAACATGTAACCAATCTTTAGATTTCTATGACCTAGCCTTCCTAGTCTCAGAGAGGGATCTTTCAATTTGTTTGCAAAGATAAGACTTGTTTGATTTTTGAAGATTGATTTTAGGCTAGTTATTAAGTATGAGTTTGTTTGATTGTTTGGTTGGACATGATTATCTAGGAAGCATAGGTAGAAAGAGGAAATATCTAAGTCATTGGGCAATGGAGTCAAATGGAAGTCATGAGAAGTTCATAGATGGATCAGGGAGTATCATAGGGAAAATCTAACTTGGCTAGTGGATCTTTAAGGTCTTTCAGGTGAAATGAAATGGACATCAATGGTTTTTAGAATGAAAGGTAGAACTAAAGGCAATTAAGAATCCTTAATTATATGTACTTCTCAACAAAGGGACTTAAAAACATTATCTGAACATAAAGAGGCATTCAATAGACAGGGATAACTATCAATTCTACAAACTACACTTTAGAAAATAATAATTCAAAGACAAACTTTTCCAATGAAATATTGAAGGCGAGAAACTCATTTAACTTCTAGTGATTTCACCTTCAAGGACAATAAACATTCAAGATTCACAAAAAACTGCATTCATAGAAGAGGAAACTCCTAAACATCTTTGATTACAGCTATGAAGATTTTCAAAACAATTACTTAAGCATGTACAAAGGGTATGATAAGAACAAAACCTCTTTGGCAGAATTTAAACAATGGTCCTTTGAAGGGAGACCTCAGAAACAGTTTTCAAGTGGCAGCAAGTAAGCAAGGAAAACCATAAATCATACTTTGAGACCAAATATATTAAACTATTTAAGAAATAAACAAGCATAGGGGTCCTAGAGAGAAATTAAGAATTATCTAAGAACTCTAGGATTGGTCTGAAAATCTTACCCCTAAAATTTCCATTTTCCTCTTCTTCAATTATGTTGATTTGTTGAGAGGCGATATTTTAAGGTTTTTGATCTCTCTCCAACATTAGAACATATGATTTACTGGAAAATCCATGGAGTCACTCCTATTTATGGTTGGCTACTATAATTTATTTCTTTAGTGTATGACCATCTCCCTCATTGGGAGCATTATAGATTGTGCTTCTGGAGCCCTAATTGTTCCTCTATTTTGTTGATTTCTAAGTGCAATAGAGACTAAGAAAATATTTCTGAAAAAATAATAATTACTTTTGATGTTTATCTTCTTTTAAATTATTCCAATATGTCATTAAGTTATTTTACTTCAGAAATTCAACCATACAAGAACAATAGAATATTAGAAATCACAATGCATAAAGAGAAGACAAGTTTTACCTTGGGAAAACCCACATAGGGGAAAATCCCAACAATATTTTTAATAGATAAATTATTCTCTTGAAAAAGAGACACACCTACACCTTCTAGTAATTAAATAGGTCACACCCTCCAAGTCAAGCTTCCCAACTTGATCTAGAACTTTTCTTTGCTTTCTATAACCTAGAATTTCAGCACTCGTGCAACTATTGGAATCCCAGAACTTTGGTTGCCAAAAATTGCCTAGAAATTTCGGCCCCTGCAACAGAAACTGCCCATAAATATGTGAACTATAGAGAGAGAATATATCCACATGTGTGAGCTTGAGAGATATAGAAATATATTCAATTATTTCTTCTTGTCCTTGAGCTTCGCTAGGATGCCCTAGAAGCTATCTTCTTGAGAGAGTGTGAATTGGTGCCTTGAGGAGGAGGTCGACTTGCCTTTATATAGTTTTATTCTTGGGTCGAATGGGTGTGAATATGACCTAGGACAACTTGAATTGGAGGGAAACTGACTTGACAAACTTGGAGCCAAAAATTTTAATTTCAAAAATTCAATTTTTCTTCTTTTAAAAGTACAAATGGGACTTGACTATATATATATATATATATCTATATATATATATATATATATATATATATATATATATATATATATATATATACTCTCGCATTTAAAATATACTTTATAATAATAAATATAAATACATAAAGTGGCCAAATATACATTATCAAGATTGACAATAGTTACAATATTCAACACTCCCTCTTAATAAGGGAGGTATTTATAATGACTGTCATAGATGTTCTCAAATTAAAAATTTTCTCTAAGAAAAGGTTATATTAAATAATCATTAGCATGATCATCTACCATCAACTTCTGCTAGTGGCCATATCCTGGCTAGTACATAACCCATGGATTATCATCAACCTATCAGGACTCACTCTTCTAGAACGTTTGATCCTCAAATCCCAAGGCCTCTCACTGTGCCAAAATGTTTAGATATTAACTCAACTAGAAAGTACTCACTCACCTTTCCTGGTCAGCACTCTGGGCCAAGACCTCACTCAACCCTCCTTTGGTTAGTGATCAAGCCTTAGTGCTGAAAGATCTCACTCAACCCATCCATGGTTAGTGATCGTGTACACATGATGAAAGACCTCACTCAACCCTTCCTTGGTTAGTGATCAAGTATAATTATTGAAAGACCTCACGACACCCTTCCTTAGTTAGTGATTAGGTCTAATTATTAAAAGACCTTGTGACACCCTTCCCTAGTGGCTGATCAGGTCCAAATGCTGAAAAAACCTCACTCCACCCTTACCTAGTGTGTGCTTGGGTCCAGAACTTTCTCAACCTTTCATGGTGAGTAATCAAGTCTCCTCACTTAGAGGCACTCACTCAACCCAATCTAGTGAGAAATTTGGGCCTCTCTGACCATTCTCCCCATTGGGGTGATGTCCATCCATGCTGGTATCAAGTCAACAATCTCTCTCAACAAGAAGGGTAATATGCACAAGCCCCAACTTGCCTCTAAAGTACACAAAATTCTCTCTGGGTTTTGGCTTGAGGGGTCCTAACCCAGGTTTAGATTTATTGCACAACCAATAAACCCTACAACTACTGGCCCTTTCGACCATTACCTTCTTGTGCAGATCAAAGTCTCACTTAAAGCAGTATGGGGGGGGGGGTGGAGTTGGAACCAGGTTTACGCACCCTGAGGAAGCATTTTATATGGTGGTGCTAAAAAAAATTATAAGAGAAATTATTATATATAACATGAAAGTGCGCACATAAATAGGTCAATAAGCTAACAGATCAGCTTTGTCATAGATTATTCCAACATCAAATGTATATATACTCGCGTGCAGTAACAAATACACTTAAATAAAATCTATTCATCAACAATATACTTCATTCATAATAGACTTAATTTATTTGCACAGGTGCAATTGATCATAATAGAAGTAAAAGCGCAATCACATAACCAACTCTGATCTCAAAGTAATAAACAGAACAGATTCATAGTAATTAGATAAATAACACATCAAACACATAACACATTTTATTTCACCAAAACAATTTGTATATTAATATATTCAACAGTTCCATTACATTCAAACTTCCCTTACAAATTACCCTTATGTGCATACAACCAGGGGAGTCCACACATAGCTGGGACTAGGTCTTCACACACATAGCCAATAGGAGCCTTTCTATCCAAAAGCCCAAGCTTAGAATGAAATCCTTACAAAAGGTTCATCAACATAAGCATGATATTTTATTTACTTAACTCGATCTATCTATATTTATACCAATCTTAGCATGCATATACTATGGTCTTAAACCATGGTTTGAGACCCATAGTTTTACCTTAAAACCCATTTACATAAAATAGTGACTTTGACCTACCCCAAATCCCATTTTGACTCTTCTGCGTAGCACGCATAAAAAAATATATATATGAAAATGTATAAAAATTAACCCCAGGGGACCCCGCTCCAACATACCCCCAACACAAACTCGTGACTCGTCCCGAGTCACTACGGGGTGGGCTCCTTCATCTTCGCTTTGAGCATGGTGACTAAGATATTTAGTGGCAAGACCACCTCAACACTCAGTGCAGTAGTGCCTTGTGCTTCGTTCACCATCTTTTCAGTTGTCAGCCCTTCTCCATTCTCAATGCACGATAGATGGTCTACCCCAATATTCAGTCTCCCCGGATTTACAATAACTTCAAAGACATATTATTGAAACAACAAAAACCACATGTATATCTTCCCCCCAACACATGCTTATTGAACAGGTACTTCAAATCAGAGTGGTCAATAAATATCTTGAAGTGTCCTCCTAACAGATATTGGCAGAATTTTTGCAGTGCATATGCCATCGCCAATCCTTCTCTTTATGTGGTTGAGTAATTACGTTCTGTGCTTGATAGTTTTTTACTTGCATAGGAAATAGGGTGATCGATCTCTCCAACTCTTGGGTACATTAATATATTTCTGAGCACGATGCAAGAGGCATCAACATGCAGAAACACCTTTGACCAATCTGAAAAGATCAATATGGGAACAGTGATCATCTTATCCTTTAGTAGTTCAAAGCTCTTCTGAAATTCCTCATCCCAACAGAATGTCGCATCCTTATTGAGCAATTTATCCATGGGCACAATGATCAGCGCATAACCCTGAATGAATTTTTGATAAAATCCAATATGCCCCAATATTGAATGCAGTTGTTTGACATTCACAGGAACTTCCAGATTAAAAATCACTGCGATCTTTGCGGGATATACCATGAATCCCTACTGGCAGATAATATGACAAAATAGTATCCCAAATGCACACAAAATATGTACTTATTCAAATAAAGTGAGATATGATACTTCCTACAGGTATTAAGCATTAGGTGCATACTTGATACATGCTTTTTCAACAACCCAAACATAGTTTAATCATCAAAGTATACTTCTACAAACTTGTGGATATACTCCTTGAATGCAGCTACTACTACACGTGAAAATATAGCATGCACATTCTTCAATCCAAATGGCATGAATTTATATTGAAAAGATCCCAATTTTTTTGCAAAGGTTGTTTTATTTGTATCCTCTGACGCAATTTTGATTTGATGACAGCCTAAGAACCCACCTGTAAACGAATAAGCCTCCTGTCCTCCTATATTGTCGAGGATCTCATCAGAAAATGGAGTTGGGAAGGGATCATGAATGCAGGCATCATTTAGTTTGTGCAGATCCACACAAATCCTTATTTCTCCTTTAGTCTTCTTATCTTGCACCAACATAGGACTCACCCAATTAGACTCTTCCACTAGCTCTATAATTCTTACTACAAAAAATTTATCCAACTGTTCCTTAACTTTCTGTTTATACTTGGGGTTCAAAATATAAGGGCGCTGCTTCACAGGTTGTGCATTAGATTTGAAAGTGATCTTGATGACCCCGAGATCTCCAATTATCCCTTTCAACTTAGAAAACTTTGTAGGAAAAAGGTCTTGATACTCAGTCAATAGTTTAGCAACCTTTCCTACTATATCATCATCCCAATAATCTCTAATCTTTGCTAACTTTGGTTTCTCTTATGTACCAATATTCACTTGTTAAATCTTCAGGGGCTTCATGACATCCATCGACATAATTGAAGGCCCAACAACTGCGTGATGTCCCTTAGACTCTGGGATTGTGATATTCCTTGGATCTTCTTCAATTTCTTCCACTCTCAGATTCATGCAATTGACGAAATCTCTAATCTGCGAATCCCATGTGGGAAATGCACGTTCTCTTCAGCTTTGAAGTATCAAAGATAACCTCCTAAATACCTTGCAGTGTCTTACCCAAGCAATCAAACCCACTTTCAAAGCTGAGGGTTAAAATGAAACTTTTAGTCAGCGCAAACCATTCATTGGTTCCTCGGCCCAACTCTGTTTCCAGGTACCAATCAGTAGGCACCTTCCCTAACGTATGGATGAACATGTGCACCCATTGTTGACTCAGATTTGTGCCCCATACTTCAATCCATTTATCGAGATGTCTACGCGAATCACCCTTTCCGGAATAATGTTATTCCATTATGGTATTTGGACTCTTAAAGTGAAATCTCATCATTCGTGCATTCTTCCCAGTTGCCCATGTTTCCTCTATGAGTCTCCCACCATCGTGTTGGAGTAGCACATAATGCTATATCCAATGCATGGAATCTTTGTCCTTCTAGAATAGTTCTTTCAAGTTCTCCTAAAAATATATTCACATTAGTTAAACCATCATAATACGGTAATTCTCGTACCTTTGATGATATGCAGTAGAAAGATCTGGTAACCATATTGTAGCACAAAGTAGATACTTCATGTAACTGGTTCTGCCATATCTCCAATTCTTCATCTGAATCTGAGAAGCAAGAAATGTCATTTTCCCAATTAATTCTTCCATCAGTTTTCATGATGATCCAATCATCATCTTGTGCAGTCAGCTTATAGATATGGTCAACATCATCGTCCACGCGCACATGTTCTGTATATCTTGCTCCTTCTGCAGGATCTATGGGAATTACAACTCTGGTTCCATTATTCTCAAATACCATACTTCTTCTCTTTATATTTATGATGCCATCCATATCAATATCCCAATCTAATCGCAACAGTGCAAGATAAGGATCAATATCATCCACAATTTATATGACTTCAAAATCTACAAGCACCTTAACTCCTTCAATTTAAACTACCACCTATGATAATATTCCTAATGGAATGATTTTCTGTTGGTTTGCCATGCGCAACTAAATAACATACCACTCCAATTTAGGATTTCCCATGCACTTCCAAGTTTTCTTAGGTAAGACATTTGCATCAGATCCTAGATCGAGAATGACCTGATCCATCTCACAGGCACCGATCTAAGCAGTCAAGCACACCTCTCGTCCAGTTATTTTTTATTTATTTTTCTTATAGATCTTGTAGACAACTTTTTGTTCCATCTGAGTTTGTTCCTTTTTTGTGCAGTTATCTATCAATGCTTGAAGATTTGCCATTGCCTTCTTGTTACGCAATATTTTTATGCAAGCTTGTAAGAATGAATTTACTTCTTCATATACTGTACCCACATCCATAAGTCTGCCTGAGGTTGATGTTCTTGCTTCTCCAAAACCCTTCTTTTCTTCTACAAAATTTTATTTTTGGCGTTATAAATCAAATCCATCATTTTTATTAGGTGCCTTTCGAATCCAAAATCAACATCTGGCTTCTTCCCCTTATCTTCACCAGTGGCTGCACCGCTCCTGGTAACAAAATTCACGCTAGGATCCTCTTCACGCAGCTCCACCATTACCATCTGAATATTCTGCCTCAGAGTCTATGTTTTCTTATCATGCATCTTAGCAATCAAAACAAGACAATCTTCAATTACATGATCAAACTACCTACAATACCTACATGATTGTTACGTAGGATTTGGATAGTCGCGCACATATTGACCAACATCTCCATAATTTTAGCAAATAACCTATCCCCTTCCTCGATCAAATGATCCTCCTCTTCTTCCTCTTCCTCTAGTTTTGAATCCACCACGCCTAGATGAGGATGCTGGTGAGGTTGGTTCAACTTGCATTCTGTACAACTCAGCTTTGTCAATCATCAAATCAAAACTTTAGAAATGTTGTTCATCATGTCCTAGTGATGAGAATAATATAGAAAACAACTTCTTATGCTCAAGAATATATTTTCTGATCCTCAGATAGTAATATGTTGCATGCAAACCCGTAGACTGACAAATTGTGCACCATAATGGAGGTGTCCCTTTTGGTCCTACTATGCTCTTCAACGGGCTTGGTCCTCCAGCATGCATATAATAATTAAACATAGGGAATTGATCCTTATGATCCCTGATAACTTTACATCATATGCACCATACCTTTGCGCATACCTCCTTTCCCTTGTCTTTTCACAGATTCTGAATCTCCAAATGCATTACTTCTAACTGTCTCTGAATCTGCTAAGTTCTAATCACAACAGGCACTGATGCAGCTTCTAGTTTCATCACAATTTCTACAGCCTCAACCTACGTGGCAATCTTCTATTGACAATGGCTGGTGCATATGCAGGAGCAACATAGCGATAAACCATTCCTTTTGTTGGGTATCATCGATAGTGAATCCACTGTATCTGATAGTGTTCTTCAATCTCTAATCTGCATCCCACAAAAATTCATTCACCTATCGATGAACCTCTTTCAACTCAGTGACACATTTCACGTATGATTTAGGCTTTTTGAATTGTATTTTAAAGTGTCCTTCATATTTTTCATTGTTGCATTAGGGTTCATTGATATATATCTTATATACCAGTCCAACATGTGATCTTTAGAAGAAGTGGATAGCTGCACTTTCTTAACATCATCACTATTAACCTGTTGTGCTCTCCATACATCATCAGTGATAAACCAAAATTGCTTTGTATCTTCATTTCCAATACCTATGAAAGTAGGAAACTTCATAGACACGACCATATATACATCTAGTGGAGGTGGAGGTAGAGGTGGGGGTGCAGTGGATGACTTGTGAGATGATTCTGGATGGAATCTGAACTATGGTAAACACTACATGATTATTCTGATCTTGTGACACTTCTTCTTCTTCTTCAGACTGCGCAGATTCACTAAAGCTACTAGTCTCTGGTTTGTCATCACTAACAGATTTACCCTTGAGATGATTGTACATAAACCCTTTGTAACATACATACATTATATTAAAGTGTAATATATATCAATTAACACCAGATAAAAAAAATATTATTTACCTTAACACACATTACTACTAACTTCATACATACATATGAAACCCATTATGATTTGATGAATTACTTAGCTACACGGCATACATATTCATTCCAAACATGTCTTGTGACTTATAGTCTTTGTTATATGTTAAGTGTTACATTTTATTTCTCTATAATCATAATAATTCTAAAGTTTTGGATTATCCCTGTCACTACGATTTCCATTAACCGTGACAATATACCTCACGATACAATACACATTTTCATTTATTGCCTTTAGATTTTTATGCCATAAATGAGGTGATAACCTCTCTTCAAGATTTGTGAATCTGACAACTCATCAGAGGTTGGTACTTGGCATTGAATTACATTAATATCTCAGCAGATATTCCTAGGTTTATGATTGCATTTGGATTTGTGCCTAACACTTGGGTGTTCTCTGTCTGTCGGATCTCCTTCAGATCGATGGAGGAAAAGGTGTCCACCCAAAGCTGTTCTTTGGATTAAACCCCAAAAACCTATGGACATGGTTCACTTGTTACGCTTCAGGCTATGAGGAAGCTCTGCTACGACGCTCCATACTTTTATTGCTTGCAGGAGCTATTTGGCTATTTATATGAAATACTAACAACGCTTTGTTTTGTTATTTCTATGGAGGTTGAAATTTCGTAGCAAGGTTTCTGAGAAGATTGTGATATTGTTTCTGCTTTGTCGACCCAATGGAATTCTCCCATCGAGCGGCATAAATTTGTCCACAGGAAAATCAACTTCTTTCAGCAAGGTAATATACCATCTTCCTTTCTTTGCGATATTTTTAATCTTTTAACAACTATTACACTACATACAAATGGTGCTACACTGGTTTTAACTTCTTCTCCAATTATTCCTTTACAGGACACAGATTCTCGGCTTCATCCTTGTAATATAGGTAATGCATTTGTTTTCTGGTTTAAAATGTACTATCTCATCTTTTCTTTAGGTTTTACGGCATAAATACTAAACCGTGAACATAAAATTGGCTTGCACATACACTGCTCCTTTCTAAGTTCCAACATGATCATCTCTAGCTTTCCGTTTGGAGCCCATTTCACACTTTGACGCTTATCGATGGTTTCCTGTCATAGGTACCGTAATTGGTTTACTTCATCTCTAAGCTATCCTCAGCTCTAGCATTTGGCTAGCATGCCATCATTACAGTGATTTCAGGTTGCACATAGACAGTTTAGGGTTTTAGGTTTACCATATAGATTTTGATTTGGTATTTTGTAAACAGAAGTTCTTACCCTAGTCTTTGAGGGTTTTTAAGAATTAGTTCAGAGAAGACTCTAAGCACTAGAATTTTTCTGTAACATTTATAATAATTTCTATGCATTAGGAAGTTGCTATAAGCTCAAATATTAAGAAGTACCAGGCATTTATACAATTGTTTTCTGAAGAATACGGTTTAATTATTTCCACGAAAGTTTTCTTCTTCTTACTTGACTCTTTTATGCATCGATATAAAAATGTATATAGTACAAATTTAAGATTTTCAAGAGAAAGTTTAATCTCTTTTTTTAATTCAAGCATTGTATTCAGAATGAAGAAAAAATAGCAATCTACAAAATTTTACATCTTTTCTGTGTAATGCATATATGCTTATTTGTTGACCATATACTGTACAATCTTTCGTCAGCGGCTATGCTATATTAAGGAGTCTTATTCGTTTTGTACCCATTTTCTGGGCACGATTCCTATGTAGTTATCCAGTTATGGAATTTTGCATTCTTCTCTAGATAACAGTTAGAATATTTTCTATATCGTATAACTGAATGTTCCGGTTATATCTTTTGCTATATTCCACAGGTTAAATCCAGAAATTCCATTTATGATTTCTTGTTTCTCTTTAATATTATACCAATGTCATTTACATTTTTGTCTATAAAAAAAAACAATCCTGTTTTAGTTTGATTTTTAAGCAATACTTTCTTTCCTCTTCAAATCTTTTCTGGGTTATTTTCTTTCTCTGGTGACCGGACCACCTTTGTCTGTGACTTATCATAGAATAGGGAGCGACCTTCACAGATTTTTTCTCGCAATATTTCTGTGATAACAACTCCCTACATAGTTAACCTACTAGAATTGTTTATTTTTCCTTCTCACAACTATATTTTTTTTCTATTTAGAGAAGTAACCCTTTTTTTAAAAAAGAAGACATGACAATATATAGGTTACGCAGAGGGGGTTTATACTAGAATGTAAGAACAATACAGTCCCTTAACAACAGAAGGAATTAAATCACTTTAAAATAAAAACATTATCACATTCACAAGTTCTTTCATTCCACTATTCTATAAAATTATTCACTCTGTATTTCTTTCCTGCACCAATTAGAAAACAGAGAAATAATTATACTTATCTGTCACTTAAAATTTTGAATTGATGTGGTTTCCTCCCTACCACAAGTGAGGCAATGACGTCCTCACTCTCCCTTGTGCTCCAAGCTTGAGCTATATAGTTGACAGAATCTCCTGGAAGAGACTACGGGACAATCCGGTCTAGTCTCCAATTCCAGCAATGTCAGAAGTTTTTGGAAGTATTCCACTGTATAACAGTCTTAGGAATCTTCTCCAGCCTTCTTCCCTCGGTTACCGAACATAACCCCCCTACCTCCATGGGATTACCCTTTTATCCCTAGAGGTGAGGCAACTTTTTGAACTTATTCTGTTCAACTAACTCATAATCTTGAATTATTTTAACATCAGCCTTTTACCTTACGGAACCAATTCCATAATCAATTTTTTTTTTATTTAATCAAATTAAATTTATGTTCATTATATAAAAACACATATTAACAGAAAATGTTTGAAAAATCCTAATAATTTCTTAACAAATTGTTAATTATTAAACCAGTGGTTACAACTTCCCCCCTGGTGTTAGGAATCTGTAATTTTAGCAGATTGGTGAGACTAAAACTGCAGAAGCAACATTGTTTCAACCACTTTGGGATTCTAGGATCTAGCCCTCCTGAATCCTGAGAGAGATCTCTCCAATAAGTGAAAAGATGGATTTGTCTTTGAATTTTGGGGTAATAATGTTAGGCTAGTTATGAAGGCCAAGGGTTTGTTTTGTTTTTGGGATGGTTGAGCATGAATACTATTTTGAGGAGAAAGTTATAAGTGAAAAAAGTTTCAAAGGTGAGAAGTTGCAAGTGAATAGAACAGATAGGCTAAAAATATAGATATAACGCTGGTTTTTAGTCTATTGGGCTATGGAGTCATAACAGGGCTTTAATTGAACAACAACATCAAGAGTGATACAAGGGGCAAGTCATCTGCATCACAAGATTATTGAGATTATAATGATGGAATGGGAACAATAAAGTGTTGGAGAGGTGGAAACCGATAATAATTTCACAAAGGATTTATAGTCAGTCCAAACAAGAAAAGCCTCTTAAGTAACTATTTAAAACCAACCAAGTGCAGGGCTAACCCTTGACTTCTTGGGCAAGTTTGTATTAAAGCAGCTTAATTGACAAACAATCCAGTAATCCACATAATTACCTTCAGAAAGTATGAAAACATATAAGAGAAGACAGAGTATAAACTAAATATCAAATAAAGTACTTTTAAACCTAGTCTGCTTTCAGCTAATACCAAGGGAAACTTTCAGAATCTGCCTTTGGAGAAAAGAAGCTAGAAACATGGCAAACCATCACTTTTCTAGTATAACTTTAATAAGAAAATAAGGAAAATAACTTTCAAGAACAATGTTTAAAGAAAATAGTAGGACGAGGGAACTCCAGCGTTCCTAACTGCTTAAACTGTATTAAATAATTCTTAAATAAACAAATTGGAGGAAAACATTGAGATAAAGATTTTCAGTCAGAGAAGGTTACTGATGTACATGAGATCCTAACTCTATAAATGTTGTTATTTATCAGAGAATAGTGACAAATATGACATACATAGTAGGAAAACCATAATAAAGAAAGGGGCACTTCACCAGTGATGTAGACTAGGATCACAAGAAACAGCTTGTTTATTGATGTCAAATCAGTTACAGTACTCAGGTCCAATGTTTCAGTTCAACAATCATCTTCACTATCCAGCCTAACTAATCTAACACAAACAGAGCTTCAAGTGCCAGTGAACACTATTTACAGATAGAAGCCTCAAGCTCAATTATATTACAATGTTCGGCAACCTAATCAACCAACCCCTCACTCATCTTCTGCAGTAGTATATATAGAAGAATGAGGAGGCGAGATCTGATAAAAGATCTCCAATTTACAATTAATACAAAATTAATGGCTTCTTGGCCTTTGAGGGGCTCAATGAAGAAACTTACATACATATCCTCTGTATTAAATGATTTACATAAATATTTTAAGCTCGGTGGGAGATTTTGTTGACCTTTGAGGCTCTGTGTGGCGTCGAAGTAACTCTACAGATGTTTGCCATTAATTTCCTTGGTAGAGTTTCCTCTTTGGCTGTGTTTGAGACAAATATCTGATCCCTATCAATAAATTCGGCCTTTGATTGAATACTTTGAGGCACAGGTGGCATCGTGGTAGCTAGCGGGATCAATTTGCCTCAATTGTGGTGGTGGAGGCTTTCTTGTTGATAAAAACCCTTAAGATTTTCTTTAAACTGTGTTTTACTTGGGGATTAGGCTTTTGATAAACATTCTTAGCCGTGATCCCCACAAAATCTATCTTTAATCCTCTTTTCTGGCATATTTCTGGTTTTTTGCACTGATACTCTTTCACTGTGCTTGGTTCGTGTTTTTCTGCTAGTGTGCAGGGCTGCGCAAGGGTCAAATGGCATCAATGCCTCGCGAATCATTGATAAAACGTGAAGTCTAAACCCTGTGATGGTTTTATTTAGTGAATCGAAGGAAGGAGGATCGTCACCCTTTGCCTTTGAATTTTCTTCGAAAAATGGCGAGAAAATCATTTAAACCCTGCAAAATACAAACAAATATTAAAAAATCTTGCATATATAGGTTTATGGCTGCAGAAGGCACGTGGATGAAGCATGGCCGTTGGATGGCATCATCTAACGGTCAAGATTGATCAGAGGAATCAAAGGGAAGGCGGAAGAAACGTTTAAATCAGAGTCGTCGATCGCACAGAGATCGACGGTCGGGAGCAGAAACGGAAAGTCAAAGCGGAAGATGTTGACTAGGTGATCGAATCAGGGCAATGGAATATGGACCGTCGATCTGCAGATTAGATCAATGGCAGAGATTTATTGAATGCCGCGCCGTAGCCTGGTTAACTGTTGGGCAACTTTGGTGAGTGATAGCCGTTGGATGGGCGGCTCCAGATCGGACGGTGGATGCTAATATCACTCGGGATCCATGTCCGAATGTTAACGAGCGATGGACGATGGTTTTTTGAACAGTGCCCAGGACGCGTGTCATGCGATGAGTGGAATCACTGGGATCAGGAAAAAACCGTTGTCTCCCAAAGGCAGTGCGATGAATACCGCACGATTTTTGGAATGGGTTAGTGGATGGCGGGGACCACCGGGGAGACGGACTCTGCACCATCCGATTGTCAGATCAGATCAACGGTGCGGAATGGTTTAAAATTTGAACCGACGGAAAATTATAAAATAATTAAAAACCCAAAGTTTCAGAAATAACATAAGGTTTTTAATATTTTCAGGGTGGGATATGTATTATGTGTGTTACACCATTTTTTGGTCATCTAACCTACTATCATTAGATGGACCCAAGTACACCATGTAAGACCAATTTTACCCTAAGTAAAATTGCTTTCACTATGTAAAATAACTTAGTAAACCACATTTATTAGGTTGTTTATGGTCTAAACAGGAAACCCCAAAAGGAAATATTAAACAAACCTATATTTGCTTGATTTTCCTCATGGAATAATTAATTAAACCATAATTTAATTATTATTCCTAGTCATGTTTAACCCAAAACAAAGAAATTAATTAGATAAACCTTTATTTATCTTATTATTTTCTAGGAATAATTATTTAAATCTTATTTAGATAATATTCCTTGTTAAATATGACCAAATCACCCACAAATAATTAAACAAATCATTATTTATTTAATTATCCTTCAACCACTTCCTTAAAAAGATAAATAAATCATTTATTTATTTATTATTAACAAATAAAGGGATTTGACCCAAGTCAAATACTTTTTCCTCCAACAAATATAATAAAATATTCCATAAAAGGTGGATCTAGATTTGGTTAACATTATTTTAATCATGCACCAAGATCTAGAATGACCCAATATTTTGTTATAAATAGGAGGGTTTTTCCTACCATTATTCACCTTTTTTTTCCTATTAGATCACTCTGGATCTATACACTTGGTCACATTTTTCTACATTATTTGTTGTGTGAGCTCCCTTTGAGTTCTATCTTTGTCTGGGTTTTCTACACCAATAAGAGAGAGAGATTCTAGATCTGAAGTGCTGAGGACTTCCAAGAACCCATCCCATTGAGGAGAATTGGATACGCCTTCTTGTTTTCCTCCCAGGTGCCCTTAATACAAAAATTCTTTTAAAAATTGTTCTTGTCTTGTCTATTGGATATATGGAGCAAACCCTTCTTTTTACTGCTTAATGTCTTTCTATGCATAGATCTGGTTTTTTGCAGCTCTTGTCTCGATCAACTAACTGCAGATCTGAAGATATTGGCAGCCACTTTTGATGTTAGGGCTATTAGTTATGCGTAGCTAAAGTGGTCTTTTTTCGTACACATCGACAAAGGATTCATACTAACAATTGGCGACTCCACACGGGTTTTCAATTACGACCGCTGTCGTTTTTCATATTCCTGCATATCCAGCTACTTCAGACCCTAGGGTTTCTTTTCAGCTTTTTGTTTTTCCTATTTTCATGTTTTTTTTCACCTATAAAACCCTAAAACATTAAAATTTCTAACTTTCGCGTGTTTCTGGCCCTATTGCGCAGGTGACAGACATCAGCCGCAACTGAGACGACAACTTTTCCGGAAATCTGCCGCCGGGACACCCGGAGCTTTAGGTCGCACTTTTCAGCCTAGAAACTGCGACCTGGACCTCCAGGTCGCACTTTCCAGCCCATTAATCCAAGTGACTGGAAGCGTAAAACACCTCAAAACTCAAGCACTGAGGCGAAACTGTGTCAAAAACTCACACCGGACTTTTTCTCTCGAATTTTTCAAATTTTCTCTGCTTTGTCCAATCCCCATCGTTTTTGTCTCGACCTTCGTCTCTCGCCATTTAGACCTATTCTTGTCTGTTTACTCAACTAAGTAGGGGAATCTGTTTCCTGTGGCCTTCGCATTCTCCACTTTTTGTGGAAGAGTTTTAGCCTCGTAAGTGTCTAAATTTTCGTAGTTTTCACCTTTTCTTTTTCATATCTCGATCCTCCTTTTCGCATCCCCAACTACCCGTTGTTTTCCTTTCAAATCACCTCTTGTAGTTTTTTTTGGACCTCCCTTTAGGACCTCCTCCCTGTCCTTTCTGCTTTTTGCTGATTTCCTCCTTTTTTCCAGCCACCTTGCCTCTGCCTCTTGGTTGTGATCTGCACCTCTTTTCAGCAGCTTTCTCCTTTAGATCCCTGTCCCTTTCGACCCTAGATCTATTGGCCTCTTTTTAGTGTGTTTTGACTAGATTTTTTCTCTCTTTTAGATTAGTTTTGAGAGACCCGCCTTTTTGGGTTGAATCGATGCACTAGTAGCTGTTAATTTTCTGTTATTTCAGCATTATATACTGTTTTTGCAGCATTATTTTCAGTTACGCAGCACACTTTTTCTCTTGCTCTCAAAATGAAAAGGGTTTAAAAATTAAAATTAACGCACGCCACACACTCACCCTAAGCGAAGAAGAGCCTGGTTTACACCACCAGGAAAAGACTTTAAAATCAATTGACACTGTACCTATCTGCCCTTGTTTCGACATTGTAATCACTTGATTCTGCACCTCCTTACCCTTGTGGTCATTCTTCTTCCCCTTGTGCCGTGTTTGTGTTGTCATCATTGCACCCCCAAGGTGCACTTCCCGGAGACTTCTTGTCCTTCACCCTCAGTTTCTGGTCGATCGACCTACTCCATCCCACCGTCGTCGAGCCAGTCCTCCTTCGAGTCCGCACTCCGACTCCTCTTCTGATTCATTGGGTTCTCCTTTTACTTCCGGTTCTTCCCCTGTCACCTTCACTATGTCTGGTCCAGGGCCTAATGCTAGCGGTAATCCTGGCCCTAATGCCGGGACTGCTACTAGCGGAACTGCCATAGGAACTGCCTTGGCTGCGCCCTTGCTCCCCTTCATGGCAGGCCTCAGCCTCCCTGATTTGGACCGGTTGACAAATGACCCTATACACCATGACGCTAGTTGGCCTACTATGCCGAAAAATCTCCCTTCTGACATCCCCAAGTTTGAAGGCCTTGCTGGATAAGATCCTTCAAATCATGTTCGATCTTTCCACATGTGGTGTTCATCTACCTCCATTACCGATGACTCTGTCCGTCTTCGGTTATTCCAATGAACGCTTACAGGCGCGGCTTCTAAGTGGTATGTTGATCAGCCCACTTCTTCTTATACCACCTTTGTGACTCTTGCCCGGGATTTTTTATCTTACTTCCAGCTTCCCCTTCGTTATGACACTGGTATCGAAATTTTGACTTCTTTCTGTTAATCATCTACGACCCACCTATCTGATCATGTCCAGGAATGGCGGAGAAGAAAGAGCCTATGTCAATCCCCTACTTTCGAAGACCGTGTCTACATGGACTGGTTCCTTAGATCTCTCTTGCCTCCTATCGGGAAAGATGTTGCATCGCATTTTCCCCAAACTAAAGAAGCCACCCTCCAACTGGCGTTAAAATATGACTTGATCTACGCTCAGAAAGGTTATGTTTATACTGTTCTACCTGACCTCCCCAGACCCGGTGGTGTCAACGCATAGCGGGCACCTCATGCTGCCGACGGTATCGTTGGTACTCTCTCTCATCCATATGCCCAACCTCCCATGGGTTATGGTTTTCCTGGGGGAGGGGGCAGCACCTCCTGCACTTGTCCCCCTCCTGGTAACACGTATCCAGGATACAACATACCTCCTTTTTTGGCCCAACCTCTTGCTCACCATACTATTACCCAACCCCCTTATTATTCATATCCGCAGTTTGGTGCTCCAGCTCCTCCAGCATCAGCACCTCCGCCTCCCTTGCCTTCTCAACCCCTGCAACAACAGTCACCGCCCCCTCAAGCGCAGGTGGATGCACAGCAGGGATTGGTGGCCACTCAACCTTCCCCTTCTGGTTCCTCCAATTACCAGATCCTCATGATGAACTCTACTCCACCTCCAACCGTCGACCTTAACCTTCAAACTCGGGCCCCTCAGTACCCCACGCCTCTCGCTCCATCTATCCTCGAGTCACCTTCTTCAGGTTCCACAGAGTCTCTTTCGACATCCAATGGTCCCTTGCCTATCCCTCAACCCAATGTTGAGGTTCATACCAAGATTCCTAAAGGACCATTACACCGAAATGTTTCCTCTGGTCGAGATGCTTAGTCGTATATCATAGTAGATGATTTGGCGCAGTCTCCTGCTGCCATTTCTACATTGGAACTCCTCCAGTCGTGCTCTTCTCAAAAGAAGGCTCTAATATCTGCCCTGGGCGCTGTAGATCCTGCTGCTGACCAATTGATTGTTTTCGACGCTCATCAATCATAACATCCTCCTCTCCCTGCTTCCGTCGCTTTCCAAATCCCAGTCAAAATCCGAAATGCTAACGTCTCTCGGTGTATCATTGATGAGGGGGCATCCACCTGTGTGATGTCCGCTTCGGTTTGGAAACAACTTGGTTCTCCTGAGTTGGCCCCTTCCACGATCACCCTTCATGCGTGGGATGGCCACGCCTCCCAGCCCATTGGCCTATTCCGTATTTGTCCTATCACTCTTGCGGGCAAGACTGTTTGCATTGACGTTGAAGTCATCGATGCCCCTCTAGATTACAACATTCTCTTAGGGCGGAGCTACACCTATGCCATGTCTGCTGTCCCATCTGCGGTTTTCCGCAAGATGTCTTTCCCTCATAATGGAAAGATAGTCACCATTGACCAGCTGACATATCATGAGCTAGAATCTCAGACCTCCTCTGAGACGACCATCTCTCCTGTAGCCAATAAGAAAATAGTCGATTCCTTGACCAGTGTCTCTCCCGGCGTCTAAAAAGACTCCTCTTTGCTTGGCACCTTCCTTGGTCTTCCTCCTCCTCCTATCTCCGACCCCAGCTCATCGAATGTTTTCATGATGCAATCGTCTCGGGCTGCTCTCAAGCAACCTGCTTCAGCTAGTCAGCAACCGCACTCTCCGCAACCTGCTCGTAGCCCTTCACCTGCAGCTGGTATTCATGAGCCTCTTTACCCTCCTTGAACGGTTCCTCTAAGCCTTCGCCATTTAGGAGCCGTCCCACCTGGCCATTACCCCTCCGGTCAGATACCGTTCCTAGCTCCCCTACCAGGAGTGTCCACGGTACCGGTCATGGCCACCCTCTCTCTTCCTAACCTGACCCTTGGGCTTCCCGTCTGGTACCTTGATCCTCCAGCCCCAACCTTGCCTAGTCAACCCAAACCTTATCTCACTTTGACCCCGGTTCAACCGGCCCCCAGGACTTCTCCCACCGCAACAGTGCCTCAGTCACCTCAACAGGAACCATCTCCTGTTGCGACCGCTTTGGGTAAGAAGGGCAAAGCTCGCAAGGGGGCAACAAAGGACAAGGCTGCCCTGACAAACCTTACCCCTCCTCGGCCTCCAAAGCATACCATCCAATGTGCTTTGTGTGATATTGTCGGTCACGCCACCCATACCTGTCCTGAATTGCTTCATCTCAAGCCCATGGTTAATGTCGCTTTCCCTGAGTCCTCGGTCCCAGAAGCCTCTATTCCTTTCGCGACCACAGCCACGAACCCCCAGAATATTCACACCAACCACCCCTGTGATTTGTGTGACCTCCATGGCCATTACACCCACCTTTGTCCCCGCCTCACGGACTTCCGCACCTCTCTAGCCGCGGTCCGCCAATTCGAGGCCAAGCGCAATGAGTCCACCTCTCCCATATTTGCGCATTTTGCTTTGGAAAAACTACCAGACATGACTGCTCCCATTGACATCCCCCCTCCTGATGTCAAGATGACGGAGCCTTCGTCCAGCATTTTCTACCTATCATCATCCATGAGACCCTCAAGGAACATTCCCTCTGAACCCTCAAGGAATTTGCTTGACCTTACTTCAGCGATCACCTTGGGCTCAACATCGGCAGATCCTTTATCTACTTACTCTTCTGTCACCCCTTGTGATGATACGCATGTGAACCTCTCTTCTCATGATGATGATTTAGGTCACTTCGCCACGTCAGGTGGTCTTTCTTCCACCAGTCACCCCATCTTATATCACAATGACGACATTATGGAAAAAATCCCCATCCCTGACTTTATCTATTCCCCCTTACATCGAACCCATGCGTTCACACCACATACATCGTGTGGCCATTACATTGAAACCCAATGTTTGGGTAAGGGGGCACCCACATTTGAGAGACCAAGAGAAGAAATTCTCCACAAATCTCCTAGTGTATCTGGTCGTGTAGACTTTAGTACCATTATTCTTCCACATTTAGAAGAACCTCTAGAGTCCCATATCACTTCAGATCACTCTAGGGATGATACCCCTTATCGTTCCCTCATCTTCCCTCAGCAACCCAATCTCTTAGACATTGTTGTTGACCAACCTATGGGTTTTCTAGGCGAGCATCAGTTCATTATCTTCAAATCCTCTCTTTGGGATAGTGACACCAGGTATGCCAACCCGAAAACTTCAAGTCCATTTGCTTCATATATGCAATACTAAAAGATATTGGTAATCCTCCATTTCCTTTCTCAAACTGCATAACAATAACGAAAACAAATGGCACACCACATCATTAAAATGTGTTTATATTCCCCTTTTTCTAAATACATTTTGGCATGACCACACCATGCTTGGGGGAGCCTATGCCCCTCAACCATAACCCTCCTAAAAATTGAATTTCTTCACTTGCAACACTCATACTAGGGGCACCATTTGGCCTCCATACTTATCCATGCTCGTGTTGATGTTCGTCGTGAGTTCCCATCTTGCACTCATGTTTTCATGGTCCCCCATTGGACCTTTACTGTGTGGCAGCACCATCAAGTCGCGCTTGTTTAGAGCATCCAAGTTGAGTCATCATCGCATTCATGGAGTCTATCTCGAGTCCCTTTGTACCCCGCTATAGCCCTCCATCTTTCATTGCTTGGTCTCTCTCTTGTGTCGCACATTATGGCCTTCAGTCCCACTGTCCCCTATCCCTTATGATATTGTGTCAGTCGCTACCATGTCATTCATGCCCTTCATGCTCTAACAAGGGAAGTCATCCATTCGCTACTCATTCCCCTCCATTCCATCATCATCATTGGTATTAGTATGTCCGACGCTCTACTATTTTCTCTCGTGCCTTAGTTGAGGATCTCTCATTGCCTCATCTATGGCGGACCTCCTTCTGTCGACATCAGTTCCTCCATTCTAGAAGACAGGTCTAGAGGGCGGTGTACCTTGGTTCCAGCTTCCACTCTTGTTCGGTGCCTCGGATCAGGCAAAGGGATCTCTCATTACCCTTTGACTTGATTGTTTCTCCACTCCAGCTCCTTTCAGCATGATCGAGATCTGTATGCTTGATGGTTCAGTGATACAACAACAGCTATTGGTGACTCCCAGGTGTGTGTGAGATGTCTCAGCCCTCATGAGGGGGTGGCCCTGCAGGTAGCCCCCCACATGCCCGGATGACCTCTTCATTGCAGCCTTCGATGCAACTCCATATATTTGATGATGTCGGCCTTAGCTGCTTGCAGCGCCTCTTTGATTTGCATGTATCAGTCAGATTTTGTGAGCCCTTCCCCGCTTATAGGGGGCATTTGGGTTGTATTTGTATCTCATGTACTCGGATATTATTGTATAAGTCCTGGCTGTTATCCCAGGCACAACATGTATGTGGGATTCCTCATTGTATTTTTATCTGGCTCATGATTATGCCGGCTGTACTTTATAGTTCGGTCCCTTGTTTACTGGACACACTATTCTTTTGTACTTTGTCTCGGCGGGCATAGGTATGCCTCCCCCGCCGCCTTCAGCACAGGTACCCTCTCATAAAAAGAGACTTGTTGCACCTGCGAGTCTCGTCTCCTCGGGGTCTAGTTCTTCAGCACACTATCTACCTTGCATTTCTCTCTCTGACTTCCTTTTTGTTGTCTAGTGATTGAGTTCTTACAGCGTACTTCGGTCATACGATTTGCTCCTGACACTTGCAAGCTGGGGGGAAATCTGTTACACCATTTTTTGGTCATCTAACCTATTATCATTAGATGGACCCAAGTACACCATGTAAGACCAATTTTACCCTAAGTAAAATTGCCTTCACTATGTTAAATAACTTAATAAACCACATTTATTAGGTTGTTTATGGTCTAAGCAGGAAACCCCAAAAGGAAATATTAAACAAACCTATATTTGTTTGATTTTCCTCATGGAATAATTAATTAAACCATAATTTAATTATTATTCCTAGTCATGTTTAACCCAAAACAAAGAAATTAATTAGATAAACCTTTATTTATCTTATTATTTTCTAGGAATAATTATTTAAATCTTATTTAGATATTATTCCTGGTTAAATATGTCCAAATCATCCACAAATAATTAAATAAATCATTTATTTATTTATTATTGACAAATAAAGGGATTTGACCCAAGTCAAATGCTTTTTCCCTCCAACAAATATAATAAAATATTCCATAAAAGGTGGATCTAGATTTGGTTATCATGCACCAAGATCTAGAATGACCCAATATTTTGTTATAAATAAGAGGGTTTTTCCTACCATTCTTCACCTTTTGTTGCCTATTAGATCACTCTGGATCTATACACTTGGTCACATTTTTCTACATTATTTGTTGTGTGAGCTCCCTTTGAGTTCTATCTTTGTCTGGGTTTTCTACACCAACAAGAGAGAGAGATTCTAGATCTGAAGTGTTGAGGACTTCCAAGAACCCATCCCATTGAGGAGAATTGGAAACATCTTCTTGTTTTTCTCCCAGGTGCCCTTAATACAAAAAATTCTTTCAAAAATTGTTCTTGTCTTGTCTATTGGATATATGGAGCAAACCCTTCTTTTTACTGCTTAATGTCTTTCTATGCATAGATCTGGTTTTTTGCAGCTCTTGTCTTGATCAACTAACTGTAGATCTGAAGATATTGGCAGCCACTTTTGATGTTAGGGCTATTAGTTATGCGTAGCTAAAGTGGTCTTTTTTCGTACACATCGACAAAGGATTCATACTAACAATGTGGAATCGATCCACTACTACCATAATTGAGTCATTATGCCTTTTTGATCTGGGCAGTCCGGTGATAAAATCTAACGATATCACCTCCCACTTCCACTCAGGTATTGGTATAGGCTACATAAGTCCAGTTGGGTGTCGGTGCTCTACTTTTACTTGTTGACATTCTATACACTTGTTTAGATATTATGCAATATCTTTTCTCATTCCTGGCCAAAAATAATTTTTCCTTATTGTTGTTAACATATTTTGATAGCAAGGATGTCCAGAGTAATTACTACGATGGTATTCATTCAAAATTAGTTCCTCCAACTCTATTCTGTTAGGAATGAAAATCCTCCTTTTGAAAATCAGCAAATCATCGTTATCAATTTCATAATCTGCAGATTTACCTTGGCCCTTGAACTCTTTTTCTTGCTGCCATATAAATTTATATTCAGGATCTTTATCTACTTCTTCTTTTATTTGTTCTGAAAATATGCATTCAGCTTCATTAATATACAGTTCATAAATACCATGCAATTTTTTGCTTAATGCATCCACTACTCTATTCTCCTTACCTTTTACATGCTGCATCTCAATACCAAATTCGCTAATGAAGGCATTCCATCTGACCTGGTGAGAAGTTAAATTAGCTTGTTAAAAATAGTTGGTTAAGCTACTGTGATAAATCTTAAGCACAAATCTTTTTCCCAGTATGTAATGCCTCCATACTCGGAGTGCATGCACTATTGCAATCAATTCTAAATCATAAGTTGAATATCGCTACTCATGTTCCTTTAACTTCTGAGACTCATACGTGACCACTTTTCCTTCTTGCGACAAAATCGCTCCAACACCCTCCTTGCAAGCATCTGTGCAGACTTTGAATTCTTTAGTAGGATCAACTACTCTTAGCACCAGAGCTATAGTCAATAACTGTTTCAGTTTTTCAAAACTGTCTTGACATTCCCTTGTCCACTTGAATATTTTTCCTTTCCTTTGTAAAGAGGTAATAGGAAAAGAAATTTTTGAAAAACCCTCAATAAATCGCCGATAATAACCGACCAGCCCCATAAATGATCGTATGTCTACCACGTTTTGAGGTACCTTCCATTCCATAATTGTTCTAATTTTATCAGGGTCCACTGCAATACCTTCAGCAGTAATAACATGTCCAAGGTATTGGATTTCTTCCTTGAAGAAATCACACTTGCTGAATTTTGCATAAAATTGATGCTTCCTTAACATCTCTAGCACTATCTGCGAGTGTTCTTTGTGGTACTTTGCATTCTTAGAATAAAATAAAATGTCATCAATAAAAATTAATACAAAATTATCCAGATAAGGGTGGAATATACCATGTATCAGCCTCATGAATGTTGCTGGTGCATTGGTCAACCCGAAAGGTAATACCACAAATTCATAGTTCCCGTACCTTGTATGAAATGCAATTTTACGTATGTTTTTGTCCTTTATCTAGATTTGATGGTATCCCGATCTTAGATCTATCTTTGAAAATATTGTGGCTCCCTTTACTTGGTCAAACAGATCATCAATTCATGGTAAGGGATATCCATTTTTAACTGTTAGCTTATTCAACTGATAGTAATCCATGCACATTCGCATGGTTCTATCCTTTTTCTTCACAAATAGTACAGGTGCTTCCCAAGGAGACACACTGGGTCATATATATCCCTTATCCCATAATTCTTGTAGCTGCATTTTTAACTCAGTTAATTCAGGTACACTTATCTGATAGGGTGCTCTTGAAATTGGCAATGCTCCCGGCATCAATTCAATTGTAAAGCCTATGTCCCTTCTAGGTGGTAATCCTGGTATTTCCTTTGGAAATACATCCTTGAGATCCTGCACTATTGGTATATTTTCCAACATAGGGGCTTTTTATTTAGAGTTAGTAAAGCCCGCTTGAATAACATACAGTTGGCATCCTTTCCTCATGCACTTACTCATTTGAGATGCTGTGATCGGACGCAACTGTAAAGGTTTCTTTGTCCCTTGAATTTCTTGACGAGTGCCATCTTGGTTTCTGTAGTAAATAAAATTTTCCTTGCAATATACTAGAGTCCAATGTTTTTCCAGCCAGTCCATGCCAAGTAGCACATCATAAGATCCCAAAGGTAAAATATTAAAATCCACAGTTAGCTGTTGTTCATTAATTTTTAGTGCACAATTCAATATTTTGGCACTAAATTTCCTCTTAGCTCCAGTAGCTAACTATACTAGCCATGATTTTCTAAATTTCTGACTCTGTAATTTACAGTTCTCTACTACTTTGGGACTTATATAGCTTAAACTTTCACCTGGATCTACCAAAATAGAAACATGTTGAGATAGCAATTTACCTTCTAGTTCAATCATTGTTGGCTGGCAGTCAGCTTGTCGGTCCTCCAACGCTGCATTAATTCTGGGTATGTTTTTGGTGACATCACCCACTTTTGAGGCCTCCTATAGATTGGTCACTGCTTCGCTCCTACCTCGCTGTGGGAAATTTTGGTAATAGTGCACTTCCCCACACCCCCAGCATTGTAAAGGTGGCTTCTCGTTCTGAGTTTGTTTCGGTTTACTGGAAGCTTCTACTGTTTTATCTTCTGCAGTCCACCTTATTCTTTGATGATTCTTACCGAACTGTTTACTAGCTGAACTTCTAGATGTACCTTTAAAATTACTGGTTTTATTTCTTTTAAAACCATAACTTCCTTTATGTTCTTTCTTTGCCTGCCAGCCTTTAACCTGCTCGAATTTGACTTTTTCTTGCTGGTAACACATTCTGGCTTTTTGGATGGCCTTATCCATCATCTTAGGATTTACGAATTCTATACGTTCTTTCATATGAATCGGAAAACTACTTAGGAACCTTTGTAATTTTTCTTTTTCATCTCTTAAATAAGGCATGTAACGCAGTAAGGAAGTAAATTTAGTGATATACTCGTCCATTGTCATTTGTCCCAGCTTCATATCATGGAATTCTCTAGATTTTTCATCATAGAAGCGCTCTGTTAGGTACTTATCCTTAAAATATTGTTGAAATGCATCCCAAGTTACATCTTGGTCATCTATACTGCGAACATTCTTCACTTCTTCCCACCATAAAGTGGCTTTCTCCCTTAGCTGGTAAATATCCAATCTGGCCTTAAGATTACTTCTGTATTCATACACTTGGAAATATTTATTCATATTAATCAGCCATGCTTCAGCTACTTCCTCTTCTACTCCATCAAACGTAGGAGGTTTTATTTTCCTAAATTCACCTTGTAATTCTACTTTCTGCCTTTTTATTTCTTTCTATTCTGATACATTATCAAATTCAGCTTCATTATAATTCTTATTCTGGTTACTACGCTAAGATTGACTTCTTTCCATTTTGACTGTATCATGATCTCTGGTTTTTTTTTCATTCCTTTCCTGAAACTCTCTATTAGTACTTGGATTTTCAATTCCTAGATTTTGCTTGTCAGAGAGACTTTTCAATAACCTCTTCTGCTCTTGCATCAACCATGCATTATCGTCTCTTACCTTCTCCATTTCTTCTTTTATCTTTTGCACAGTATTTAAGAGAATACTAGTTTGGTGCTGGTGTTCCTCCAAAAACCGACTGATTTACTTGTGTTGTTCTACACCCAGTTGAGTCCACATTTCAAGATTTATTTTGGATCGGGGTTGTGTCTCCCCAACATTTAGAGGTGGTTGTTGTGTGGTACCCTCCTCATATTATTATTATTATTATTTTTGTTTTCTTTAACTTCTTGATATCACTGTGCATCAGTAATACACAACTGAAACGTTAGTGGACCCATAGGGTTCTAGCATCACAACGCTGCTTTGATACCACTTGTAACATACATCCATTAAATTAAAGTGTAATATATATCAATTAACACCAGATTAAAAAAAAAAATTATTTACCTTAACACACATTACTACTAACTTCATATGTACATATGTAACCCATTATGATTTGATGAATTACTTAACTACATGACATACATATTCATTCCGAACATGTCTTATGACTTATAGTATTTGTTATATGTTAAGCTTTACATTTTATTTCTCTATAATCGTAATAATTCTAAAGTTTTGGATTATCCCTGTCACTACGATTTCCATTAACTGTGACAATATACCTCACGGTACCATACATATTTTTATTTATTGACTTCAGATTTTTATGCCATAACCAAGGTGATAACCTCTCTTCGAGATTTGTGAATCTACCAGCTCATCAGAGGTTGGTAATTGGAATTTAATTACATTAATATCTTAGCAAAATATTCTGGGGTTTATGATTGCATTTGGCTTTGTGCCTAACACCTGGGTGTTCTCTGTCCATCGGATCTCCTTTAGATCGATGGAGGAAAAGGTGTCCACCCGAAGCTGTTCTTTGGATTAAACCCCAAAAACCTATGCACATGGTTCATTTTTTACGCTTCAGGCCGTGAGGAAGCTCTGCTACGATGCTCCATAATTTTATTGCTTACAGGAGCTATTTGACTATTTATATGAAATACTCACAGTGCTTTGTTTTGCTGTTTCCGTGGAGGTTGAAATTTCGTAGCAAGGTTTCTGAGAAGCCTGTGATATTGCTTCTGCTTTTTCAACCCAATGGAAATCTCCCATCGAGCGGCAGAAATTCATCCAGAGGCAAATCAACTTATTTTAGGAAGGTAATATACCATATTCCTTTCTTTGCGATATTTTTAATCTTTTAACAACTATTACACTACATACAAATGGTGCTATACTGGTTTTAAATTCTTCTCTACTTATTCCTTTACAGGACATAGATACTCAGCTTCATCCCTGTAATATAGGTGATGCATTTGTTTTCTAGTTTAAAATGTACTATCTCATATTTTCTTTAGGCTTTACGGCATAAATATTAAACCCTGAACATAAACTTGGCTTGCAGGTACACTGCTCCTTTTTAATTTCCGACATGATAATCTCTAGCTTTTCTGCTTCGAGCCCATTTCACACTTCGATGCTTATTGAGGGTTTCTTGTCACAGGTACCGTAATTGGTTTACTTCATCTCTAGGCTATCCTCAGCCCCAACATTTGGCTAGCATGACATCCTTACAGTGATTTCAAGCTGTAGATAGACAATTTAGGGTTTTACGGTTACCATATAGATTTTTCTTTGGTCTTTTGTAAACAGAAGTTCTTACCCTAGTCTCCGAGGGTTTTTATGAATCGGTTCAGAGAAGAATCTAAGCACTAAAATTTGTATGTAACATTTATAATAATTTCTATGCGTTGGGAAGTTGCTATAGGATCAAATATTAAGAAGTACCAGACATTTATACAATTGTTTTCTGAAGAATACTATTGTGTAACCAGCTCCAAAAATAGAATAAAAGATATATCAACGCCTTAGAAATAAGCCACTTCGAGGGGGAAACCTCCAATACATTACATAAATGAGCAATTATTGGATGATACAATTTACAAAACCTCCTTTCTATATATAGGAGTTCATGGGGCCATAATGTAATCCTAGTGGGGCCACAATGTAATCCTAGCCGACCTAAAAATAATAATTTAAGGGCACAATAATAACAATATGAGGGTTACAAGGGTACAATAATAACAATAAGGGGGTTACACTAACAACAATAAGGGACTATACTAGTAATATAGGGACCTAACATGCCCCTCTCCTTCAAAAAAGTGTTTTCCTCAATGCTTGAGTAGCTTTGGGTTCTTCTGTATAAAATTATCATCCTCTCATGTAGAATCTTCAGTGGGTAAGTTCTTCCACTTTATGAGATACTCTGAAATTGATTGATTCCGTAGCTATCGAGTTCTTATTTCCGTGACCGCTTCAGTTTCCAATATTATTTTTCCTTCCTCATCAAGTTCTGGAAATATTGTTTGAACTACAATATTTTCACCTATAACCTTCTTTAAGCATGAAACATGGAAAACTGAATGCACTCGCAAAGAAGCAGGAAGCTCCAATTTGTATGCCATAGTACCAATATTTTGCAACACCTTGTAAGGACCATAGTACTTTGGCGATAATTTATTATCCTTCTTAGCTTGCTTGAGGGACATTTGTTTGTATGGTTGTATTCGTAAAAATACCCAATCTCCTACATCAAAACTTCTCTCATTGCGATGTTGATTTGCCTGTTGTTTCATTCAGTTTTGTGCCAAATTCAGGTTATCCTTTAAGAGTTGGAGAACTTCTTGTTGATGCTCGATGTGATCTTCCACTGCTTGAACCTTCGAGTTTTCCCTTAAAGATGATGTGATGGATGGTGGATGATATCCATAAAGTGCCATAAATGGGGTCATTTTTGCTGAAGTATGGAAGGAAGTGTTATACCACCATTCAGCAAGAGGTAACCACTTGACCCATTGTGTTTGTTTATCAGATACAAAACAACAAAGATATCCTTCCAAACATTTATTTACTATCTCAGTTTGACCATCAGATTGAGGATGATAAGATGAGCTATGAGCTAATTGAGTACCCAAACAAGAAAATAACTCCGTCCAAAAATTTCCAGTAAAAATGGGATCTCTGTCGCTCACAATAACCCTTGGGTTTCCATGTAGGTTTTGAATTGTGTCCATAAATGTAGTAGCAACTGTACTTGCTTTAAATGGATGAGATAATGCACAAAAGTGTGCATACTTGGTAAGTCTATCAACTACCACCATGATGACACTCTTTCCTTCTGACTTAGGTAAACCTGTGATAAAATCCATTGAAATCTCCTCCCAACGTTGACTTGGAATGGATAAAGGTTGTAGAAGTCCCGGGGTCTTAATTGTCTCAACTTTATTCTGCTGGCAAACCAAACATTCCGCCATAAAATTTTGAATATCAGATTTAAGGCCATCCCAAAAAAATTCTTTCTTCACCCTGTGGTAAGTTTTTAAAAATCCTGAGTGTCCTCCTAAAGGAGAAGTGTGCAGTTCCAAAAGAATCTTTTGTTTTAGTTGGGAATTCCTACAAAGATATAAGTGATCTTTGTACCATAAGGAATCATTTTTCCAACTAAATGTATCAGATGTACTAGGATCTTGCTGCAACTTTTGAATGAGTGTCCATACATCTTTGTCCTTCTTCCATTCATCTCTTGCTTCGGTTATCCAATCTGGTTGGATAATAGAAATGGCACAAAGCAATGCTTCACCTCTTCATTCTTTCTTGAGAGTGCATCTGCAACAACATTAAGCTTTCCTTTTTTGTAGATTATTTCAAAGTCATAACCCAACATCTTTGTGACCCATTTTTGCTGCTCTTCTGAAGATAGTCTTTGTTCCAAAAGGTGTTTAAGACTATCATGATCAGTTTTTACCTTGAAGTGTCTTCCCATTAGGTAAGTTCGCCATTTCTTTAGTGCATGCAGTATTGCTAACATTTCCTTCTCATAAATAGGTTTCGGTAAATACTTTCCTTTGATTGGACGACTTTCAAAAGCAATGGGTCTTCCTTCCTGCATTAAAACAACACCAATTCCATTTCCTGAGGCATCACATTCCACGATAAAGGTTTTTGTGAAGTCTGGCGTAGCTAAGACCGGTGCTAGGCACATTGCCTCTTTAAGATGTTCAAAGGCCTTAGTTGCTTCAGGAGTCCATGAAAATGCATCTTTCTTCAATAATGTTGTTAGAGGTGTTACTATTCTCCCATAATTCTTAACAAACTTGCGATAATACCCTGTTAACCCAAGAAATCCTCGCAACTTCTTTATGGTTGTGGGGACTTTCCATTCCTTAATAGCTCTAATTTTGTTAGGGTCTACTTTAACACCCTCGTGAGATACAATATGACCCAGATATTCCACCTCTTGTACTCCAAAGAAACATTTGGATTTTTTTGCATATAATTTTTTCTCCTGCAATAGTTTGAGCACCATGTCAACATGTTCAACATGATCCTTCCAAGACCTGCTGTAGATTAGTATATCATCAAAAAATACTAGCACAAATTTTCTAAGGAAGGGTTTGAAAATGGAATTCATCAACCTTGAAATGTAGAAGGTGCATTGGTAAGGCCAAAAGGCATGACCAAAAATTCATAATGACCCTCATGAGTTCGAAATGCTGTTTTTGGAATATCTTCAGTCTTCATTCTAATTTGATGATATCCTGAATGAAGATCCAACTTGGTAAAATAAATTGCTCCATGTAATTCATGCAATAATTCATCAATCACAGGAATGGGAAATTTATCTTTAATGGTGAGCTTATTGAGCTCCCTATAATCCGGACACATTCGCCATGATCCATCCTTCTTGTGTACCAATACTACAGGAGCAGAGAAGAACTTTGACTAGGTTGAATTATACCCGCCTCTAACATTTCTGCAATCATACGTTCAATTTCGCTCTTTTGGACGTAAGGATATCTATAAGGCCTGATGTTTGGAGGAACACTTCCTGGAATCAAATGAATAGCATGATCATGATCACGAATAGGTGGGAGTATTTTGGGAGTTTCAAACACCTTGGAATGATTGTCCAAGACTTGTTGGAGATCTGCAGAAATAGATGATTTTGATGTTGGAACTTCTAGTGAGCATAATTGTGCAATTACGCCTCGTTGTTCTTTCTTTAGAAGCTTTATCATGACATTAGAGCTTATTATCCTTCCTGGCTTCCCTTCAATACCCCGTAATTCGACTTCCTTTCCTTCTGAAAAAAATTTCAAGAAAATTTCTTGAAAATTAAAAGCTACCGTCCCCAAAGATTGTAACCATTGTACTCCTGGTACAACATCAGCACCTCCCATAGGAATGGAAAGCATTGGACTAGTCAATACATATTCCCCCATGGTTAGCTTGATATTATGGCATTTCCCAGAGCAATTTATAGTTCCTCCATTTGCAACCATCACTTGGCATTCTGGTGCTGGGTATAGGAAACAATTTAATTCCTCGGCTACCTTACAATGAATAAAATTATGGGTGCTACCTGAATCAATCAACACTATTACCTTTCTCTTCTTGATTTGTCCTTCTATCTTGAGAGTTTGAGGAGTGGTAATTCCTACCAGTGCATTACACGATATGGTCGGATTCATTTCTTCCTCTTCTAGGGCTGGTTCTTGGTGTATATCCTCTTCTTGTTCATTTCTTCTTCCTCTTCACAATCTATGTAAAATAATTTCTTCTCAGCACACTTATGACCTTTAGTGTATTTGCTATCACAACTGTAGCAAAGCCCTTTTACTCTTTTTTCTTCCAATTTTTGTGGTGTCAACCTTGTAGGTTGTGGAAATCTAGGCGTAGCAACACTTCCTTCTTTATAGAATTGAGTGGTAGGCTTCCTTGTCGCCATAATTTTACATTCAACTTTTCTTGCCAACCTGAATGCCTTCTCCAATGAATCAGGTTCCAAAACATGAAATTCATGTTGGATGTTATCCTTTAGAGTGCCTATGAAGAGATCAATCAAGTGTTCCTTTGGAATATCAGTTACCCTTATATTCAATTTTTGGAAGTCCTCAATGTGCTGCCCCACTAAACCCTTTTGTTTGAGATTTATCAATTGGCTAAAGAAGGTGTTGCTCTTTGTATCCTCATAATGTACTATCATTTCCTCCATAAAAATTGACCAAGTGACAATTTTTTTACGGGAGCAAAGCCATCGATACCATACAAATGTATTTTGTTCTAAATGTAAAGTTGCAATGCGTAACTTTTGTGTGTTTTTCACATTATGGAGATCAAAATATTGCTCCATCTGTAGTATCCATGTTACAGGATCCTTTCCATCAAACTTCCTCATATCCATTTTTTGAATATGGTGGTTCTTCCCGCCAACATTAGATTTTATGAAATCACGATTAACATTGATTTTGTTCTCATCATGAGGTTCTTCTACTATCTTTTCACCATTAGGAAACATTTCTTGTATCAACTTTGTCAAACCTTCGATGTCTGCTTTTAGATCATTCTTCATGTTTTCCATGTTGTCTTTCATGTCATCCATCTTAGCTTCCATGCTAGCTTCCATGCCATCCATCTTAGCTTCCATGCCTTTCTTCAAAACTTCCACTTGATTTTTTGTTGCTCTTTACGAGAGCGAAATTTGGTGCACTTGCTCTTGTAATTTTGATAGATCATGTTGCAATTCTTCATCTTCATGAGTTATAGTAGAGCCTTCTGAAGGCTTAATGGGTGTTGAATTATTTTTATGAGGCATATTTTAGAACCCAATACTGATATCTATTGTATAATATTCCCTTGGAATCAATTCAAATTGATTCTTCAAACAAGATTTATGCAATTCAGAAAAAAAAATACACACCTTTTTCTTGATTTTGAGGATCTCGATATTGAAATTGGATTATCTCTGTAATTGCAGCACTTAAATATTTGAATTTTAGCACCAACATAGCCCTCTAAATTCTCTTTTGAATGCCACAGGTCTAACCTGATTTTGATTCTCCAAGATAAAGTTGTGTCCAATCTCCCACAATGACCTAATTATGGACTAGTTCAGTAGAGTGAAATTGTACGACTTTCCATGTGTCACTTTTTTTTTCCTTTGGCTCTGAAATTGATAGCCAAGAAACTACAGTCCGTTTGCTTGTGATCACTTTTTACGGCACTCCAATCCGATGCTCAGAGAGACAGTTATAAATATTTTCCCACGATCACCCATTTCAGATGAAATTCGGAAGCCTAAAAAAGCACTACCTTCCATAGATCATATCTCCAAAAATATTGCGAACCAAGCTCTGAAATGTTTTGACAAGTTTCCTCAGGATTTCAGCTTCGCACCCTAAAAATTTCATATTCTGAACCTTCGTAGAAAAAATTTTATAGCGAAAATGCCACAATGACCTGTTTAGAGCAACGAAACCCTAGAATCCAAAGCTCTGATACCAAATGTTATGTAACCAGCTCCAGAAATAGAAGAAAAGAGATATAAACTCCTTAGAAATAAGCCACTTCGAGGGGGCAACCTCCAATACATTACATACATGAATAATTCTTGGATGATACAATTTACAAAACCTCCTTTCTATATATTGGAGTCCATGGGGCCATAATGTAATCCTAGTGGGGCCACAATGTAATCCTAGCCGACCTAAAAATAATAATTTAAGGGAAAAATAATAAAAATATGGGGGTTACAAGGGTACAATAATAACAATAAGGGGGTTACACTAACAATAATAAGGGACTATACTAGTAATATAAGGACCTAACAAATATGGTTTAATTGTTTCCACGAAAGTTTTCTTCTTCTTACTTGACTCTTCTCTGCATCGATATAAAAATGTATATAGTAACACTTTAAGATGTTCAAGAGAAGTTTAATCTCTTCTTTTTTAATTCAAGAATTGTATTCAGAATGAAGAAAAAATAGTAATCTACAGAATTTTACAACTTGTCTGTGCAATGCATATATGCTTATTTGTTGACCATATACAGTACAATCATTCGTAAGTGCTTATGCTATATTAAGGAGTCTTATTCGTTTTGTACCCATTTTCTGGGCACAGTTCTTATGTAGTTATCCAGTTATTAAATTTCGCGTTCTTCTCGAGATAGCAGTTAGAAGATTTTCTATATCTTATAACTGAATGTTCCGGTTATATCTTTTTCTATATTCCACAGGTTAATTGCAGAAATTCCATCTACGATTTCCTGTTTCTCTTTAATATTATACCAATTTCATTTACATTGTTGTCTATAAAAAAAACAATCCTGTTTTAGTTTGATTTTTAAATAGTACTTTCTTTCCTATTAAAATATTTTCTAGGTTATTTTCTTTCTCTGGTGACCGGACCACCTTTGTCTGTGATTTATCATAGAATTAGGGAGTGACCTTCGCAGAGTTTTTCTCACAAGAGTTCTGTGATAACAGTTCCCTACATAGTTAACCTACTAGAATTGTTTATTTTTCCTTCTCACAACTATATTTTTTTCTATTCAGAGAAGTAACCCCTTTTTTTTAAAAGAAGATGTGACAATATATAAGTTACACAGAGGGGGGTTATACTAGAATGTAAGAACAATACAGTCCCTTAAAAACAGAAGGAATTAAATCACCTTAAAATAAAAACATTATCACATTCACAAGTTCTTTCATTCCACTATTCTATAAAATTATTCACTCTGTATTTCTTTCCTACACCAATTAGAAAACAGAGAAATAATTATACTTATCTGTCACTTCAAACTTTGGACTGATGTGGTTTCCTCCCTACCACAAGTGAGGCAATGACATCCTCACTCTCCCCTGTGCTCCAAGCCTGAGCTATATAGTTGACAGAATCTCCTGGAAGAGACTACGAGACAATCCGGTCTAGTCTCCAATTCCAACAATGTCAGAAGTTTTTTGAAGTATTCCACTGTATAACAATCTCAGGAATCTTCTCTAGCCTTCTTCCCTCAGTTACCGAACAGAACCCCCCTACCTCCACGGGATTACCCTTTTATCCCTAGAGGTGAGGCAACTGTTTGAACTGATTCTGTTCAACTAACTCATAATCTTGAATTATTTTAACATCAGTCTTTTACCTTATGGAACCAATTCCATAATCACTTTTTTTTTATTCAATCAAATTAAATTTCTGTTCATTATATAAAAACAAATATTAACAGAAAATGTTTGAAAAATCCTAATAATTCCTTAAAAAATTGTTAATGATTAAACCAGTGGTTACAACTTCCCCCCCTGGAAGTGAACACCATCCCTGGTGTTCTCATTCTGCTCCAGCAAAAAGTTCAAGATAGGCTTCCCGTGTTGGGAAAAATACTGAGAGGGGGGGGGGGGTGAATCATTATTTAGTGCTGAGTGAATTTTTTTTAACTTTTTGTTTCTTTTAAAACCATATGCTACTTTAATGAACAAAACTCGCGTATACACGTAGATATCCTTAAGTAAACTCGCGTATGCTCAGAGATCTAAATATGTATTTAATTCTTAACTTAGATCATTGCATCATTCATTCATCAGATGTTTAGTAAGCAGTAAACAGGTGTAATAAGAACAGAATAAATCACCACACATAAGCAACACACATGAACACCAGGATTTAAGGTGGAAACCCAATTCAGGAGAAAACCACCGCTGTCGTCATCTCAGTCTTCAATATTTATTATATAAAGAAAACTTCTTACAATCATGTACTGGCGCAGACTCATACCAGCACGCAGGCACCCACCTGCAGAAGGCTACAACCTTCTCTTGTTTACCAGCCTCTCCTGGAAGGGAACTGCAACCCCTTCTCCTCGTTTACCGGCCCACTCCTGAAGGAAGCACTACCTGCTCTCGTTCTAATACCCTTTGGAAGGGAGCTACTATGCAGAGGCTTCAACCCTCAGCACTACTGCCGACCACGTTTCATCAATTTTCAAATTGGATCAAATAGCTTCAACACAACCCTTCACTCATCAACAAATATACTTCACCCAATGCTTCAAATAGAACAGTGAAACCACTGTAACCAGAATATCAGAGATAACCCAGACTTCAGAATAGATATGCAGAAACACATTCAACCTTGAGCAATCATTAATTCAGATACCATACGTGCTTTTATTGAATCAGACCCGCGTATACACACACTTTTCATGAAACGAACCCACGTATACATCTGTGCATTTTTCAGAAAACCCTAACTTCCCATACACGCTTTTATTGAATCAGATCCGCGTATACACACGCTTTTCATGAAACGAACCTGCGTATAGTTCTATAAAAGATAAACTTTGCAGAACAGATCAGATCTATGAACTTACCCAGATTTCTTCAATTTCTTCATCAGATTTGTGCCAGGTCTTCTTCACTTCTTTTCAGATCATCCTAGAGATTCATCATTTCTAGATCTAGAGATCTTGAACCTTCATCATATTCATAGGTGCATCATAGATTCAGATCTATCAATTAAGAACAGAGTTCAACCATGCAGATATACTTCAGAGTGAAGTATTCATTAATGCCCAGACACTTGCACACCTCATTGCACTATGATTTTCTTCTCCTTAAATAGATTTGGCCTTTATCAATACCATGAGTCAAAACCACTCAACCACTGATGGTATTCCTGGACGGGATCAAATAGATAATCAAGCACTCAATAATTTGGGCCAATACCATGGTAATGCCCCCTGGTTTTATAAAAATAGAGCGCAAATTGGAATACGTGACTTGGCACGTTCATTTCTGCATACATACGCGACTTCTCGTTAATAAAACCGCATATTCCTTGTGACATACCTTGTTCAACATTATTCTGGCATTTTCTGAATTCCTTTCTTTTGCTACTTCTGAACGGATTTGTATATACATTAGATTTACATCATTTCCATCAAGAACAACTTCATCAAATAGGTTTCCATCAACTTTATCAAGTAGGTTGCCATCAAGGACAACACTCTGCATCATATTGCCAACAATCTCCCCCTTTGGACTTGATGGCAACCATGATGGTGTTTGATCATCGCAATAGATAGATACATTGATTATAATCATTATGCAAGCACCATGATAAACACCATGATACTACTCTCCCCCTTTGACATCAAGGGCAAAGGGCAGATCAAAATAAAAACAAGGTTTTTCTTCTCATGTAGAAAGAAGAGCTCTGTAGATCTGATGTGCACTGAAGTTACCATGCTCCCCCTGAGTTCATGCTGAATCTTCAAACATATTTTTCAATGAAGTACATGACTCTATAACCAAGGACTCATACTTACATCAAAGATCCAACCAAGTGGATTTACATATACGACTCATGTACCCAACCTAGTGGGTTTACACAATTTGACTCAACTACCCAACCAAGTGGGTTTACAAATTTGACCGAGCCCTTTACATGACTGAATATTAAAATTTACATAATAGGTCATAGCCTTTTCATCAAATTACACATATGAATTTTTATAACCAAAAAAAAAAAGACCTCAAGAGAGATCATAATTCAGAATCATCATAATGCCAACCATGCATTACATTCAGCAAGGCCAATGCTCCCCCTGAAACTGTGCATCCAATGCATCCTTTCCATATGAACAATGTTGGGAAAAATACTGAGAGGGGGGGGGGTGAATCAGTATTTAGGGAAAACTGAAACTTTTTACTTTTTCATGCTCTAAAACCCATACGCTACTTTGCTGAAGCCAACTAGCGTATACACGCGGATATCCTTCATAAAACTCGCGTATACACAGAGATCTAATTATGCCATTATTTCTTCACTTATATCATTCCATCATTCATTCATTAGATGTTCTATAAATAGTAAACATGTGCAGTAAGAACAGAATAAACCATCACACAAAGCATCACACATGAACACCGGGATTTTTAGGTGGAAACCCAAATCGGGAGAAAACCACCGCTGCAGTTGCTCAGCCTTCAATATTTTATTATAGAGAAAACATATTACAACATATGTGCTGGCGCAGAATTGACCAGCACGCAGGCACCCACCTACGCTTGTTTACCAGCCTCTCCTGGAAGGGAGCTACGACCCCCCGATCTCGTTTACCAGCCTCACCTGGAAGGGAGCTACGACCCCCTGATCTCGTTTACCAGCCTCACCTGGAAGGGAGCTACCACCCCCTGACTGAAGGCTACAACCCTCAGCACCTCTTTGGACCACGTTTCATCAATTTTCACACTGGATCCAACAACATCAAAAGAGCACAACTTGTAGGCCACGTTTCATCATATTTTCAGACTGGACCCTCTCCATACATTTAAGCATAGTCAAACATCAAAAACGGTCTTCAAAAGCAGAAGCAGATGAATCAGAGAATTTCCTTTTGTGTGGGGCAAACCTGATTTGCTCGCGCTTTCCGCCCCTAGCGATGTGTCCAGTGTCCGCGCGCCCATCCCTCGGCCGGCGTGTACCTACGCGCTGGTCCCTCGCGCGCGTGCGCGCTTTCTATTAGAAAATCCGCGTATGTCCGCGCTTCTGTGCGAGCGAACTAGCGTATAGATCTTCAACCATTACAGAGCTGCATACTTCTTCAGATCAGACATTCAGTTCAGATTCAACCCTTTAATTCAGACAGATGTTCGCCTCATCTCGGATCTAATCACTCCATAAACAGATCTAGCAAATACAAGTACATTTCAGATCTAGAAATCCCGCTTCATCATTTCTTCATAAGTGCATCATAGATTCAGATCTATCATCAAACCTTTACCCTTTCCATACAGATATACTTCACAGAGAAGTATTCATTCAAGCTCAGACATCTTGCTCCCACACTCATCTTCTTTGCACAATGAATTTCTTCTCCTTATATAGGATTATCCTTTTTCAATACCACGGGCCCCTTTTTCAATACCATGAGCCAAAAAAATACCATGAGCCTTCAATACCACGGGCCCCTTTTTCAATACCATGAGCCAAAACAATATTACTTCCGATGGTATTCCTCGACGGGGTCACATAAATGAATCATTACTCAATACAATGGGTCAATACCATGGTGGTTACCCCTGGTTTTGCACTTTTTGAGCGCTTTTGCCTATACGTGACTTATCATGTTCTTTCCCGCGTGCATATGCGACTTCCCCTAGAAATATCCGCGTATGCCTTGAGACATACTCTTTTTATCATAGATCTAACTCAAACTGAATTTCTTTCTTCATTCCCTTCTGTACTCACTGTAGATACATCAGATTTACTTCATCAAGAACATATTCTATCAAGCACAACTTCATCAAGTAAGTTGCCATCTTCTTCATCAAGTGGGTTGCCATTCAATGACAACACTTAGCATCATGTAGCTAATTAACATCATTTCATATCAGATTTACATCATTTACCAAGTCCATCAAGTCAAGAATAAATTCATCAGGTGTATTGCCATCAAGGACAACACATGTCAACAGTCTCATGTCTTCATCTTCATTCAGTGGGTTGCCATCAAGGACAACACTCTGCATCATATTGCCAACAATCTCCCCCTTTGGACTTGATGGCAACCACGATGGTGTTTGATCACCACAACATATAGGTACATTAAGAATACCATGACACCATGTCACTCTCTCCATTTTTGACACCATTCTTTCTCTTCATTCTTTGACAACATTATCTTCATTCAAACACCATGTCACTCTCCCCCTTTGACATCAAGGGCAAAGGGCGGATCAAAACCAACACACTCTCCCTCTTTTCTCCTCATGTGGA